>OZ034979.1:16670975-17213475 GCA_964030785.1 Siderastrea siderea | reverse complement strand
AGTGGTACCCCGTCGTCGTCGTGAGGGGTTTTTATAGCGTCGTCGTCGTCGTGCTAAACGTTGTCTCAAATCAAACCCGGGGACTCTCATCACCTCGGGACTTAACCATCCACCACGTTGTCGTCGTCGCATGAGTTTCCAAAACGGATACAGTCCACCCCATTGAGACAACCCTCGATTACTACGAATCCGTCGAGGTCGTGAATGCACGGGTTCCATGTTCACACTCCCAAAATATCACGTGCACGTTTGGTTTGTTTGGGAAATAAGGCAGTGGCTACACGCACGGCGTCTTTCACGTTCTTATGACTCAACGCTTTCTTGGCTTGTTTGGTGATTTCTTTTTTAAGGACGTCTTCGGCTTTGCGTTTGATGCCTCGTGTCAAACCCGTTTCCAAGCCTCTCTTGATATTACTAGGCAATTTTAAAGGATTTCGCGTCCTTATAAGACCTTGCAACCCCCCACGCATCAGATCCGTCATCACTCCTTTGCCTTGTTGATCATACCACTCGTCGGTTCGAAATCGTGTCAAACTTCCCCCACGCATGGTGCCTTCTTCACCAGGGATAAACGTTTTGTTTGGGCTTCATGGGACTCCCCTTTTTATACCGTCATCGTCGTTTTTTCCGAAAAGCGGCTTCCAACCCTTTTTTAGCCCCGTAACTCGCGGCACCACTTGCGGCACCCAACGCCACAGCTTTTCCTCCAGCGATCAAAGCTGGAATGAGGGCGGCCAGGGGCAAGAGACCCCCTCGTTGCCTTCTTCGTCTCCTTCGACGCACTCTTGTCTTGGGCATCTTTGTTTGTTTTCACAACCCTTGTTTTCTTTTTATACTCACATGAGGTTGCACGTAAACGATTCCCCCGCCCACCGTTTGCGTTTCCCACTTCGCATTTCTTCCATACGTTTCTTCGTTGATCTTAGGTAATTCTTTTTGGCTAACTTTTCTACCCCTTTGGTGATGGACCAAGCGGCCTTAGGAATCCCGGCAATCACCGCGTTGACCCCTTCCCCCGCTTGTGGACGCTGTGGTCGGCGTCGTCGTCGTCGTCGTCGTCGTTTCGGAGGCATAACTGATTTGGGTTCCCCTCTCGTCTCTCTTTTTTATGTCTTTTTGAAGTGTAACGTGACAATGGTATGGCCTTCACCAAACTTGACCAAGTCTCCTCCGGCACCAATCGTTTCAGCCACTTGAACGTGAATCATTTCCACCACCTCGTTACGAAGAGACATGTAATGAATGTGCAACGGTTCAAAATACAGGGTGCCACGTGCTTCTCGCTTGTACTGGATTTCACGCAACAAATCAGTGACGCGATTGCCCACCACCGTGCTGCCTGCCACGTCAGAGTACACGTGCAACGATCGTGTGGGTTCCCCCACCACGGAACGAAACGCTACATTCAAGTTGGTGAAACGCCACCCACAACTCATACTCAATTGTAAATAATCCGGTAAAATCGCACGCACCGTCCAAAAGACCGCGTTCCCCTGACCGTCGGTGACATCCTGCCAATCGCTGTTGTTGGTGATGTCGGGGACTTGATCCCCCAGGAATTCTTGCTGTAAGTTCGGGCCCAACACCAATCCACTGCTAATTTTACGTAACCATCCCATCTTGACCGCCAACTTGGTGTAGATGGTAAGGACTGGTGTTTTGTTACCACAATGGCAGACATTCGTGTTGTCGATGAGCAGATCGTCGCCTTCCCACTTGAACTTGACGTACGTGTGTTTGCCTTGATCGTTGGTAAACCGGCCTCCTTGAATGGCCGTTTCCTGGCGTCGTTGTTCCAAATGGGCAATCGTGGCTTTCATGAAACTCACGCCATCCACCACCCAATCCAAATCTTGAACGTCTTGGATGAGGGTTTGCGCCGTGCCTATGCGCGCGGCCATGGTGCCATCGGTTTTACCCGGGGCGGGATAAGTGATCTCCCACGACGTCGCTAGGATGTACCCATCTTTCTTCACCAACTCGTACAAATTGACGCGGGTATCCGGTAAGGAAATGGCACTCAACCCCACTTGCCATCCACCCCCTGTGAGCTGCAACGGTTGAGGTAAACGAATCTTGAAGGAATTGGGTTGGTTGTTGGGAAATTCACGTCGGTTGGCATGACTGGGTAACGTCACGTAGAACGACATGTTGTCTTTGTTCTTCACACCACCACTTCCCTTTTAAAGTGGAGAGTCAGGAGGGCATGGCCTTCACCAAATTTCACCAGATCCCCATTGGTTTCGGCCATCTGGGTTTCCACGATTTCCACCACTTCGTTGCGTACTGGGATATATTGAATATGTCGAGGTTCAAAGTGCGTGGTATTTTGAGGCTGGTACTTGATTTCTCGTAAGAGATCGGTGATGCGGCCCCCTACCATGCTGCTGGTGCCTACATCGCAATACACGTGCAAAGGACGTGTCGAGGGAAATTCCAACGAGGGACGAAAAGTGTTGTTCAAATTCACAAACCGCCAATTACACGTCATACTCAAGTTCAGATAATCCCCATCCACTTTCCAAAAGGCGGGCTTGTTGCTGCCATCCAGCACATCCGTCGGCGTGGGAATGGAGTCCGAATGAAATTCTTGTAAGAGATTGGGACCCAATCGATACACACCCGTCGACACTTGTTCAATCCATCCCATTCTCAGGGCCAAGGTTCTGCCCCATTCCACGCGTGCCACTTGTCGTGTGTAATCCACATTGGTGGTATTCAACACCAAATCCCCTTCGGTGGTCCATTCAAAGGTCGGGTATAATTTGACGCCATTGTTCTCGGCCCATTTGTTTTTGGGGGCGGTTTGTTTCGCACGGGCTTGCTCGTAACGGTACACCAGTTGATGAAAAAAGTGCGATCCCGTCGACGAGGCCAATTCCTTTCTCATATCTCGTCCGTAGACAAAGAGTTCGCGACGTTGATGCCACCAGACATCTTCCCCTTGATCGTTTGTGTCATGCACCCGTTCGTGCCAACGTACGTACAACAGAGGATGGGAATCACCCACGCCTCCTTCTTCCGCTACCACGGGAATGGTGGGTAAGGATAAACTCACCATACCCACCATCCATCCTCGTCCCACAAATCGGATGGGTTTAGGCAATCGGTTTCTGAAATGATGACTCTTGTTCCCAGGAAACTCTTTGGTACTCGCATGACTCATCAACGTCACGTAAAACGAAGAGTTGGGCACCAATGTCATTGTTTTAGCGGCGTCGTCGTCGTTTGCGGGGTCGAAGGGATGTCACGTCTCCACGAGCAATCCAACTATTGTACTTGTCGGGCCACCCTTTCCACTTGACCAACCAACGACCTTTTTGTCGCTTAAGTACCTTCTCGATCCGAAACACCTCGGACACATGGACTTTTTGTAAATCCTCTTCATAAAACGTACCTTGGACGGGGGTCTCATCCCATTCGCGAATCTTATACGTGGGGACAGGGCCCGGGATCACACGATGCACTACAAACACTTCTTCGGTCCAACCGGGTAAATACCCTTTTTCAAAGGTACGATGAATCGTATTGAGACGGACATGATCCCCCACCTTCAATTGGGGTTTTTTGTAGCCTTTCAACCGTTTGGCATACAATCGTTTCCACACCGCTTCTTCGTTGTCCCACGTCACGTTTTCGGGGGGCATACCAATACTTCGATGACGGGTGGCATTATACCCCTGCACCAACTCGGGTAAGACATCGTCAAATTTCAACGTGTTGGCCGCGGTCAAATAACGGTACAACCGTTCTTTCAAGGTGCGGTTAAATCGTTCCACCACACTGGCTTTGGCATCCCCTTCGGTCGAAAAATGATGGATGTCTTGCTCGTCGACCCATCGTTGAAAGGTCCGATTATAAAATTCTTTCCCTCGATCCGTTTGCAATCGATTCGGGTGACGTCCTCCTTGTCTCACAATCTTCTCAAAGGCTTTCACGAGGGCCACCCCGGTTTTGGTTTTCAACGGTTCGACCCACGCGTACTTGGACAACACATCCACCACGGTCAACAAGTAGCGTATACCCCGATTATGTTTGGCCAAACGTTGTACTTCCACTAAATCCGCGGCCCATTGATCATCCAAGCCCCCTACGATCACGGGTAAGGTAGCAAAACGACGACGTCGAGGTTTATGCAAGGTGTAACCCACATCCTGTTCCAACACCTGTTGGGCTTTTTTCAAAGGGAGACCCTGGGCTTTAGCAAATCGTTGCACCCCACCTAAACTCCCCGGGGCACCAGGATCATGGTAACGCTTCAACCATTGTTGCGAGACATTGGCCTTCTTCTTCGTCGTTGACGAAACCTTGGTTTTCTTCTTCAACCATGAGGACGACGAACTCCAGCGTGGGGTTCTCTTTCGAGGGGCCATACTTTTTGGCATTCATCCCATAAGGTCGATATGGTAGGGACCGTGTGGGGATGCGCCTTTTGAATGATTCGATACCATCGCCATGCCTCTGGGTGAGCTTTTAACCATAAGACAAACACCACCCATCGATATAGGTTGTGGTCCACATGGGTTTCTTCAAAGAGGTGGAGAGGATGCGTGTCCTCGGGACAAGGGGGTATGGGGATTTGGGTGCCGGGTTGGTGATCATATAAGACTTGACAAAGGGTTTGATGACATTGCCATTGCCCCAGGGACAAGACAGACTCCCACGCATCACATACAGACTCCATGGTGACATTGATAAACAATTTTATTCGTTCTCTCATTTAAAAGAGACCTAGACGGCCATAACTGACGGTCTCTAGACCTTTCTGCCAGTTCTCCACACTGTCACTGTACTTGGGGGGTGGTGGTGCCGGGGCTACCATCATTTCTTGACGGTTCTTGAGATCTTGAATTTCTCGTAACAATTGTTTCTCATAGTCTGTCAGGGGCCGATCCACGTCCTCTTTCCTTCTGACTGGAGGGCCAGGGATGTCATAGCCCCTCTTGGGATATCCTTGAGCATCACGGGTGGGTGGTTCAGCTTGTTGGTCGGCTTTTTTGGGAGGGTTGTCATGAAACCACGTCCAGTACTTGGGACCCAAGGGTTGATCGGCCCATCGGAAGAAGCCACACGTTTTCTTGGAACAAGTCAGAAACAACCGATCGGGGTTCTGCGTCGAATGACTCTGTTGAAGCGTAGCGGGTTCACGGCAAAAGCATTGTAAACCACCCCACATGTCCAACACTTCTACATGAGGTTGACTATACACGGCTTTCATATACTCCAGAACTTGATCTTGACCACAAAACAGCAAACACGGTTGCATGGGACATTTCACATACTTCCATCCCTTTTGAGATTCTCGGGCCTCCAAACGCACCTCATGGTAAGGACATACCATAGTGTCCAAGGAACTGGCTGGGAGAACAGGTTTGGGGTTTTGAAACCCAGGGCTTTCAAAGATCGTTGCCATTCTCACCATCCTTTTCAATCCTTCATTGTCATCCTGAAGTGGAGGGGGACTTGGCGGGGATGGCGGTGATTGCTCCACCATGTCATTCAATTCTTTCATCATCTCTTCCACAGCAGCTCGGGTGTCTTCCACCACGTCGCACACCACAGGATCACAGTCCACGGGCGTCATATGTTGAATGCTCTTCTTCTTCTTCTTCCCCTCTGGGGGATGGGTTGATTTTCTCTTCCGATCGACAGACATCGTACTCAAAGGTTGATGTCACCCCCACTGCCCATGCCTTTTTATACCTTAGACCCTTGACTGTCATTGGTCAGCTTATCCTAGCCATATAAGGACTTGTTATCTTCCCATTGGTCAGCTTGTTCAATCCAAATAAGGTCCTCTTGTCTTCCTATTGGTCAACTGTCCCTATTTAAGACGGTCCCTTGGTCACTAGATCTTCATTCTCAAAAGCCATGCCCCCAGACATCATGATCGGAGAACAAGATCTCGGTGCCTTGGAACTGCAAGTAGGTCATGGCCATGTGGTGTACACCGGGGGAGCCAAAGGTACGGATGCCCTCGTGGAAGAACAGGCCAAACACTTTGGGATGCAACTAGAAGTCCTGGTCCCCCCGAACCATCCTCGATCCACTTTCGTCACCCCTTCTACGGTGGAAGTCCTGATGCTGGCCAACCCCCATCTTCACCAGGCAGCGGAGAAACTAGGCAAACAAATGCCCAGTCATTTTTACACCTTGCAATTGCTGCAACGCAATTATCAATTGGCCAAAAAAGCCCATACCATCTATGCCTTTGGCATCTTGGAACCGGATCATAAACGCGTGAAAGGAGGCACTGGTTGGACTGTGCAATTGGCTATGGATCAAGGCAAACCCGTCTACCTGTTTGACATCCCCAGTCAATCATGGTACCGCTCGGACCATTACTACCAAGTCAATGAGAATGCCGCCACCCTGGTCACTGGCAGTCAATTTGTCCCTTGGGGACCTAAAAAGCCCACCCTACATCAAAGCAGTGCTATTGTGGGATCCCGGGATGTGGACGAGAAAACCCGAGCAGAAATTCAAGCCTTATTCAACCGCACCTTCTGTCTACCCGAGAACATTGATCAATTACGTACGGAACTGGAAGACTTTCATTTGTAATTTCTTAGTTTTTATTTTTTCCAATTGTACATAGCTTTTCTTTTAGTTTTTATTTTTCCAATTGTACATAGCTTTCTTTTTATTTTTTTCAAATTGTAGATAGCTTTTTTCAATTGTACATAGGAGCACCCCACCCGCGTGGCAAAGAATACAGACCACCCATTGTAGAAAACATCAACTCTTTTTTAATTAAAAAATATAAAACTGACAACACTGAGTTTGCACGTTCATCATAAATAGTTGGTCTTGACTCACAGTAGCCTTGACTCACAATAAAAAATGTTCAACGAAACAAAACACGTCGCACTTGGTTGGCCCGCTCCCGTCTTCTCTCCCGCTCCTCCTCCCGCCGCTGCTCCCGCTCCCTCTCCATGTCCCCGAAATACATTCTTATTCTCTGCCATGGGCGGCCCGCATGCACACGTGGCAGGTACAAGTTGAGTTCATTGTCCATTTCCTTAAAGTGTTCCAATGTCATCGGCCAGCGACATTCAAAGTTTGACCGAATGCGGTGCTGGTCCACCCATGGTATGATCTTGTTGACCAGGGCTCCCAGCAACGCTTCTGTGATCTCCGGATGTGGCCGCCCCTCCCGATCGCCATTCTCAGTCCACACCATACAGTTTAAAAATAATTCGAAAAAGGCGACCACGCGCTGACGGGTGAGGGGGCGCCAGGTTTCCTGCCGTCTCTCCCTCATCAGTCTGGTCTGCCGCTCCACTCCTGTTCTCTCTGCTGGTACCCTCCTTCGCAACACCTCTCGTCCCCCCACATTCACAGTACTGGCTAGACAGCCCAAGGGTTTTCTTGTTTCCGACATTTTCTTCTCCCACCACAAACATAAGTCACTTAGGACCGGCTCAAAGCTAAGAGTGACGTCCTGTGGCCTCGCTTGACTTATATACCCTGATTCGCGCAATGCACCATGGTCTATCTAAGGAGGGGGGAGGGGGGTCCCCCCACCTCTTCCCCTCTCAAAGCATGATGGGTCTTTTCTCTCATTGGCCTATTCCCTCCCACGTGACCCTTTTGGTTCTCTATAAAAAACCCCCTGTCCCATTCCATCTTTCACACTCAATGGATGATCCAGTCCTCAGTCCAGAAGCCCAACAAGTGATTGATCGTCTACGAGCCTTGTTATCTCGACTCGAAAAAGACTTGGAACAGATCCGTTTCAAAGCTTCTTATTTTGAACTGCTCCGACTTCATAGTCAAAAACAACTCAGTCGGAACGAATTGGCTTTATTAACTTTGAAAAACTTCTACCGGTGGTGAATGGGCGACAAACCCGACAAGATCACTCCTGGCAAGGTCAGTCCTCAAGCCCTGCAAATCATTGAACGTTTGGGAGAGATCCGAAAACAAATCAATCACCTGGTTCAACCTTTACGTTACAAGATCACTTTTCAAGAACTGTGCCGACTCCGAAAAGAAGGGATCATCACCACCGTCGAGTTTCCACTCTTGACCAATCCACTCTTTGATCCTTTCACCGATCCTTTCGCCTGATGGCTCAACCCCCACCATGTGTGATTTGTTTGATACCTCTCGCCAATTATACCACGTTGAGGTGCTGTGGTATTCCTTGTCATGTCGCCTGTGCCAAGCAACAGAATGGTCAGCCCCGCCTATGCTCTACCTGCCACGTTCCTCTTGTCGTCCTTGAAGTCCTCCATGAACACTGGAAAGAAGACCCGGAGTTTGTCCAGCATGTCAAGGACGATTGGAAAAACAATCCTATCTGGTATGGCATTTGCTATGAGAACGACCACGCCCTCCAAGGATTCTGGGGAGAACTGCGCGATCCCTATGAGCCTCACCGCAAAACCCTCTACTTTCTGGGTCACACCAAAAGCCTAGCCATTGGACGGATGAAAACCTGTATCAGCTTCTCGTAAAAAAAAGGACACCCCCATGTTTGGACATTGAACTCGTTTTTTTTCTACTTGTTGTCAATACCAAATAAAAGATGTTGATATATGATTTACATTAAAATATTTTCTTTCCCCGCGCCTGCCAATTAAGGCTCGCAAGATCAGATGAAGAAAAGAATACCAGTGTATTCAGGAGCATGCGTAATGCCAGGCTGGTTGGTTGGCATCAGAGAGAAGAGAGCCAAGCAGCAGGCTGAGCAAGATGCTATTAAGAAGAAATCATCTGTGAATACATGTTCAACTCCCTCGTCCTCTCCAGTTTAGACTTTGGACTCATTTTTGTTTTCTCTCACTTGTTGTGAAAAAAAGTTTGACAATAAATTATTTTTTTTATTTTCTTGTTTTTTTTCAGTCAAGGACCACCCTCGCTGCTCCCATTGGACTTTGGACTTTGAGCCCGCGTTTTCTCAGCGGGTTTACTTCCCCTTGAGCCCACGATCCCTTTTTCCTACTCGTCAGCGGTTTCCCTTTCCAAATCACGTGACTTCCGGTTGCATGAGCCCGCGATCCCTTTTTCCTTACTTGTCAGCGGTTTCCCTTTCCAAATCACGTGACTTCCGGTTGCATGAGCCCGCGATCCCTTTTTTCCCACTGGTCAGCGGTTTCCCCTCTTAAAAACACGTGACTTCCGGTTCCGGTCATGACGTCATCCTTACATCAAAACGAGGCTCATCTTGACATACGAGCGTACATTACTACTAGACACATTGCTTTAGTCTAGGGTAGGTAATATATGATGAACAAGGCATGTTGTTACAAAGTCCGATGGCAAATCTCATGGAATTTACCTATTGATCTGTTTCATTGTTTTCCTTCGATTACGGCACGGGAGCATAAGTAAGAAAGAATGGAATGATCACCTGGCCAGTTGATCCAAAGTACACAGTGCTGTATATGTACTCACCTTCTGAAGCAAAGGTGGTATCCTTGTCAAGCCACATAAACATAATCAATAAGAAAAACATCCTCATTTTGAAAACCAAATTTCTGAAAATAAATAATTACAAAGCTTCTGCTAAAAATCAATCAGAATATCTGAAATTACGAATACTTCTTGGCTAATGTTTTTACTCACTTGCTATTTGGGATAAAGGTTTGTACTCTGAGAGAGACCAAAACGTGTTTCTAATTTTTGCCCTCAACAAGTATTGTAATTATGCAAGGTTGCACACTTATCCGTCAGATCTCCCGCACGTAATTCTTGAAACATGCCATCAGTTTCCACTTAAGATTTCCGCAAACTAGTGAAACTAGCAGTTTTCACAGGCTACTGGATAATTTCTCAGAAATCGTGGGTATAAGCAGAAAGTTAGATTGCTACAGGCGTTTTTTTTTTTTTCGTTACGTTAAGTTAACTTATCAGTTAGTTTTTTTCTGTTCAACTTTGAATCAAATTTTAGAAAAAAAAAGTAACAAAAATAAGTATTCATTTTTAAGGAAAGTCCTCTTTATCAATTTTTTTCTTCGAGTTAATTATAAAAAAGAGTACCGCTTTGGTAACATGTGCATGGACGATTAAATTAGCATTTCGCAAATCGAAAAGCCCCAAGTTGAGGCAGTTTTAACCGGTGTTGGAAAACTCTAAAGTTTTAGAATAACTGTGACCCTTAGACATAATTCCTAAGACAAATGCCATGTACATTTTGAATTTGTCATCGAAAACAACTGAAACTATCATACAGGAGAAAAAGAAACAACAAACACACAGGCAATCTTCTTTCAGGCAATTACTCTTCTTTTAATGACAAAGCTTTCTCCTTTCTGCTTTAATTGTTGCCGATGGCTTACTCCGAAATAACAAGCCCAGCATTAACATTAATATTATATTTTTATTCTTTCACAGACTACTGGATAATTTCTCAGAAATCGTGGGTATAAGCAAAAAAATTAATTGGTACAGGCGTTTTTTTTTTCGTTACGTTAAGTTAACTTATCAGATAGTTTTTTTCTGTTCAACTTCGAAACAAATTTTTAGGAAAAAAAAAGTAACAAAAATAAGTATTCATTTCTAAGGAAAGTTCCCTTTCTGGAATTTTTTTTTTCGAGTTAATTATAAAAAAAAAGAGTACCGCTTTGGTAACATGTGCATGGACGATTAAATTAGCATTTCGCAAATCGAAAAGCGCCAAGCTGAGGCAGTTTTAACCGGTGTTGGAAACTCTATAAGTTTTAGAATAATTGTGACCCTTAGAGGGGGAGGGAGACATACTTCCTAAGATAAATGCCATGTACATTTTGTATTTGTCATCAAAAACAACTGAAGCTATCCATACAGGAGAAAAAAAAAACAACAAACACACAGGCAATCTTCTTTCAGGCAATTACTCGTCTTTTAATGTCAAAGCTTTCTCCTTTCTGCTTTAATCGTTGCCGATGGCCTACTCCGAAATAACAAGCCCAGCATTAACATTAATACTATATTTTTATTCTTGAGGCATAAGCTACTTTTTTAATAGAATAATGTTGACGTTTGCAAAACACAAGACTGTGTACATTGAATATCATTGACTCAGTAATTCTTTCAGCTTGGAATTCTTCATATAGGTCCTTTTTTGCTGAATCATATACTACCTATGTCTTAGACCAAAATGACATTTCCAAGTATGGGCTATCTCGATAACGGTACACTTTTTGTCGATGTCTGCTGGTGCAGGAAACACCCATGTACTGTATTGTAGAGTTCTATTGTTGTTTACACGTCTCTGTGAAAATTACTTACGGTCAGATTCCTCTCTTCTTTTCAACATGCGCAGATGTCTTTTCTAGGCAAAGTCAGCTTAATGCTTACAGGTTTCCTTCAGAAAACGATATATCCTTGCAATGTACCGGAAGATGGACAGTGATTGTTTCCTAACCTTTTAGTTTAAGTTAACCTGTTTTGGTCAAGCCTTCCAAATTTGTTGAATTTCATTTTCAATACTGCGTTGAAAGTAAAGGGAGGCGATAGCGGAAAGTTTCAAACTGGGCATGAGTCAATTATCTTTCGTTTTAAACAAATCTGACAGTAAAAGATAATCTGCAGCAAGCACAGTAGAAATATTGATTCGCGTATTTAGCCTTGAAGCAGCTGAGTAGCGGCTTTAGATAAAACACAAGACAATTTAATTTGCAAGTGTCCTACTGACCCTGCAATTCTTCGAGAAAAACTTTATCTTGGAAGTCGTAATATAGCTCTTTCGGTTTAATGAATTACCTACCAACTGAGAGAAAATTGACCTATGCTATAAGAGAAGCAAACTATGGATTACCTTGTACACTTGTATTGGAAAAGTTATCATGTTGTTTACGAGTCTAAGAAGTGAAAACTACTTACAATTGGGAACTCCTCCTCTGTCTTTTCAACAAGGGTATTTTTTTGCAGGGATAGCCTTCTAAATGCTTACAGGCTACTTTCAAATTTCGATATATCCTTGTGATCTACCCGAATATGGATAGATAGTGAGTTTCGTGGCCGTTTCCTTAAAGTTAATCCTTTTGTCAGTCCCCTCAAATTGGTTGAATCTCATTTCTCTACCCCAGATTCGACAGTTTATCACCGGAATTCTGTGGACAACATTGAGACGTGAGACACGCAAACCAAAAACAAAAAATAGAAAATACCAGTGTATTGTTAAAGTTCCAATGTTTTTTAGGCGTCTAGGCAGTCAAAATGTCTTTTCATCGGAAATTCCTTCTTTCTTTTTCTACAAGTACCCGCTCAGGTGTTTTTTTTTTTTTTTTTTTTCAGGAACAACCTTAGAATGCTTACAGGCTACTTTCAGATTACGATATTTCCTTGTGATGTACCCGATCATGGATACATAAATGTTTCGTCAGGCTCTTAAATCAAAGTAATTTTTTTTGTTTGTCAGTGGTTTCAAATTCGTTGAATTTCATTTTCACTACCGCATTCACAGGCAGGCACAATTGTACATCTCGGTTATCCAAAAGGTTCAAGCTGATTCAATTCTCTTTTGTTTACAATAAAGAAAAATGAAATGAAAACGCTTTACATAGGTATCAGATAGTAACTTGGCATTTAAACATACTGCCGAGAAATGGTAATTATTTTTTAGCATTTGGTTACCAACACAAAACTACATGTATAGCAAGCTACAAAGATGGTTTACCACCAACAAAGAATTTCCATGTTTTTGTTTTTTTCAACCATGTAGTCTTTTCTGAAGGAAAAGACAGAGATTTCTTATTCTTGTCGTGCAAATTTATCGATATCGTTAGTTCACTTGAAAGCTTACAAGGAAATAATTCGGAGACTGCAAATACAACATAATTCGTATCATTTTTGTGACACGAAAATACATTTGGGCATGAAATGCATCGATAACCAATCAATTTTTGTTTTGTTCTAATATAAGTCATTTATCGATCTCCTACTTGCTAATAGAAGATTCTGAGGAAGTATGTAATTTTATTTTAAGATATTGAGCAAACGATGAAATACCACGTAAAGAGTGCTTCGTCTGCTAGCACAGCAATTGAAAAGGGGTGATTCCGTATCAGAAAAGTTTAAGGGCTGCCTGAACGCCAAAGCTGTAAAAATAATTACCTTTGTTTATCTTTTTTTCCCTCAGCTGTGTTCCAGGTTACTTACAGACAACGGTGCATCCTTTTGATCTGCCTGAAAGTCGATAGTGGGTGGCTGCTTCCTTTCCAATTAGTCTCGAATTTCGTCACTACCCTTCTTATATCAATCATTTCACTGCATTTAGCAAAATTCATTGTTGTTTTGAAACGGTACACAGCACCACACTGAAAACCAATGGCCACCAAGACGCCAATTTATGGTAAATTGGGTTTCATTGAGTTGGTTGCAGTATTAAACAAGCCACATGGCAACAGATCTCTCCTTTCTTACCTTAAGCTTAGACCTCGTGATTCACGGTTGGTGTTATTTTATTTCCTTTCTAGTTCGTTCTATCCTTCCCTTAATTTCCAATTGTTATGATTACACCAACACCACATTAGTAACATATACAAGAACAATTTGAAAGCATCTGTGTAATCGATAGGTTTCAAACTCGATCCGGCAGTTTATTTCCACTTAAGATAAGCACGATAGCTGAACACAGAAAAAATTAGAATAATTTTTGGCATTCTTCCTCATTACCAAAAACAATGTGTGAATGCACAGGGAACCACAAAGATGGTTTTGCACCCTAGAGGAGCCAGAATGGTATTCTTTAGCAAAGCATTTGTCATTTTTGTTTGTTCGTTTGTTTGTTTGTTTGTTTGTTTGTTTGTGATCTTCACTAACATATAGATTTAGCCAAGCCTAAAAGCGGAGCCCCCCTTTTTGTTTTGTCTGTTTTTTGCTTTTGTTTTTTGTTTTGTTTTTGCTGGCAGTTATTAATTTGTGAAAATACTCTCATCCAAGTCGTTTTATTAAAAAAAAAAACAAAGAAAAAAATAAGAAAAAAAATTCTTGCTTCCGCTGAGTGTCGAACCCGGCTCGTCGGCGTGAGATGCCGGCAACTAGTCCACTAGGCCATGGGCGTTTGACGTTGTTTACGTAGTTAATTTTAATACTTATTTCTTTCTTCGTGACAAGCTGCCTATCAGCATGAAAATGCTGGTGTTTTTCCTGGCAAAATGTGTTCGAAACGCCGTAAAAACCATGGTTGTGGACAGAAAAAACCAAAAAGCACTAGATCTGCTATATTTGGCGTCGAAACCGCTGCGAAAAGCTGCGAACTCAAGCGGTGTGCCGACCGAGTTTGAACAGAACCGACGAGGCAAATTTGAACTTTTTGCCTGAACTTTATCGCCGAATTTCTTTCGCCTAGATTGAACTTTTCCCCTTCCACCAAAAAGACAACTGAGTGTTCTTTTGAACTTTTTTTTTCCACTAACAAATTTGTTTTTGACTTTTGTTGTCTTTGCTTGTTTTGCTACAACGCGGGTCAACATGCAATTTCGCGCCGAAAACACACCGGATTCAGCACAGGATTCTATCCAGTGTAGGAAGTGTATTGGTATTCCTGTGGTGCGGACGGACGGACGTACGGACGGACGGTCACGTGACTACTACGTCACTGCCAAAATTTTTTGGCTTGATAGATTACCAAATTTCCTTAGCAATGGAGCTCCGCTGGCGGGCTTTGCCCGCAGGCTCCGCTATGAGAATCAAATCAAGAATAACGAGTAAAAGCATTGCCATATTAGTTAGTTTAAAACCTGAAAGGAAGAGCGACTTCTAGTTAAGCGAGAAAAAGAGGTCTGAATGCCCCCACCAAAAGAAATCTACATACACATACATACAAAGTTCATCCTTTATCTAGAAATTTTTCGAGGACATTGCTTACTTCGAATGTTTTTTTTTTAAAGACAATTTGATTTCATGAACCATCTGTTTTCTCCTGATGAAAAGTATGGAAAGAAAAATGTACTTTGATATAAAAAAAACGGCGAACTACTCGGAGAAAAGAATGTCGAATAACTCGATCGGCATACTTCAAAAAATAGTTTCAATGTTAATTACGCGTCTTGTGAAGTGGAAATTAAAAACCTCTAAGCTCTACAATAAAAGCCGCGTAGAGTGGCTCAAAGATGGACGGCCGTATAGTTGCATCAAGCTATCGTACAGGCAGTAGAAAGGCCCGCGTTACATTCATGGCGCAGATATCATTTCAATTTTGTTCGGAAAACTGGTATTCGTTTCTTGAGAATAAAAGTTAAGAATTGTGATTTGAAATACGACTGCCACAAGGTGCCAGGAGATTCATGTCTAGCGCTTAACTTAAACTTAGCGACTATTAGACACTCAGTGTATTGCCGCCAACAAGTGCTGACAGTACCACGTGACATAAGCATAAGCACCCTGATGTTTGACACAAGATTAATTAAGTCGTTAGTTTCGGTGAACTTGGAAGGTTGTGTTGTTTCGAAGACTCTCGAAGTCTTCTAGAAAGCAATGGTAAGACCCTGCCCTTTTGCGTCTGAAAAGCGCTCACGCTATAAAAGATTTGGTAAGGAATGGGCAGAAAGGATTGTTCCTGACTTGTTCCTGACTTCTCGCTAGTTAACGTAAAAAATGTATATGTCATGTACTCTGCGCTTCTTAAAAATTGCACACAAATGCTTAGGAATAGGGATCTTGCCTCGGTTCGACTGCCATAGAATTCCTGCAAAAAAGTGATAGAGAAGTGCATTCTTACCTGAGCTACACACTTATTTCAGAAAGGACGATGTCTCTTATACGTATGTATGTATATTTAACAATTATTCTACGAGGGCGCGCTGGATATCGAATGATAGATAACCAACGAGGCGCGTAGCGCAGAGTTGGTTATAATCATTTGATATCCAGCAAGCCCTAGTAGAATAATTATTTTATTAAAAACTTAACCACTGTTTAAAATAAAATCAAGAAAGAACGGGAAAAATGAGAAAAGAAATTTAAACGGAACAAGAATCGATCACATGACTGAACGAAAAAGACGCCAAAACCTTGCGAAGTGTTGCAGCGTTTCATTGCAAAGCTGAATGAATCAATGAAAAGTGCTCGAAAGTGAACAAAGTAGCACAAGTCTTGGAGAAAAATCTTCTAATTATTGGCTCTGAAATCTGGTACATGTTTGATTTTTCCTGAGACATTGTTGTAATCTCGTTCAAAGCGGATTGAAGCTGTACATTTTCACCACATTAACTGCTGGAGTTGAAACTGAACAAGTTTGTAATCTGTTCGCACAACGGAGCTATCATGTGCTTGTTTGATCGAACTGAAGACAAAACAAATTTGAACTTGAAGAGATAATTTCTATGCAGCTCAGAAGCAAGATTACTGTAGCGAGGAACAGAATTCACCATCATAGTTTGTTAAACGCAAAGTGCAAAATGCAGTTGTTCTCGGTTTAGAGGTTGCCGACGGAATGGTAAAAACAACATTCAAACAACTGGAAAAGCGATTCAACTCCGTTTACATGGCATCCGATTTCTATCTGAGCATTTGGAGCTGTTGGAACACAGAGCTACAACGAGTGCAGGTAAACCAGTGTCAATTTTGCGTTTGTAAAGCCGAAAAAATCTCGCCCTTCCTTCCTTCTTGGTAGTTTGCAGCTGTATTTTTTTTTAGTACTTGTTTAGACTGATTCATGATTTTCGCACCGACTTGCCATGAATGTGTGATAATTTTATTAAAATGCTCCTGCCTCATTTCATTGCGTTTTATTTGTCTTGTCTTGATATTTTGAAGTGGAAAGCCTTCCTGATAAAACCTACCGTTTGTTCAATTTCAATGATCGACGTGACGATCGATGAAAGAAATTAATTGTAAACACAACGCTTTATGCTTAAATTTCCATTTCTGCACACTTTCTTCAAACAATTTTGACTTGTGTTAGACGACGCTGTTGGTGATGCTTGTTGGTGACGCTGTTGGAATTTCTGCTTAATTTAAATTCGCTGCCAAGTGATTTTTCTCGTCCATTTTTCTCGCCGGGTTGCTCGCGAGGAAAAAACTTTCAGCTCACTTTGTTGTTGAGTGTTCATTGACCATATTTGGTCGCAGCAGGTATATGAGCTGATAGCCTAGCTCCGTTCAGCCAATCAAAATGCTAGAAATCCAATATACCTAGTCCAGTTTTTAATAAAGATATATATATATATATATATATATATATATATATCCATGCGAGTCAGTATTGATGGTCATGACCTCACGTCACCGTACGATCACCGACTACCGCGCCCCTTGTACCATGTAAAATGTTCGAAGTGTCTCAACAGTCGAGCGCGTTTACATACTGGTGAAAATGGCGGACTTCCCTCGAACTTGAACGCTAACCACCTTTTTTGAGGCTTGTGCTTTCATGAACATTTTACCACATTTAGGACGGAGAAATAACCCTTCACTGAACACTGACAAGAAAGAACGCGAATCGCCTGTTATCACAGGAGAATTTTGCTCTGAAGTCAAGAAGAGATATCGAAAGTTACAAACATCATCAAATTGAGAAAATTCAGATCTGGGGAATATACAAAATTAAGATGGTTATTGAAAAATAAAATACTATACAACAACATTACAATTTTAATAGATAACAATTTATATAACATAATGAAAAGGAAGAGACCTGAAGGATTGCTTTAAACTCGAAGACGCATATAGAAGAAATTGGAGAGCTTGCATGTCCTCGATAGAGGACATACTTGTTTTTTTAATTTCCATATGAGATCTGGAAAGTGACCATCTGCAAAGGACCTCTCGAGCAGTAGTCTTTCGTTTAGATTTTCAACGGTTAAGTAAATTACATCTTTGATTGTGAATTTATGTCGTAAGTTAATTGAGCCAATTACATGTTTACGATAATTTTCTTGACCTATCATGTTTGAAAAACTTGTAGTAAGCATTTGTTCAAAATGGTCGTGAATTAATTCCCTACTCGATCTGAATTGTTTGCGGGTAACTCTGGAGGTGAAAATACAATTAAGATGGTTATTGAAAAATAAAATACTATACAACAACATTACAATTTTAATAGATAACAATTTATATAACATAATGAAAAGGAAGAGACCCGAAGGATTGCTTTAAACTCGAAGACGCATATAGAAGAAATTGGAGAGCTTGCATGTCCTCGATAGAGGACATACTTGTTTTTTTAATTTCCATATGAGATCTGGAAAGTGACCATCTGCAAAGGACCTCTCGAGCAGTAGTCTTTCGTTTAGATTTTCAACGGTTAAGTAAATTACATCTTTGATTGTGAATTTATGTCGTACGTTAATTGAGCCAATTACATGTTTACGATAATTTTCTTGACCTATCATGTTTGAAAAACTTGTAGTAAGCATTTGTTCAAAATGGTCGTGAATTAATTCCCTACTCGATCTGAATTGTTTGCGGGTAACTCTGGAGGTGAAAATAAAATGCTTGTTGCTTTCCCAGTCAAAGAAGTGCTAGTCAAAAGAAATGTTTTTTTTTTTTTGGTTTATGAAGGCTTGCTGCCAATTTCTTCCGCATTTAAAAATATTTTAAAATTCAACGAATTTCGTCAATGAGTCTCCTTGTGTTTTTAGTTTGTGTTCTAATTTTACAACTGGGGTATTTAGCTGAAAATTAGTGTTGCCAAGAATACTACTCTGAGTTTAATAGTGTTGTTTTCTCAAGTCACTTTTTGATCTTCGGCACTATTTTATTGCGGATTGGGCTGTTTATTGATGGCTAATTTATTGAACAACCGAAAACAAAAAATCGCCCGGTCGCTAACATTGGTCTTTGCGCGCGTAAGCTCTATACACATTACAATTAACGGAAACCATGAATTTCAGCGTATGTAGGCCTATGATCATTTCTTCAGTGGCCTGTAGAAAATCATGAACTATGAAAGACAGCACACTCTTGTTTTATTTTTAACTGTTTGGAACAAACTGATAATTCCCGGACCTGATAGCGAGTGAAAGAAACTCTTAGCAGTCAGCTTCGCCGCTTGCAATAGATGCGTTTTCATAAGTAAACGTCTAAGGAAACAGCATTTAGAGCAACTTGGTTTGTCCTCGTGGTATACCCTAAACAAAGTACCGCTAAATTACTCTTATTTCAGTGTGTTCTTCATAAATAAAACGTGAAGACAGTATGTAAAAAGAAAGCATAAACAAAATGCGGGCCCCCGTGGAAACAGTTTGTTTTGGTTCATTTTCTTAAACAGGACTTTTCATCACGTAGTTGCTCTTTCGTCGCTTTGCGGCATTCTTTACAAAGTTGAAGAAGAGCATTTGTGATCCTAGAGTTTCTCTGTTCAACCGCTGTTTCAACTGCAATTAGTACGGAGTTTCTTTATACGCAGTCTCCAGAGACTCTGCATCTTTTATGCAAGAAATCACGGAACACGCTTCCCTCAAAAACTTTCAAAACACAGGTTTATGTCTGTGTTTAATAACGAGGAGTTTAGCCTGAAGTCTAACAATAATCTTAAGTTAAATTCTAAAAGAGAAAAAGACTAAAAATGCCCAGTGACAAGACTCAACAAAAGTTATTTTTAATCACTATTTGAATGGAAAAAATAACTGAGCCGCAGCTTCCAGCTCCGTTGTGGCGGGGCATTGGGGAGGGGAGGGAAGGTTCCGAATATATGGTTTCTTTTCTTTCTTAGGTGGCGCGCGTTCAAACCTCGCAACTTCACTATTTTGTCTCTCCATTTTTTCTTTCTTTTTTCTTTTTTTTTTTTGTTTTCGTTGTTTCGTTTTGATTTCCGTACCTCCTTCCCGTCTCCTCCTTCATAGTCATAGATTTGTAGAAAACTCTTCCAGTACTGTAGCCTCCCACGCAGTCGTGTTTAGGGGAGTCGTATTACCCTTCTGGGGAGGGGAGGAGGGTAATACGAATCCCCTGAAAACGACTGCGTGGACGGCTACCCGTACTGCGGTATGATGCAAGAATGTCGTAATCTAAGATTATATTATGCACATTTATTTCAACTTCTCCATTATAAATAAACCCTTCCTTTCGAATACTAGAGTAGGTTTCCCTTTTACTTCTGTACAAAAAAGCTTCTTGATGGAACAAACTTTCCTGTCTTTGCTCTCTGTCTATAAAACGTCAATGCCAATCCAAGTTAAAAGAAAGTATCAATTTTATATTTCGTGACGAATAAAGCAAGAAAAAGTGTCGTTTCCTTAACGGTCAGCATGTTTCCTCAGCGGTCCGCAATTTGTTTTTGCCTTACAGCCGACATTTCCGCCCTTAGGCTAGTCTATATATATTTAGTATAAATCTGATAGCGTTCTATCACAAATGCTGCAATCTGATTGGCTATCCTACTCGCTATCTATTCCGTGATAGATAGTGAGTAGCGAAAAGGTGAGTGGCAGGCGCGGTCTTATACTTCAAAATAACAATGCAATTAAGTAAAACTTTTCACTTTCGTGGTATATTAATCGAGATTTATACTAAAACAATTAGATTATTAGCTCTCGATTTCTATACGTGACAGTTGATTCGGCCTTCGACCTCATCAACTATCACGCGATAGAAATCTCAAGCTCATAATCTAATTGTTAAATATATATATTGAGAGAGTGCCGGATTTCTACGTGGTGCTGTCCTTTCGCCTTCTCCCGTCGCTTTCTCTTGACCTTATCTAGAGTCTCCTTTTCTTCATGAAGCTGATTTTGGCAGTTTTCGTTTGCGATCACTGAGTTGTCTTATTGGAAATTTTACGAGAGAAAAAGTTTCCAGTTGAACGACACACAGACCTGACAGAAAGCCCCTTTCAGATATACACCAACAACGGTATTTGACAGTCTCCTCAGGTCGGCGTGTTTGTGTTAATGTTATAAATTATGTAAGTTGAGCCTTCCCTCTATCAAATTGTAGGAAATTACCTAGGTATTTTATTTTCATCAGACCCGAAAAGTGCCCTAATCTATTTTGCCTTTTTGGGGGGGAAATAAATTTTCCAAGAACTCGAGTGCACGTTCTAAGTTCGCATTCAGCCAGTTTTTAACCGTTTTAGCTCAAATTTAGCAAGCATGTTTCCAGATATTTTGACACCAAAACCCTGTATGCGAATTTTGAGCTGTTAAAAAGGTGTTTTTTTTGTCAAATTTCAAATTTTAACATTGCAGAATTCAAACCAGGCCAGATTGAGCTTTTGAAACAGAGCCTACACGCGTACTAAGATAGATCGTTTTGTTTGGACCATCCTAGATCTATCGCACTCCAGAGTCATCTGTCTTTATCGTGTGAATGAATGCTTGGTGATCTCTCGCCGATCTTATTAGCCGCAGCGACAAAAACGACAGCAGAGAGCAAACCACACAAACTGTAGAAGTTGCTCGGGATCTGCCCAGAAGTTATCGAAGTACTGGCGAAGCTTTAGCATGTCTCTAGCTGCTATGGCTGGTTTGAACGTGATGTCATCAATTTCTAAAATCATAAATCGCGGGTCTTCTGATTTTATATCCTCACCAGGTTGAAGAAGACTTTAAAATATATCTTTTCACCAGTTTCCAGCCCGGTAGCGTCTTTTGTTTTGAAAATACAGCAACTTGAATTTTTGGCTTTTTACCGACTTATCGTTGGCGTGACAAAGCTTTCTCTTTGATATACAAGAAAGGGACTCCTTGTGATTTTTAGCAGTTTGGCATTTAAAGTATCAGAAGGGACATTAATCTGAATGTATAGTAGTTCACGAGAGAAAAGTAATCAGATGAAAAGCAGAAGTGAACTCCAGATGTTTCCATTGATTTCCGGCTGGTTTGGCCCATACTAAAATGTGATATTCTTCAAACAAAACTCATAATAGAATTAGAATTATGTGAAGATCATCGCAGTGAAGGTGTTTCAACCTAAGCGGTTGAAAAGAAGAAACCTGAAAAAATTCAGGCTTGAACGGGAATCGAACCCATGACCTCTGCGATACCGGTACAGCGCTCTAACCAACTGAGCTATCAAGCCAACTGGGAGCTGGTCAATTGAGAGTTCGTATTTATCCCGTAGATGGTGAATAAATGAACATTATTATATACATACCGAGATTTACGCGCTAAAAAGCATCGAGATAAAAATAGTCTCTTCGCGCTAGAGAAGCCAACTGATTGGTCATACGATTTTTTTCACTGGTGAAAAACGACGTATCGACGCTCTGATTGGCTATATCATTATTTTCACTAGTGAACAAAACCGTGTCGCTCGCTCGCCGCTCCTCTTGACTGACAAATAGCACATTTCTAAGAGCTTAGGCGCATTTTTCTTTAGAAAGATGGCTTCAAATCAGACTAACCGTTTTCAGAGCCTAGATTCATCAGTAGAAGAGTTCATAGACGGACAGGAAAATGAAAACACCAAGAAAAAGACCAAACACGATGTTGCTCTGTTCCACGAATTTCTTGTTTTGAAAGGCGAGACGAGACATATGGACGAATTGACTCCTCAAGAGCTGAACAAGTTTCTCAGCGAGTTTCTTATAACGGAATACGAGCCTAATTCCTTAAGGGCATTCTTCGCTAGCTTTGAGCGCCATTTGAAGAAAAAAAACTATGGACTTTACCTTATGAAAGACGTCCAGTTCGAGGAAACTCGGAAAGCGCTTCAGTCAAAGCAAAGGGATCTAAAACGGAAAGGCAAGGGCAACAAGCCTAATGCTTCTGTTGCTTTAAGTGAGGAAGATATTCAAGTTCTGTATGAAAAGGATCTCTAGGGAAGTTCCACGGCAGAAGCGCTTTTAAACACGGTGTGGTTCAACAACACAAACCACTTTGGGTTACGAGGCTGCAAGGAGCACAGAGAAATGTGTTGGAGAGACGTAAAACTTTGTCAAACTTCCACAGTGCAGGAGTACCTCGAATTCAATGAAAGAGAAACCAAAACTTGTTCAGGAAACGATCCTCGGAATGTAGGAGCCATTGCACCGAAAATGTTTGCTGTGCCGAACAACGAGAAATGTCCAGTAAAGGCCTACAAAGTCTACGCAGAAAAGCGACCAGCGGAAATGAAAACCGACGATGCACCGTTTTACTTGGCAGTAAACAATGTAAAATCTGGCTCCGGCAAACCTTGGTTCAAAAAAGCTCCAGTCGGTGTAAATAAGCTTAATACCTTAATGAAAACAATGGCACAGAAAGCCGGACTCGGGCCAAACTTCAAAAACCACAGCGGCAGAGAAACTATGATTCAAACTTTAGTCAACAACGACATGCCGCCAACTGATGTTATGCAACTGTCAGGACACAAAAACGTTCAAAGTATCACTAGCTACTCTACCGTCTCACAGAAACAACAGTTGAACGTGTCTCACACTCTCACTGGACTGAGTTCGGGAGAAATAGCTCCCCAGTCTGGCTCTTCTATTCCGGAGAAAAGAAAGCACGAGTTTGACGAACTCACTTATCCAACATTTCGTCCAAATTTTTCTCAGCAAAGCAAGCAAGCAGCACAGCAGCCCCTTTCTCTTTTTTCGGGTGCTGTTATAAGCGGAGGACATATTAGTGTGGCAATAAACACTTTAAATCAATCGCCCACACTTTCAGTGCGAGAGGAATACCCTAGCAAAACTTATAAAAGAATCAAACCTCTTGATTCGGATTCTGACTAGTGTTTGTCAATTCAAGCATGTGGGTTCTGATAAGCAACAAAAAATGAAGTCTCGAGTTTTCACTTCTGTATTTCAAATTTTGAGCTTCCGTAGAACTATTTCGACATTTTTTCAGGATGTCTTATTTTATTCTAACTAGTTCTGCCTTTTAACGGCATTTTTGCTTGCTAATTTAGATGTAAAGTATTTTACAAGGAAGCCATTCAGTCAGTGCAACTCTCGAACTGTGAGACGGCTTGACCGCGCGTTGTTTTCCTTTGAAAGAAAATGAAGATATGTTTATCTTTGAGTCAGTTCTGCTCGCTTATGAATCTCGGTAAGTATATAATAAATAAGCTATTTCATGGTTAGTCCGCTTGTACGATTTTTATTCACTCGTTGTGTAAAACAAACGAACGAGCGCAGCCAGTGAGTGAGTGAATGAACTTGTGAATAAAAATCGTACGCGCTCACCAACCGTGAAATAACCTTTTATTGACATATGAAATTCATATATTTGAACTGCGGATAAAGATAGAATTATGTGAAGATCATCGCAGTGAAGGTGTTTCAACCTAAGCGGTTGAAAAGAGGAAACCTGAAAAAATTCAGGCTTGAACGGGAATCGAAACCATGACCTCTGCGATACCAGTGCAGCGCTCTAACCAACTGAGCTATCAAGCCAACTGGGAGCTGGTCAATTGGAGTTCGTATTTATCCCGTAGAACATTAATATATGAAATTCATATATTTGAACTGCGGATTAAGATAGAGTTATGTGAAGATCATCGCAGTGAAGGTGTTTCAACCTGAGCGGTTGAAAAGAAGAAACCTGAAAAAATTCAGGCTTGAACGGGAATCGAACCCATGACCTCTGCGATACCGGTGCAGCGCTCTAACCAACTGAGCTATCAACCCAACTGAATCTATGAATTTCATATAGTAATGTTCATCAAAACTCATAATATTTGCAGCACATTTATTGCTAAAGAAAGCAAGATTGTAGATTTTAAATTTGGTAATGAAATAAGAAAGATGTAACATTCAGCATGTCATAAGTGTGGGAAAAGGAAAAGTTAAGAGACCCTAAGGGAGTCAAATCCATAACCACGGCTTCCACTTTGTTTGTCCCACGCTTGTGACATGCAGAATATCGCATCTCCCTTATCTTTGTTGATGTAATTATATCACTTCTACACTATCACATACCTAGGCCCCGTCCACATGCATCCGTTCTCGTTTGAAAACGATTTTTTTCTCTCCGTTTAAAAAAGAAGAAATCGCGTCCACAAGTAGCGTTTTCGATTCGTTAGGGCCCGTCTACACGGAAACCCTGCTGATGGAGCATGCGCATTCACCAGTAAAATGAGCCCGCAAGGCCATTCTCGTTCCCGGAGCCCGCGTACCCCTAGACCAGCGGTCGGGAAACGCAAAGCTCTTGGAGCATCGATTTGAAAATAACCGAATTCTGCCCTTCCGGTTTCTACTGCCCAAGCGGAAGATACCATCTGAGCCTATTCTGGGCAGCGGATTTTAAGGTAACCAACGAAAAAAAAAATGGCGTCTCGAAGAGATCTAGAGTCACTGTTCCATGATGGAATTCAATTTTCCATGGAGAAACTCGGTTTTCCCAATCGCGAATTAAGATTAGAGCAGTATGATGCCATACGTTCCATAGTTTTAGACAGAAAAGACGTGCTAGCTGTTTTGCCAACAGGATTTGGTAAATCGCTGATTTACCAAGTCTTGCCTGCCATCTTCGACTTCATTCAATGCGGATGCGAGCCAACAAAAGAAGAATCGGTTATTATTGTCGTCTCACCGCTAAACGCATTAATGCGCGACCAAGTTGAAAAGCTGCAGCAGAAGCTAAATGTTTGCATGTTGCAAAGTGCAGTCGACGATGAAAGCCAAAACGTCAACATTCCAAAAACTCTTCAACAATCCAGCTTGGTTTTTGGCCATCCAGAAGTGTTTGTAGATGACAGGAATGTCACGAAAATTCTCAGGTGTAAACAGTTCCAAAGAAGAGTCCAGGCCATTGTTGTAGACGAGGCACATTTGGTTCATCAATGGTATCTATATTTTTTGTAGTATTTGTTTAAGTTATAAATGTTACACTTGTGTAGTTGATTAAAATGTTTTTGTATATCTTTACATGTTGTATATATGCATCTAGATGTTTCAATACAAATCATTTTTCTTGATAAATAAACCTTCTACAATTTACCATTGCTTTTATGCGTGGTTGTTTCATTTATAAAAAAAAGTGTCCTTTGGTCCTTGCAGTGATCAATGTGCCATTCCACCTGACTAACTCAACAATAATTTCACCCAAAGCCATAAAATCTCAATGTTAGGGGAGAGAGCTTTTTATTTGAAGAGTTGAGGGCAATATGCTAAATTGTTTTATAACAGCCCAAATGAGTACATTTTTGTACAAATTATAATAATTTGTTTATATTATATTGGTATTTATAAAGCAGAAGTTATCCCATGATTAACTATACAACGGAAGCACTTAGTGAATGGGGCCTTTATAAACAAACATAAAAAATACACAGACCTCAACTAAAATGTACAGAGCAGCATATGAAATTACCTACTACAGTTACTCAAAGTTACATACTGTGAGATAAAACTACAAAATAAAATAGCATTTATAGATTGGTTGCACAAAGTCTGCACAGTTGTTAGGAGAGAAACTGAACTCCCTTAACCCACACTTGAACCACCCGGAGGTAACTGATATTTCTTAAATTCATTATTATTTTGGTCTTAATCCTCCCCATTAGCCCTTAAATTGTGTTTATCATGATAAGTGTACATATTGTTATCATATCTGTTAATGGGATCATACTGGAAAGGTAACTAAAACAAATTGAGTTATTTAGTAAACTAATAGAGCCCTGCAAGGGCTTTGTAATTATAAAAATCTCTTAAAATAATTTTTATCTTGTATTTTTAAGGTCCAACTTCAGGCCTGCTTATGGGAAAATAGGGTATTTATCAAACATTTTACCCTCTGTACCAGTACTAGCCCTCACTGGCACAGCAACCACAGCCACAAAGAGTCATATAATTGATAACTTGGGTCTGTCCAGCCCAGTGACAATAGAAAGCAATCCTGACAGGCCGAATATTTTTTATGCCTCCCATGTTCGCCCAGATAGAGGTGAAGACCAACTAGAGCCAATTTTAAAACCAATTGTACATGAACTGAAACTAAAGAAGACAGTGATGCCCCTTACTCTTATATACGGAAGTCTCGAAACTATTGCTGATAGTTTCCTGTATTTTACCTCTCACAAGGGCAAAGATCAATATTACCCTTCCTCAGCAGAGCCCTGTTAAAAAAACAGGCTATTTACTCAATTAACCATGCCCAGTACCCGGAACACGAAAGAAACAGAATCGTTGAGGAGTTGGTCAAGGGTACGTCAACCCACCGTGTACTATTTGTTACTGTGACATTCGGTCTGGGCATTGACTGTAATAATATAAGGAGGGTAGTGCACATTGGGGTCCCATACAGTATGGAAGATTATACTGCAAAGAGGTAGGGAGAGCTGGCAGAGATCGCCTTCCAGCAAGGGCAGATATTTACTACAACTCTTACGACATCTCTCTCTCAAGGAAAAACATGACAGAAGTCATGAGGAACTTTGTTAAATCAAAGGATTGTAAAAGGCAAATTATTCTTAATTATTTTGACCACAAAGTTCCTGATATTCAGCCTCAACACATGTGTTGTGATTTTCACCTCCAACAATGCCAGTGCGATGATTGCAGACTTGCGAGAGCTGTGGATAACATAGAAATTTCCAGTGATCAGCAAGAAGCAATGGGTGCCAAGGAAACAGAGTTCAAACAACATGTTACTATTAGCTCTGAAGCAAAAGCTAATATCAGGAAAGACCTTATTGCCTTTAGGCTACAGCTACAAAAAGACATTGGGAGGAGCACTGCAGGGAGTGTATCCCTTTCAAATGGATTTCCCATTAAGCTCATCGACTTGACAATGGAGCACTTGCCAGAACTTCATTCTGTTGAAAAAGTGAAAACCATTTTACCTTTGTACAGTGATGACATTGCTTCTGCACTGTTCTCAATTAATAAGAAGCATACTAGCTTATAATATATTCTGTGGTAGTTTTTGGCTAGACTTAAACATCACCAGAAGAGCTCCAAATTTTGCATGCATTTTTTTAAGCAAGTCAAACATTGTCATGTATTTGTTTTTAATTGTTGCTCTTTTGATTTTGAGAAGAAAAAAACATATGCAAAAAGATTGGTTTATCCTCACAGCCTCTTAAGGAATTGGAATATATAAAATAACAGAACAATGAACCCAGCAAAGCTTAAATTCACTCACTTCAACTTGTGTTTTGGCTTATCTGAAATGCTGTGGCGATGTTTAGTTTTAGCCAAAAGTCACTTTTGCCTATTTTTGCCCATTAATCATTATAAAATGTGTAGTTCCAGAAAATGTGCATACCATAATCACACAAGGGATTTGCCCTATTAGCCCACCCCTTGGAAGTTTTAAATTTGTTTCATTCATTGCTTTCAATTTTTGGGACTTTGAGAACCCTCAAGCTCCTCCTCCCTGGAATTTTTGAACCCTTCTGTTGTAAGATTATCAACTTTTTTTTAAACGTACACAATGAAAGTTTGCTAATCCCAATAGGCATTATGCATGATAACATCAAATGCTCAAAATTCACCAAAAAGCCTCACACGAATTAATCTCAACCCTACAATCTTAATGCAGTTTTCACGTGGTTATTCTTTTCATCTTTATTTGCTGCTTTGTGCATTCCTCAAAGATAAAATTTACAAGTTTGCACTTCCAGAGCAAGGCTTCGTGGTGGATCTAGCTAGTCTGACGACATGCATAATGGCTATTTAACCATGATTGAATTATACAGACATGATATTTTGAGTGGTGTGCAGAAGCAGTTTTAAAGCAAAGGCCTGTCCATCCTTCTTACAAAGAAATATCAGGCTTAATCAAACCACCAAGGGTTCAGTGTCATTTACAAGCCCTCCTTTCCCCGAAATTAACACCGGTTATTAATTACCTAGCATGTAAAGTATGCTTTAGATATGTATTGAAAGTACAGTTTTGCCACTAATGATCTTGGCCAAATAACCACTTGACCAACAGAAAGAATTCCACTTGCCTTTGGTTCAGCGAAGGCAACCAAAACTGGGACATGACCAGGAAAATCTGATGTGGACTGTACTACCTTTCCCAAGCCAAGAACATCATAACTTCCTTGTGTTTCTGACAGTCTCTGAACTAGAATGACAACTTGACCTAACAAAGAAAGAGAGGCCAGACTTTGCAAGAATTAACACCCCTTTCGACGGCTGAACAACTGGTGTCGGTTGCAAGAATTCCGGCAGAGATCTTATGGCATTGTCTGGCAGCTGTTCTTGAGAACCACCTTCTTTACACTCTGACAAAAACTGCTTTTGAAGGCATTGCCTCGCCCGTGGTTCGGTTTCGTCCTGTTTACCATGCTTTTGTTGCCGTTCGTCAGTTGCACTTGGGCTTTCCGCTGACTTTTTGCCTCGCTTAAACCTACCCAAACTTTCCTGTTCTTTACGGGACTTCAAACACAAGTCCTTAAATTCTGCAAACCGTTTCACGCGGTTGTAGCAACTTCTGCATATTTTCTTTGGAAATCCGTCGTGAAACTCGATTGACAAACCTGTAACTTTCTCTAATACCAAACAAATCGATCGGATTATTCAAAAAAGAACAATTACAGCATCTACAAACATGCGAGGACAAAGTCTTTTTTGGAGTTCGCTCCGCCATATTTGTTTTGTTCGCGTATCCTGAACTTCCGGTGAACACTACAGCGCACGCCCAAAATCGATGCTCCCAGAGCTTCGCGTTTCCACCGCTGGTCTAGGGGTACGCGGGCTCTGGGAACGACAATGCCGCAAGGCAGAAAGTGGCGCCATTTTCTTTCTTTATTGTTTTTCCGTGTGTCTCACCGAGCACTTGGTGCCATTAGTTACCCAGAACCTTCGAGGTCTTGCTTGTCGACCTCTGTTCACACGTTTTACGCTTCTGATTTTCGAGACTGACAGCGAAAGCAGCCTGATTATGTTAAGGCGTCTTCTTGCGTAATCAGCCTGAACATTTAACAACGCGACATTCAACAAGCGCAAGTAGCAGTGAAACAAAAGCCATCTTTCTGCCATTTTACATTTAGGTTCATCGTTTTCGAAAAGTTCCCTTTTCACCATCCACACGAAAACACGAAAACGGCGTTTTCAAAAATTTCCACTCTGGACAGCGTTTTCGGTCACCGTTTTAATGGACGGAAGGCCAATCCGCAAAGAAAAAGTTGCGTTTACAAACGAAAGCGGATACGTGTGGACGGGAACTTAATCTTAGAAGGAAAGAAATTCTGGATATAAGATCTGCGTGTAGATAGCAAATTATACGACTAATAATAAGTTTCTGCATTAATCACTCCAGACAACCACGCGAACTCCTAGTCTGAGAAGTACTACTAGCTTTAAAAGACCTGTTAAAAACGTAAAAAGATGCAAAAGTTTGTTCTATGTAGTTTAACCTGAAATGGTTCGATCCCGCGGATTCACGATGGGCCTTTTTAAATCCTTTGAGAAAAGTGAGAATGCAATCGTTGAATCCCCCAAAACTGGAACATCTTAGAACGGCGTCAAAACGAATTAGATTGCCATTCCCTAAAGGCTGGTTTCCACTGTTGCGTAAATTTTACGTGCGTTCGGGCGTGAATTTAATTATATGCGTAAATAAAATAAGAGAAGATGTATGAACGGCTTACGTAAACGTAAAAAGTTGAAAACTTTCAACTTTTTACGTAAGCCGGTCATACATCTTCTCTAATTCTATTTACGCACGTAAGCCAGTTGAATTCACGCCCGTACGCACGTAAAATTTACGCAACAGTGGAAATCAACTTTATTTCACCCTTACTAGGGCTGTCCACATTATATTCGAATTTTACTATATGGTTATGCATGATGCTCAATGACACTAATATCCTCAAAAGGCATCACTATTATTCTCCATTACGCTCACATCAAAAAATATAACTTATTTACTTTTACAGTATAAAACGTCATTTACGTTACACAAATAACATCTTTCGAGACTTAAAGGCTAGTTATATTGAAGCCTAAGTTGCGCCTCAAAGTCATCCTCCATCGTTCTAGCTTGGCTATTATTAATTGCGTTTTCTAAAAATTTTCTTCCCATGCATCCGAAGAGGGTTGTATTTACAGAGGTTTACAAAGGTTTCCGGCATGTTCAGTCTAGATTTCTCTCTACGTCAATGCACGGAAAATGTCCTGACAAGCAAAATTTTTCGCCGATTAAGCTTGTGGATGTCAGGTACTTCATTTAGAACACACACTCGACATAAAAAGCTCAAGTTTTCAGAAACATTTTAAGTTTTGCGATTAAAGTGAGCATTTTTTTTGACATTTGTCTATATTTTTCTTTGAAAAATTATAGTAGTAATTGCGCCCGTGTCGTGCGTTTAACCTCTGTGAAGTCTCAACTCACATAATCGCGCTATTGGGCGATGACCCATATAGAAGCCGTGTGCCTCGAGTCCTACAGCTGAACATACTGAAAAAGTACGGACGTTAATCAATGAATCCTTATCACTGTTTGAAAAAATAGGGAATGTACATGTATAGTGTAGAGCCGCTATTGTGGTCTGTCCTGTTAAAAATCATTCACTTATGGTTTTGATCGGATGGGGTTGGCTGCGTGAGAACACTTAAATGGACTCATACGATATTTACGTCCTATCTCTCCTCTGAGTTGCTGTGAAGCGCATTTGAACATGAACATAGAAAATACGCTATATAAATTAATTACCATTATTATAATAATAAATTCCAAAATAGTCCTGACTCGAAATAATAAAATTTATGGCAGATAATAAATCAAAACGCAATATTCCATGTAATGACAATTAGACTAAGTGTGATTCAGCTTCTTACGGTAAAAAAAAGACAAATTAGCACCGGCAAACACGACAATTATACACGTATGTAGTATAGAACTTCTAGTTTTAAGTAAATTTTCACCGCGCAAAATGGATGATGATGATGATGATGATGATGATGATGATGATGATGATGATGATGATGATGATATGCTTTATTTGGAAACAGTTGAAGAACAGCAGAAGCGTTTCTGAAGATCCTTGCTGACAATGTTACTAAAAGACCCACTCAACTTGATGTCAAGGTATATATATATACGTTTGAACTCTCTCTAAGTAGCGTTAATAAAGTTTCATGTCCAGAGCCCAACATAAAAGATCATAGTTGAAGCAATTACTAACACTTTTTTCACTCAAAGTTTTCAACACCGTAAGACAGTTAATTTTATTAATTTGAGAATTCGACACCACGTAGAAAAGTCCCGATCGTCGAATTTTAACTGGGGTGTTCTACGATTACAAATTCAGTGCACAGCAGAAACCCGACAACTTTTAATTTTCTGCCATCAAAATTGCAGGAGAATAAGAGACTAAACTAGATCAGTCTTAGTAAGAGTTATCGCAACGAAAAATAAAAGCTTTCACAAAGCGGATGTCAACACGCAAGATTGATTGTACACCCAGTGTTAAGCTCTGAGGCACGCATGAAATTAGTGATTCGTATGAAACGACACGAACAAAAGAAATCTGATATAACCTGACATAACTCAAATTAACTCAAAGGAATTTAAAATAACATCATATCATGCAGGTTTATTTGCTGACTGAACACTACAGGAACGTTTAAAATGAAAATGGTTTTAAACTTTAAAAAAGAAACACGGGTGTTTCACTCACGACATCAACGAAGCTAAACATTCAAGAGTTGCTCCAATGAAAACCCTTGTCCTAGCTCCTAAACAACAACCCTACTGAGCAAATTCTATCCATTACTTACAACAATAACTTAACACTGGAACATTTTCATGCTAAGGTACTGAAACATCGTTTATAAAATGCTGGTCTCTTCCCTTTGTGACTTAACATGTAACAATCTATTTGGTAGTAGAGATAAATTATTGCAATCTATGGATATAGCAGATAAGTGAATGTCAAATTGGCTCATTGTCCTGGTCTGCTTGCTGATAGAATGATCGCATACGCCAAGTCCTTTAAGATTTCAGAGCGATTTTTTTGTTTTGTTTTGTTATGTTTTTTTTTTTCAAACAAAAGCCGTTGTCTAAGCCAGTTTGAAGCAGGGTCATACGATTAGCACAATTTGTTATACTACATAGACGTGGGCTTTGTAGCCTGCGGCTTGTCCAAATTTTAATAATACAATTTTTGACCTGCATAGACGCCGTTTATGATCTTTATGGAGTCTCGGCGTTAAACTCGCTTTAGACTTAACCCACCCCTAACTTAGCGTAAGCAATATTCCTTTAAAACTTCTTTTTACTCAAAATGGCAATCAGACGAGTTGTCTACCAAAGCAATTAGACAACCCGGATGCGTTTCTGTGGGCAACAGTCAACTCGACTGCGCCTTGTTGACTAACAGTTAAGACCTCATAGTCCAATCGTTAACAGAACCATATCTGAAAAAGCCTTTTATCTCATCTCTGCAACATTATTGTCACCATGAAATTGGTGTCCAGATTAACAATAATCAATAGCGTATGAAATTCTTAAATACCCAAGATTTGATTACTACAGCAATGCTTTATCAGACTTTGATCAATTCAACATAAGAAGCTATTGTTTTTTTCTTACTTTTGTTCTGAAGCTTAAAAAAAAACTAATAAGTCCACCCATTAATTCATTATTCAGTCTAAAACAATCATTAGCCGTATTTGAATAAATAATGTCATAAGGCAACATATGCGTACTGACCCCCATTCGTCGTTCGTTCACCTGAAACAAGTATATTCAAAAATTGCAGGTGTGCATCAGAATATAAAGTGAATGAACAATTATCACAAGTATATAAGATATGAATGAACATAGAGAAAAGGAAACTCACAGAAAGCCTTTACAGCGAAGATCGTCAACGCCTCTTCTTAGCTCTTGTATGACTCGACCAAGCCTGCCGAGGCGACTGTCATTTCCAGAGAGATCAGAAGCAACATGGGCAACTCTACCCACTGTATCTTACAGCCCTCGACAAGAATTCCACAGTGGTGCTGATGACACAAAATCGTCTATAAGCTCTACACCACATAATGGAGTGGTGAAGCTTCCCAGGATGGATGGTCGAGAAGAGCAGAATAGTCAAGACCTTGGGCACAAAAAGTTAGTTGCCTTTAGCAAAACAAAGCCGCATATTGGGAGAAGACCGAGTCTACCAGATAACCTCTGGTTTACAACACAGCCGAATCTGACATCTCAGGGACAGTGTATAAGCGCAGATGAAGAATGCACTTCACTTCCGAGACAGTTTCTGTGGAGTACAGATCGTCAAGCGCAATCGAAAGTTCTGCAACAGTTCCTTCAGAAAGCAGACGCAACTTTTGACAGCAACAAGGAAAAGGCAAAGATTCTATGTAACTGGATGTCTTCTCAAACATCACAGAAACAATCATGAACACAGAGTAAAGTTTTAGCCAGTATGTCAGAAGCTTATCAGTGATATACTCCTGCGTATGTATGAAATCGATTTTAACTCATGTGAGACTATTATGTAATCAGATCAGGAAATAAACTTGGTCAGTCATCGTTGAATATTAATCAAAGAAGAAAGCACAAATATTGCCGCTGCGTAGCTAACTAAATACATAAACGTATATATCTCACCCAACAAACAAATTGATTGTTTGGTGGAGTTAAGTTGCTGTGCAGTTGTATAATCATCAACAAAACTGGAGGTCTGACTCGCCGATATTTTGTCTTAAGTTTATTATTCAAAGACTTCATCCGAGCCAACTGACGAACAAGTAAACTGGCCGGTTTTTTAAGTTGTATTAATTTCTTTTCGGAAGAAAGATGAAGACAACGGTTTTCTTTAATAGAATACATAAATCCTAGGTTTATATCGAAATATATTTGTATAAGTTAAAATATATTTGCAAGCGAAAAAAATTTGACCTTTGGACAAGAACTTTGGAGTCTGATCGGAGAAAAATATGAGGCCGTATCAGGTGGTGTGTGCACTATGACCGCAATGCATTATTTTGATAAATTTCCAACATGGCGGAAGTTTGTTGTGATGCGAGCGGTTTTTCGGGTGAGTTTGATCATCGTTTGCACAACTTTCGCTGGCCTTTTCTCTGCTGCAATATTAGATTTGGAAAGTTCGGGAATAGTAAAGTAAGGTTTTGGCGTCGAAGTTCTTACATTTAGAGCTTATCATGGTAAATTTTGACATTTCTCGAACAAGGTAAAATGGCCGATTTTTGTCTTCGTCTAGTAGGTCGGAAGTTTTTGTTGAACACGGCTTTCAGCTAGTGGTGCTTGGCGTAAAATTATAATAAATCAGAAGCTTAGAAATTTTTCAATATGGGAAACATAATGTACCAGTACGCACCAGTCGATCTACGCCGTTTCGACTAAACGAAAATGTCCCTTTTTGAGTGTTAACCGTCTGTACTTTTGAAGTTTCCTGAGTCGAGTTAAGCACTTTCATTCTACGAACTTCCACTGCTTTTGGGAGTTATATAGTGTCCTTCAAAACGATTTAGATATGTGTTCTTTGGGACTAGGAGAATCCAATTTAGAAGAATAAGTTCCCGTAGATGATCAAGATGGACGTCAAAAGAGCACTGGTTTACTGAAGAAGCCAGCGAATTATTTGTTTGTACTGTACTGATTCTCTTGTCACGGTTGAATTATAGTTCCTTTAGAACACCCAACACCCAGTTTATTTAGGGGACTGGGAAGATAACAAACTGCTATTTCTGCTGCATGAATTGCTTCTACCCGAGTGGGCCTATATAGCCTGTTCCAGGCTCTAGCATGAAAATGGATTTACTGATGATCATTAGAGCTTCATACTATCATTTTGATTACCCATGCACTGAAGGTCACTTTGAAATGTTTTATTGCATCTGTTGTAACTTAAAAGGGATTCCACAACAACTCATTAGTGGAGACTTCATGCACAGCAAATCGCCTGTTGTGGAAAGGTGAGAAGTTCAATAAATGATTCGAAACTTAATGAGGTTCAAATGGGTTTTATTCATTATTTTGCAAGTGGTTAGCCTGCATCACTGAAGAGCAAAACCCTGGTGTTTAGTTTGTCTCTGACACAGGCTTCAAGCTGTTTGACCAAAAGTATTTCATTTTATTTGTCGAGCTTGGTAAAAATAAGACCTGCCTCCCACTCATTTGATGTCAACTTTTTAAGTCTGTATTCCAGCCTAGTGTCCCATCAGGCGGGAGCTTATCACAGTTTCAATAGCTTGAAGAGACTAGGAGTATTCTCTCCCCCCCCCCCCCCTCTCCCTGGATGGGATGTTAGTCTATCGCAGGGTTACCCCACAGCAGTAACCTTGCCAGTACCCATTTACACACCTGGGTGGAGAGAGGCACTATGAGAGTAAAGTGTCTTATCTAAGAACACAACACAATTACCCCAACTACCCTGGCCATGGTTTGAACCCGGACTGCTCAATTCAGAGTCCAGCGCACTAACCATTAGTCAACCATGCCGCCCTCAAATTATCAAGACACTATTATTATATTATTATTATTGTTATGAAATGACATACATGTAGTGTTTCTTTCACAATGTTTTATTTATACAAATTCAGCAACCTTAAGGAAAGATATTTAAATGTATCTGAATAGGTTGTCACTTAATGTGTTGCTTTATCTAGTTGGTTTATTCTTGACTACGAAGTTTCCCTTGGAGAAAAAAAAATTATGTCTCCAAAGTTATCCTCCAGACCTGTGCATTTTATATTCAGCTGCTGTTGCAGTGTAATATCCCTGAATAAAGAACAAAAAATAACTTGATTATAAACCAGTTCTATAATAAGTGATAGCAGTAATAAAGCGAAGTAAACTATCACGGTCTGTATACACACAAGAGTAGCAGGAGGAGGGCTTCCAGTGCGATTTTCCCAAAAGTTAAAGTACGAGCTGTTTTGCAAATAACTGTGGTTGGTTCAAAATTACACCGGCTAGGTAAGACATAAACATTGGTTGACAGCATGGTAGATAAATACCTTCAACAATTTTAAGCATCCAGCAATTATTTAGAATTATGAAAAAAGACTGCACTTGGCCTACACCATTGCAGCTTAGCAGCCCTGGAAGCTAGTCCATCACTGATTACCCCTTGCATTACATTAGGTTGCCCTAGTATAGCTGAGAGAGTCACTTGTGAGATTATAAGTGTCTTGCTTGACAACACAAAACACCCCCAGTCATCCTTCGAACCAGATCCAGAGGAACTTATTTCCCTAATGGCAGCTGGTAATCAAGCCTACATTGCAAGGTATGTAGCCAGATTAAAAGTGCTAATAAATAAAACTCAGCTGATAGATTTGCTGTTTAGACTACCACTGATTTACTTCAGCCCAGTAGACAAATATTTTTAATTTGCCTTAGTGATATGTTTTTGGATCAAAATCAAACCCGAACAATGATATCAAACTAATTTACAAGAACACAGCATTTTTTTATAAATCTAACTGAATAACTGTAAACTGAAATCGTAGTTTGTTGCAGGAAGTATCTTTGTTGAACATTTGAAGTGTCGTAAAACCAGAAATTTCTTCGATGTTGCTAGATACTGTCATTATGAGAGATTACTTTTGAACGATATAATTCCTCGAGTACTTTGCGAAGTCAAGAATTAGAAATTAGAAACAAAAGCTAAGCAATTACGAAGATTGCCAGCTTTAATGCTTAGTCTAAGTAATACAAAATAAAATAGGACACGTACCATAAACATCAACATGTGAAAAATACGTTTCCCTTGTTTCAATTCAAGATACGATATACTTATTTCTAGTGGTTAATGAAGCTAAAGGGCAGCCCTCTTGCGAACATTACATCATTAAATTTAAGCTTACATCCTACATCGTGTTTAAATAAAGGTTTCTTATCTAAATATTTAAGTTTACAATCATGATTCTTACCTCGGGCTTAGATGCATGCAAGTCCCGTCGAGGCGTCCCGACACAGAAAACCGATATTTTAAACTCCACGCACTGAAGTGTGAGGAAATCTTTGATTCCTAAGATCGACAACATGTCAAAACTAGGATATCCATCGAAAAAATCACAAAAGCTGCGATATTTGGAACGGAAAGAAGTAATTATGGCGTTCACAACAGATCCTCACACGATGGCCGCCATGAGCAAATGATGCGATACCGAAACAAATACCAGCGTGCATTGCGGTCGTAGCACGCACACCGCCTGAGGCCGTATGTAAGATGAAATTCCAGGCGGTGTGCGTCACGAGATTTGACCAATCGGAACGCGTCATTTGTGTAGGCATTTTCGCTCTCGGAAAGAGCCGCTTTGAGAAGTGTATGAGGTGAAATTTTCGTTTTTTTCGACGCTTGTCATTTTGTTCTCGGAATTATACCTCATCCTAAAGTTTTTGGAATACCCTATCTTAGTTCTGGTCAGGTTATCGTTGAAGGTAAATGTTTTAGTCGTGTTTATGAGAAGTTCAAAGTGGGCGGATAGTTGAAAGCCGCCATGTTGATTTCACTGTTAATGTCACAGTTCTTCTTGGACTCGAAGCTGCTTACTGTTAACGGTATTTGCCCATTATCTCCGCCAGTTAGTTAGTTTAACTTTTCTTCTTTTGAAATTTCGGGGTCTACCCGGGTCTACCCCTTACAGTTTTCCCGTTACAAGCCGTTGAAGGTATCGTAGAATGAAGAGATCATGTAAACAAGTAGCAGATCTCCCGTGAAACCGGCTGAGAAAGTAGACCGAGATGAAAGCCGACACGAAGGGAATAACATCGAACTTCGAAAGACTCTGCTCAAATATGAACCAGAAAAGGGGAAAAAGGTCAATTTCTATAATGCCTTGGGCATTTCAGCATTTTATCTCCCTTGTTTGTGTTTATGAGGTCCTTCTGTAAATTAAAGCAGGTTACTCGGGTGCTGTACAAAGTGAGCTTATTTTATAATATGATTTTTTTTGAGTCGCCAGTGAAGCTATTTCATTTGTTTTCTTAACACAAGACATAAACAGTGATTTTATTTGTACATTCTGGTATTAAAATGGTGAGGAAAACAACTTGTACAAGCAAAAGTTGGTACTGTTTTGTCACTGTTTTGTGTGTAATCTTATTATTATTTTCTGACAGTCAGCTCTACAACAACTGTGCACGTCTCTGCCACCAGTGCAATAGATTATATATGTATGAACTTTATTTGAGTGCTTAAGAATTTCGAGGCTAATTTTGATTTCTAATAGCTTATCGGCTTAAGATACTATATTGCTTATGGATATGTCAACACTTGGTGTCTGTGCACTGGCACAGACTGGTGCTGTGTTACTGGGTATCCAAAATGTGATATTGTGTACAAATTTTAAAACCTGATCTCTATTTTGCTCCATCAGATGCAATTTAAAAATGTGAGCATAGGCAGGAGTTATTGGTATATAAGCAGACTGACAGAAGGTGTTTGCTAAGTTGTAACCTTGGAATTAAAGAAAGACGTAAACACATGGAATTGGTGATCACTTTAGAGTCCAAGTACAGATCTTCATCTTGTAGTAAGGCATGCAAATTCATGCATGAGTACTTGAAAAAAAGGTGTGTTCATATAAGTGCCCAGTGAAAAGAGTAATCAGTGCAAAAAGCAATAGGTATCCTGTGTGCATGTCTCGTTTGGTTGTCTTCTACTACTCTGGTCTTTGGTTTAGGAGTTTGAAGGTTTTCCTTTTTTTTTTTGCCATAGTGCTGCTACTGAGATACAGTTGGAATAAAGTTGATCGTATCGCAAGTAAATTTAAGCACTGTGCTTTAGCACAGTAAATGAACTTAACAGCCTCTTACTGACAAACAAGACAACAGTAAAGTAACTTACTGACTCCTAAACGAATAAACGTTCGCCTTTCCTATCTTACACCACGATGAACAATAAACACATCTTTAATGACATTACTGACTCCTGCTGGCAATATAACAAACACCAAAGTTTAGAAGAACAGCTGCATTCAGGGGCCAATTCAATAAAACTTTTACAACTATTATTTACAAGTGTAGCTATTGTTTTTCAAACTTTCAAACAATAGGTGCACTTGTAAAAGTTTTATTGAATTGACCCCTGGTCATTATCAGGTTCTGGTTGGAGCTTTGCCCATGCTACTTTATCTTTAAAATGTTCATATTCAGGTCTGAGGTGGCTATCTACCTTTCAGATATGTTCAGAAACACAGGCCAGTGAGATATTTTAGAAGCAATTATCATGATAGCCATCACAAAGTGTCCTCAGGGATTAAAAGGAAATTTGAAGTGATCTGAAAGTAACAATTGAAGCTGTCACATATGAAAGGCTTTCTCAACAATCCTTGCCTGTATTTCTGAAACCGTCAGCATTCCCTAGCTCATGTGTGCCTTTTGTGGTATGACTGGAGTGTGGTAAAGAAAAATTCATGGCAAAGCTGTAAGCTCCTTGCTTTGCTATAAATTTCTTCTCATCAAACTTCAGCAAGAGCACTAGCTTTGCAGGCAAGGTATTCCTTGAGGCAAAAAATATCCCTGAGCTCTGATAGTACACACTGTCAAATATGTGAGGTTTCAATTACCAGATCAGATAACATTGTTAAAATTATTTACTATCTAGCCCACTATCCAGCCTACACATGTCCACATGAAGGAGCAATCCACTCAAAATTAATGTTCCATACTTTCAACTGACTTGGTACAGAAAAGACAGAGAAATACATTTTATTTTATAAAATACAGTCGAAGCTCTCCTTACGACCACTCTCGTAAGCGACCAGCTCTAGTTATGACCACAATTGTGAAACCTCGTTTCAATTATCACTTAAACTCTGTAATTGAAAGCTCTCGTAAGCGACCATTCCCGTAAGCGACCACGACCACTTTTATGAATTACCAACTGGTCTTTTCCTTTGTTTTGAAGTTCTTGTAAGTGACCACTCGGTGAACACTTACATAAAAGCATTCACTTCTTGATCAAAACTAGAGTAATACAAAACATAAGCGCTAATGGTTCGTTGATTTGTACATACACGAACCTCTTTTGTGATAGGCAATAAAAAACTATTTAATAATGTGCATACAATACTATCGGTAACCAACACCACATTCCAAGCTTTCTGCTAAAAGCTCTCGTAAGCGACCACCCTCTATTGTTTTATTACGTGGTCGCTTACGCGAGCCCATTCTCGTAAGCGACCAGCTCTAGTTGCGACCACTTTTCTGAATTCCCGAGGTGGTTGCTTACGAGAGCTTCGACTGTAACTAAGATACCACGTGCACTCTAAGTGGCTGAGATGTGTGTTTGCATGCAAGTGTGTTAACACAGTTGAATAAAGCAAGGAAAAACTTTTCCTGTGTTTGGATAGCCTGATATACAGTAAACACTCAAATGGTGGGGGGGGGGGGGGGGAGAATTCCCAAAATTTTATACGCAACCTAGGCTGGACACTCCCTGCACACCCTCAAGGGTTTGCATAACTGTCTTAAATTCTCCCAACCATTCTCATGTTTATATCAGGCTATGCAAACACAGAAAAAAGTTTTTCTATTGTTTGCTTGAGTACAATCTTTTACAGTGAAACCTGTAGACAAAATTATTTTCACATATTTTCTGTAAAAGGAAACACTTCTTAAGCAGACAAGAAGATCAATGAACAACATCGGTATCAATTTTTTTTATAATCAGTGACTGTAGGAATATAGGTTAGTAACTTGTTAAAATAGGAAGCAAAGGAGTATATATATATATGGAACTATGGCTCTGCCTAGGGATCAGCATCACTAGTCTTATCTATAGGTTGAGAAAACTAATGTGCAGTGTTTGATGTAAGAGAAAATATAAAATGCTTGATGAAGTACAAGCCTTTAGTAAAATCAAGGACAAGAGCGTAAAATGATAGTATTAAAACAAAGTTTTTATTTTTGTGTAGCCGTGAGCTTACATCAACAAACTTGGGGAATCCTTTTGAATGGCTGTTATCAGGAAAGACTTGAATTTCCAGGACAACTTCCACAAATAATATTTTGTCTAATACATTTTCAGTAAGTTGTTAGGCTATTTCCTTGTGTTGCTTTCTTTGCCTGAAGGAAGATCTGATTTCCATGTTTGTAAAAAACCGTAATCACACGTCAGCCGGCTTTCTCACCTTGCTCGTTGTCCGCGCGCTCTAATCTTTCCCGGTTGCGTAAGTCCGTGAACGATACCAGCAAACTAAGTGTTGTGGATCTCTTTTACCGCTGATCTAGTCAAAGTACCAAACAAATGCGAAAAACATTCCGAGAAACGAACGTTTCAGCTCTCATTTAAGCATACATAAGCTTGGTAGTCTGCACATTTGCACATTCGATCGACTCCGAATCGTGAAAAACTTATTTACCAGGTCCATGTAACCAAAAAATTAACCAGTCAAAACAACCTGCATTCGTGTCCTCAGTTATTCTTTTCAAAACGGGAAACAGAGTCATAATTCCCATTTTTACCGCCATTGTAAGGTCTCTCGTGAAATGTTTACTCCATCGTGTCTCGAGTGAAATGGATATTGGGTATTTTTTTACCCATGACCCTTTGTGGGCCGTGACGCACACCGCCTGATGAAATTCCAAGAATCCGCAAACTAAAACATTGCGGAAACACGTGATATCGTTGACAAAAACAGAAGGACAAGCACGTGTTTCCGGTGGTGGATACGTTCACCCTATCGTCGTTGCGGTTACGGCGGAACCGGTCCAATTTTTTGCATGTTTCTGTCAATTTTCCTGGGAATGAAAAAATTGTTTCCGTGAGCATACGTTCGTGATAGCACTGGCAGTACAGGTTTTTGTTATGTAAGAAGCAATAGATGTAACAAAACAGGAATATTTATGCACACGAAATCATTCAGGCCAACTTAGGACTTTGAACGAGATAACTTGATCAGAATCAATTATCGTCAAGCCGGTTTCATCAACTTCCAGTCATTTACTAATCACTACAGTTACAAGTATAACAAGTGCACATGTTATACTACACAAAGCTGTATTGCATTGCATAACATTATGGGTATATATACCCATAACAGTGGATGTTAAAGCGTAAGGTCCTTTGCATTTGGCTGGGATGAGGGTCAATAATCAAGGGCACGCAGGACAAACGACGCATTTTATCGTTATTTCCTATTCAATTCAATTCACTTAATTGTCAATAACCCAATTTAATAATACGCCTGCCGGCAGTGTTTGTAAAAACAGCCAACCATGCATCGAATTAGCAATTGGCTGCTCATAGGCCAAGCTACAAAGCGACTCCTTTCCGACTTTGCCTGCTTTTTCGAAATAGGAAAATTTACATTTATCAATTGAGTTCAAAAAGTACATTAGTCACCGTCAAGAAATTCAAAAACCGACCTTCAGAGGGTTTATAGCTCCTTGTTCGTTAGCGTGAATTCAGTTTTCGTTTATGAAGGGTTAACGCTTAAAACGTTAGCTTTTAATTTCTATAGGGTGGCCAATTTACGTTAACAACTCAGTTGATAAATCCAGATTTTCGTGCTTCATTTTCCCACGGAGGCAGCACCATAATTTCTTTAGACATAAGCCTCCCTTTTCGAAATAACCCTGCGTTGGATTCAGCTACCTGACTTATTTTGTTAATTGTAGCTTAAGAACTCCAAGAAATGTCCGCCGCCAGTTCTCATGAAAACAGGAGATGGCATATCTCAGGATTCCTTAAATTGTTTTAAGTATTTGATTATGTTTCACTGATCGCGTGAGCAATTTTTGGAGGGGTATCTGTAAAACCAGGAAAACACCTAAAATACCTCGGAACACCCCTGGAACATTCCTGGTACACCCCCATAACATCCCCCGTCAAACCCTGGAAACCTCCAGATTAGCGAACATTTGCGAAGTCTTCCGAACATTTTTGCGGATCGCCCGAATATGTCCCAGTGTTTGAAGAATGCATTTATATGCTGACGAAACTTTAAATTAGGAAGAACATCGAAAGATCCATTACTTAGCAATAAAGTTGAATATATGGGAAATTGGAGGGGTTGGGTATCCTAGATAATGACTTAATTCGCCAGATAACTAGTCTTGATGACGATAACTTACTCGGAGCATTGCATGACAATTCAATGAATGTGCACACAAGATTCAGTTGCACGCATGGTGTGTTTCACGTTAACGTACGTTCACCAAAAAAAAATGTAAAATCATGGTCACTTTTGCGGTCACGAATAAAATAAAGCTTTGATTGATTTACTTGAGGTCTTAGACAGTTGGCGCAGATTACTCATCTTTAGCAAACACGAGCTAGCAGTGTATCACTAATTGTCCAGGTCGCAAGTGGCAAGTAAAAGTCGTAGGTCGCGGGTGTGGGTGTAGGGAAAAATTGTGTCTATCCAAAAAAGTAAAGCATTGCCATATTAGTACGTTTTTAAAATACCTGAAAAGAGGGCGACTTCTAGAAGAAGTCTGAATCCCCCCACCTAAAGATACATACAGATACATACGAAGTTCATCGTTTATCCAGAAAATTTTCGAGGACATTGTTTTCTTCGAATTTTTTCTAAAACAAGATCATTTGATTTCATGAACCAACTGTTTTCTCCTGATGAAAAGTATGGAAAGAAAAATGTACTTTGATATAAACGAAAGCAAACTACTCGGAAAAAAGAACGTGGAATAACTCGATCGGCATACTTTAAAATATATTTTCAATGTTAATTACGCGTCTTGTGAAGAGGAAATTAAAAACCTCTAGGCCCTACAATAAAAGCAGCGTAGAGTGGCTCAAAGCTGGAAGGCCGTGTAGTTGCATCAAGCTATCGTACGGGCAGTAGAAAGGTCCGCGTTACGCTCATGGCGCAGATATCATTTCAATTTCGTTCGAAAACTGGTATTCGTTTCTTGAGTAGAAAAATTAAGAATTGTGATTTGAAATACGACTGCCACAAGGTGCCAGGAGATTCATGTCTATCGCTTAGCTTAAACTTAGCGACGTTTATTAGACAATCAGTGTATTGTCAGCGTTTTCGGTGTATTGTCAACAAGTGCTCATAATACCACGTGACATAAGCATAACCACCCTGATGTTTGACACAAGATTGATTAAGTCGTTAGTTTCGGTGAAATTGGAAGGTTGTGTTGTTTCGAAGACTCTCGAAGTCTTCTAGAAAGCAACGGTAAGACCCTGCCCTTTTGCGTCTGTAAAGAGCTAACGCTATGAAGGATTTGGTAAGGAATGGGCAGCACACAAGCGCTTAGGAATAAGGATCTTGCTTCGGTTTGACTGCCATAGAATTCCTGCAAAAAAGTGATAGCGGAGTAAATTCTTACTTGGGCTACGCACTAATTTCAGAAAGGACGATATCTCTTACAGCGGAGTTCCTTTGCGGGCCGACCACCATACACATAGAAATTAGAATATATGTATATCCATGCGAGTTAGTTCTGATGGTCATGACGTCACGTCACCGTGCGATCACCGAGCAGCGACGTCCCTTGCACCGTACTTCATGTAAAATGTTCGAAGTGTCTCAACAGTCGCGCGCGTTTACATTTTGTTTTGCTTTAATGTAACATTTATTGTGATTACAAAATCATTACAGAGCAACAAGTAAACAATTACAAAATCATTAAGGAGTTACAATTACAAACAAGAGAGGAAAACCTTACATTATACATACATACATCTATACATAAATTTGTACAAGATTACAATGTTTCAATGTTAATTACGTGTCTTGTGAAATGGAAATTAAAATCCTCTAAGCTCTACAATAAAAGCCGCCGCGTAGAGTGGCTCAAAGATGGACGGCCGTATAGTTGCATCAAGCTATCGTAAAGGCAGTAGAAAGGCCCGCTTTACATTCATGGCGCAGATAACATTTCAATTTTGTTCGGAAAACTGGTGTTCGTTTCTTGAGAATTAAAGTTAAGAATTGTGATTTGAAATACGACTGTCACAAGGTGCCAGGAGATTCATGTCTAGCGCTTAACTTAAACTTAGCGACTATTAGACACTCAGTCTATTGTCAACAAGTGCTAACAATACCACGTGACATAAGTATAAGCACCCTGATGTTTGACACAAGATTGATTAAGTCGTTAGTTTCGGTGAACTTGGAAGGTTGTGTTGTTTCGAAGACTCTTGAAGTCTTCTAGAAAGCAATGGTAAGACCCTGCCATTTTGCGGCTGTAAAGCGCTAACGCTATGAAGGATTTGGTAAGGAATGGCCAGAAAGGATTGTTCCTGACTTGTTCCTGACTTCTCGCTAGTTAACGTAAAAAATATATATGTCATGTACTCTGCGCTTCTTAAAAATTGCACACAAATGGGGATCTTGCTTCGGAATAGGGATCTTGCTTCGGTCCGACTGCCATAGAATTCCTGCAAAAAAGTGATAGAGAAGTTCATTCTTACCTGAGCTACACACTTATTTCTGAAAGGACGATATCTCTTATAGCGGAGCTCCTTTGCGGGCCGACCACCATACTCATAGAAATTAGAATAATGTTCGAAGTGTCTCAACAGTCGAGCGCGTTTACATGCTGGTGAAAATGGCGGACTTCCCTCGAACTTAAACGCCAACCACCATTTATGAGGCTTCAAGTAAAAAAGGTTTGTGCTTTCAGGGACGTTTTACCACATTTAGGATGGTGCAATAACCCGTCACTGAACACTGACAAGAAAGAATTCGAATCGCCTGTTATCACAGGAGAAGTTTGCTAGAAAGACAAGGATATTGCCGCTAGTTCCTCGTACGCTCGATTTTCAATACGGTAATTTTACATTCTTGGAATGAAGACATTCCTTTTAATAAAGTAAATAAATAGATAAATAATCTTTATTCGGTCTATAAAGTTACAAACATCACCAAATTAAGAGAATTCAGATCTGGGAAATATAGACAGTTAAGATGGTAAATGAAAAGAAAAATACAATATAACAATATAACAATTTTACATAACATAATAGTATATAACTATTTTATGTAACATAACGAACAGGAAGAGACCTGAAGGATTGCTTTAAACTCGACGGCGCATATAGAAGACATTGGAGAGCTTAAAGGAAAGAAATCCTCGTTCGAGGACATACTTGTTAATTTTTTAGATGAGATCTGGAAAGCGACCATCTGCAAAGGACCACTCGAGCAGTAGTCTTTCGTTTAGATTTTCAACGGTAAAGTAAAACACATAAATTTTGATTGTGAATTTATGTCGTACGTTAATTGAGCGAGTTACATGTTTACGATAATCTTCGTGACCTATCATGTTTGAAAAACTTATAAACATTTGTTCAAATTTCTTGAAAAGGCGATTAGACAACTGAGTGGAAGTCTTCTTTAGAGTCTCGCGGGTGCCTTATGACAGGAATTTTGCGGTCGGGACGACTAATTTGGCCCTTACAGGAAAGCGTGTGTTCTTCCTTGACCACACTGCGTTGCATCGATGCATCGATACGTTTTCAATTCTACAGACATAACTTAACAAGAAAGGTAGCCACATCAAACTACAAAGTCACCATTTACTTAAAAGAGCTCTGTAATAGTTAAAAAATGCTTAAAGTCGTTGCACGCAGCCTAGCCGGAATGCTGACCAGAGACATCAAGTAACGGCTAAAAACATTCTGGCTGTGCACAACTTCACAGAAAAATGTCGAAAGTTTCACTTAAACCGCAAAACTTGACGCCATTTCCCAAAACTTAAGCTTTTCTATGTTGAGCATGTGACATGCTTCATCATACGAACGTCATCATACGAACTTCGCGCTAAGAAACGTTTGAGCTGATTTAAAGTTCAAAGCTCCGAAAGACCAAAAGAGACGTAATTTTTTGCGTTTGACCGCTGCAAAGTGCACGACACCTTGTCTTAGCTTTCACAGCGGTCAAACAGAAACAGTTTCGTCACTTCCCAACGTTTGCCAGTTCAAACATTTACAAACGTAAAGTTCGTATGAATGCGATGCACGGAAAATGTCCTTACAAACCAAGCTTGCGGATGTCAATTACTTCATTTTGAACACATACTCGACATAAAAAGCTCAAGTTTTCAGAAACGCGTTAAGTTTTACGATTAAAGAGAGCATTTTTGACATTTGTCTATATTTTCCTTTGTAAATTTTTAGCAGTAATTGCGCAGTGTCGTGCGTTTGACCTCTGTGAAAATCTCAACTCACATAATCGCGGCATTGGGCGATGGCCCAGATACAAGCTATGTGCCTTGAGTTCTACAGCTGAACATATTGAATAAGTAGGGGACGTTAATCAATGAATCCTTATCACTGTTTGAAAAAATAGGGAATGTACATGTATAATTTAGAACCGGTATTGTGGTCTGTCCTGTTAAAAATCATTCACTTACGGTTCTGATCGGATGGGGTTGGCTGCGTGAGGACACTTAAATGGACTGATAGCGATATTTACGTCTTATCTCTCCCCTGCGTTGCTATGAAGTTCATTTGAACATGGACATGAAAAATACGCTATATAAATTAATTACCATTATTATAATAAATTAACCCCAACATAGTCCTGACTCGAAATAATAAACTTATGGCATATTATGAATCGGACACAATATTCTGTGCAATGACAATAAGACTAAGTGTGATTCAGCTTCTTACTGTAAAAATAAAACGTAGTATAGAACTTGAACACGGTTATTTCCTTCTAGTTTTAAGTCAACATGGATGATGATGATGATGATGATGATGATGATGACAACGACGACGACGACGATGACGATGATGATGATGATGATGATGATGATGATGACGTGATGACGATGATGATGATATGCTTTATTTGAAAACAGTTTAAGACCAGCACAAGCGTTTGTGACGATCCTTATTGACAATAGAGACCTTACGCAAAGACAACGGGAACGGTGACGCCATCGTGAACTTGGCCTTGAAGAGCACTGAGCATGCTTACAACCATCAATCACATTTACATGACGTTCTGGGTTGCAGGGCCCGACGCCAAACTCATGTTTTTACTGTCGTCTGAAAACGCGAAGGTACAGTGCGAGTTTAGCGTGAAAGATTTCGCCAAAATGGCCAGGTAATAAGGCTATACTTCTAAAAAGAATTACTTTCTTGTAACAGCCAACAGTAAGGCTTGTCAAATTGTGTTTCCTTGTGTTTAAGTTTAATGTAATAATTTAATTTCCACTTTTTCTTAAGACATAGCTCTGACTGTACGAAGTCAGCCATGAAGTGGACAGCCGACCATGATGACGTATTTGTGCAAGAAATCATTGCATACTCACCATAGATATATAAACGCGGATCACCTGAAAGAGGGGAAATTTGGGGTAGAATTGCACATTCTCTCAACTCGTTTGAATCACCACAATTCCGAGTAACACAAGGTTCCGTGCGCGACCGGTACACACTGTTGGAAAAAAAGCATAAAAAGAAAGGTCAAGAAGAAGAACGAGCGAGTGGAATATCCCCAGAAGAATCCCAGCTCAACAGCGCTCTTGAGGATATCATCAATCACTTTAAAGAAGCTGACGTGGAAAATGATCGCATTTCAGGAGAGAAGAAAGCAAAGCAAGAGGCCGAGGTTAGCAAGGTTGAAGAAATGCGCAAGATGTCTTTAGAGACTTTTAAAGAAACACAGAAAAGGAATGAAAGCGGCGAAGAGCAGACCCCACAAAAGAAGAAAAGATCCAGAGGTTCAGATGCCATCGGTTTTTTGAAAGAAAAACGGAAATGGAAGCAGAAAAATGGAGTTAAAGCAAAAGACTTTGAAAGCAGAAAGCAAAAGTAGAAGGAGAAAGAAGAGCAAATGATGCAAATGCAGCAAGTGCAGCAACAACAGCTCCAAATCCTACTAAAACAACAGGAGCAACAGTCGGCGATGATGATGGCTCTAATGGTAAAGTTCCTAAATAGTAAACTGGGTGCAAACTTTGGTTGTTAGTAAACTTGCTTCCACTATCTTACCACTGTTTTCACCGTTCATGCACATCATCTGTTAGGCTTTGACTTTAAACGGTTATACAGTTTGAACTAAGTTCACAGTCACGCTTAAATTATTATCGTCTTTTGATATATTCCTGACTGCTTTGTAAGTTTTACAAATATTTATTGAAATGTCAAAGCATGGATTCCAAGCTCAAGCAGAAGTCAGATTTATTGCAGTAGACGACATTATGTTTAACTGTTGCTCACACAACGAATTTATTTCAGTCACAATTAAACGTGAGGTAATAGCTACCTCTGCAGTTGCTAGGCAGGAGATAGTATTGTTTTTACTTTTTATCTTGTCAAAGACACATATTGTTGGGAAAGTTGGAATAACAGATTATTACCAGTATTTATGTTACTGAGGTGACAGCATACAATATAGGTGTGGTTTTGCTTATTTTGAATAAAATTAAAAGTACTGATAATCTGAGTCTGTGTAAAGGGAAAATTGTCTAAAGGAAAACAATGACATGAAATATGAGGACCATTGGATAGCTCAGCATGACCAGGCAGAATAGGTTAAAATAATTGTAAAGACATTTGTTTCAAAAGGGGGTGTGTGTGTTGGGGTGGGGGAAGGGAGACAAACAAAGTGTGTTGGGAGTGGTAATCTGATTTGGGGCTTTCATTAACTGTACTTGATTTAAATAATGCTGTCCACTGATGGAAGAATTCATTTTCACTTCTTAAACCCAGTTTCCATGTGGATGAAGAATAGGTAGCAACACAATGTTTAGCCTAAAATAGGCTCAACTATAAAAACTGAATTTGAAAACCCTGTAAAACAAATCGAAGAGCCATGGTTAAACCAAAACCAATTAAGTTAGTGTCCAGTAAGGTCCAATACAGTCATGTCGAACCATGGGCGGCATTACAGTAAAAACCCGCGTATAAGAACCTATATTATTTTTGCAGAGTGAATCCCCTTTACTGATTTCCAAATAAGGACCTCTTTTAATTTTTAGGCTTGACAGGTTTTTATGTAATAGGGACTTTTAAAAAAAGGCCAAAATTTTAGCCTGCAGGTTCTTAATTACTAAGTTCTTATATGCAGGTTTTTATTCTACCACAAATTTTGAGCACTTAGTGGAAAAAAGACCAAAGTGACTTTGTATTATTTGTTATTTTCCACTCAGGATCACATCAATTCTGACATACAGACTGCATGCCACTTATTTGATTTCTTCCTTTTTAAGCATTTACCTAGACTTTCCAGCTTTGCCTAGCAACTCAAAGAAAGCATTTTAAAAATAAGTATATGCTTATAAATCTTTTTTTTGGCACATATGAAATCAAGCACAAATTGATTGGCTTGAGCTGCTAGGGGGATAGGTGCCCATAAATATGAGCAGGTTCTCTAAAATTATAGGTTGTTACCTACATAAAAGCATTTCAGAAACAGATAGTTTTAAAACTAAAGGTGAATCAGATAACAAATAACATACATTTGAACTGTGGGTGAAAGATTCAAGTGAAGAACAACCGACAGTTATTTACTCAACTTAAGCATTCATTAAACGAAAGCCCAAGAAAATTCAGGCTTCACCCCAATTCGAACTCATAACCTCTGTGATACCGGTGCAGCGTTCTACAAACTAAGCTATGAAGCCAGCTGAGAGCTGGTAATTTTGTGAGTTAAGATATAGCCACAGAGGATGAATAAATGAATGAGAAATATCATATATTTGAACTGCAGGTGAACAGTTTCAGTGAAAGTTCTATTCAAAATTTTGACAACTAGCTTCTGTTTCTGCTAAATAACAATCTTAATAGCAAAAACTTACCACTGAGACAGAGTTAATTTATACATCAAAATATCCCATTTAATGAATTTCATCTCATTCAATTATTATTCTATCATACGGTAATAATAATATGAAAACAGTCTCCTACAGAGTCAAAGGCAACTGCACATTCAAAATTAAAATAACTCATTTCATCAGTAGTTATTCTCAGCCAGGGCTGTAGCTTAAAGTGAGGCAGGGTGTTGGAGTGCAGGTGACCTTCAGACACCACAAGGACCTTTCACCTTTATACTTATTGCTTACTACACCATCTCTCTTACCCTAATTGAAAAATTTGGACTGTGGTCCTGTCAAAAACTTGGCATAAAAAGCCCTTCCATAATCCATAATAATTTGAACCTTTCAGCAAATATCTGAAAAATACTGGTTTGTTTTAGCACAAAGTGCACAGTGCTACGAAAAATCTCATCAAGTTTACATGTAACAAGAAAGCTTCCATTAAACTTTTGACAAAGGAAGGTTTTCCTTAATGCCACGTAAATGTTGAGTTTTAATTTTTTGTTTAGCTCCCTTCCCTTGTCATAAATTAACACTATCAGAAAAAAGTTCAAAACATTTCCACACACAAAATTCAGACATAAGGTTTCCCTCTACTGGCTTAATAAAATACTCCTCTAGAGTGGGTGGGTCAACATTGAAGTACTTTGATGTCGTTGAACCATATAAGCATGTATGGCATTCTGAATTAGGGCACAAGAAAGGTACATCTTGCCAACAGCAATTAAACCTATTTTTTTAAATTCTTTTTTAAATCTAAGAATTTAAAATAGTTCACAATGTCTGCAAAGATCCACTCGACCGATACCCTTACTTCACTCATTGATTGATTCCATGCCAATTGATTGGGCGTAAGTCTTGCACCATTAAAAGGAGCTTGTAACTGTGGTCGCAGTGGTAGCTGGATCCCCATAGACACACAAAATGTCCCCATTGGGATTAAAAGAGTGTTGTTGAAACTGTGTTAACAATCCAGACATCATGAGCATAGAACTGTCATGTCTTTTACCTTCGACAGGTCCAGATAAGTTAGCAATTAGCCCGTTGGGTGCTGCAACAGACTGGAATTTAATGGAATGAACTTTTTTGCGACCGTTATATAATACAAGTTGATTTTTCCTGGCCTGGAAACGGCCCTGACTGTCCCTTCTACAAAACCCCAGCAATTGCGAAGACCAGCACCTTTTTCATGTATTGCATTGGCAAACAACTGCAAATTTGCACAAGAAAGCCATGGTTGGTTTAAAGTTGAAAGTAGCTAATTCCATCTCGTATGAATGAAGTTCATTACCTCGTTTAATTTATTGCCATACACAGCCGTGGTATTGGTCTAGCAAATAAGGGAACCAAATCAGCAAAACGACATGGATATGCAAAGCGCTTTAGGAACATACAAAATGCCTCCACTTTGTCAACTACCACGCCATTATAGCACTTGAATAGTTCGGGTAATTCTAAGACTTCTGTTAATTGTAAATGTCATTTCTAGAAAACCTGAAGTTGGACTGGCATTCATCATCACAAAATTCATCAAGATCAAAGTTATCGAAGCTCCAGTAAGGTAGCTGAGGATTTCTTTGGTCGGTTCAAATCATACAGAAGCACAAATTCAACATCATCCAAAAGCTTGCAATCATAAGCTAACACAAGGACATCTCTTATGTTGGGCATTTTAGTTGAGCCGCTACCGTAGAAGTCGAGAACGTAAATCGTAAAGACAAAATGGTCGACCACGCCAACGACGACCGCAAACTCTCTCCCCAGTCCTTCGGTGTCGGCGTCGTCGTTCCCGTTGTCTATGCGTAAGGTCTCTAATGTTACTAAAAGTGTTTACCATTTACCGAAAAAATCCGGAAATTTCGGTTGGAATGTAAATGGAAAGACTATTTTGGTTCGCCCAACCGGAAAATTTCCGAAATAAACGGAACGTCTTCAGAGGTACTCCAAAATTCCCAACCGGAATATCCAAACGAAAAATTGTGTTCCATTTACTTTTTTCTACCAGTTCCAAGACCTACGCCAATTGTCAGACTATTTCTAGACTCTATGTAAATTAGAACGAATCGCACAAATGGTACATGCTTATCTCGAACGGAATTTCCCATTCGGAAGACCTTTCCTTACCATTTGCATAAACCGTAGATCAACCGGTTTGCCCCTGTAAATGGTAAACAACCTAAAAGACCCACTCAACTTGATGTAAAGGTATATATATATATATGTTTGAACTCTCTCTGTTTTATGTCCAGAGCCCTCCATAAAAGATCCTAGTCGAAGCAATTACTAGCACTTTTTTCACTCAAAGTTTTCAACACCGTAAGACAGTTAATTTTATTAATTTGAGAATTCGACACCACGTAGAAAAAGTCCCGATCGTCGAATTTTGACTGGGGTCTTCTACGATTACAAATTCAGTGTACAGCAGAAACCTGGTAACTTTTAATTTTCTGCCATCAAAATTGCAGGGGGAATAAGAGAGTAAACTAGATCAGTCTTAGGAAGAGTTATCGCAACGAAAAATAAAGGCTTGCATAAGGCGGGTGTCAACACGCAAGATGGATTGTACACGCATCGTTAAGCCGTGAGGCAAGCATGAAATTAGTGATTCGCATGAAACGACACGAACAAAAGAAATCTGACATAACTCAGATAGTAAGAAAAGGAATTTAAAATAACATCATATCATGCAGGTTTATTTGTTGACTGAGCAGTACAGGAACGTTAACTTCAAACCACTTAAAATGAAAATGGTTTTAAAGTTTTTAAAACACTCGCGTTTCACTCACGACATCAACGACGTTAGACATTCAAGAGTTGCTACATTGAAAACCCTTGTCCTAGCTCCTAAACAACAACCCTACTGAGCAAATTCTATCCATTACTTACAACAAAAACTTAACACTGGAGTATTTTAATGATAAAGAACTGAAGCAGCGTTTATAAAATGCTGGTCTCTTCCTTTTGTGACTAACATGTAACAATCTATTTGGTAGTAGAGATAAATTATTGCAATATATGGATATAGTAAATAAGCGAATGTCAAATTGGAATATTGTCATGGTCTGCTTGCTGATAGAAATGATCGTACACGCCAAGTCCTTAAAGAGTAAAGAGCGATTGTTTTTTGTTTTGTTTTTTCTTTCAAACAAAAGCGGTCGTCTAAGCCAGTTTGAAGCAGGGTCATACGATAAGCACAATTTGTTATACTCCATAGACGTGGGCTTTGTAGCCTGCTGCTCGTCCAAATTTTAATAATACAATTTTTGACCTGCGTAGACGCAGTTTATGATCTTTATGGAGTCCCGGTATTAAACTCGGTTTAGACTTTACCTGCCCCTAACTAAGCTTAAGCAATATTCCTTTAAGACTTCTTTTTACCCAGAATGGCAATCAGACGAGTCGTCTAGCAAAGCAATTAGACAACCCGGACGCATTTCTGTTGGCAATAGTCAACTCGACTGCGCCTTGTTGACTAACAGTTGAGGCCTCATAGTCCAATCGTTAACCGAAAAATGTTTGAAAAAGCCTTTTATCTCATTTCTGCAACATTATTGCCACCATGAAATTGGTGTCAAGATCAACAATAATCAGCAGCGTTAGGAAATTCTTAAATACCGCAATTCAACATAAAAAGCTATTGTTTTTTCTTTCTTTTTGTTCTGAAGCTTTAAAAAAATCTAATAAGTCCACCCAGTAATTCATTATTTAGTCTATAACAACCATGAGTCGTATTTAAACAAATAATGTCATAAAATAACATATGCGTACTGACCCCATTAGTCGTTCGTTCACCTGAAACAAGTATATTCGAAAATTGCAGGTGTGCATCAGAATATAAGGTGAAGGAACAATTAGCACAGGTATATAAGATATGAATGAACATAGAGAAAAGGAGACTTACAGAAAGCCTTTACAGCGAAGATCGTCAACGCCTCTTCTTAGCTCTTGTATGACTCGACCAAGCCTGCCGAGGCGACTGTCATTTCCAGAGAGATCAGAAGCAACATGGGAAACTCTACCCACTGTATCTTACAGCCGTCGACAAGAATTCCACAGTGGTGCTAATGACACAAAATCGTCTATAAGCTCTACACCACAGAATGGAATGGTGAAGCTTCCCAGGATAGACGGTCGGGAAGAGCAGAATTGTCAAGACCTTGGCCCCAAAAAGTTAGTTGTCTTTGGCAAAACGAAGCCACATATTAGGAGAAGACCGAGTCTACCGGATAACCTCTGGTTTACAACAAAGCCAAATCTGACATCTCAGGAACAGTGTATAAGCACAGATGAAGAATGTACCTCACTTTCGAGACAGTTTCTGTGGAGTACAAATCGTCAAGCGCAATCGAAAGCTCTGCAACAGTTCCTCACGGAAGCAGACTCAAATTTTGACAGCAACAAGGAAAAAGCAAAGATTCTATGTAACTGGATGTCTTCTCAAACAGCACAAAAACAATCATGAACACAGAGTGGAATGTTAGCCAGTATGTCAGAAGCGTATCCGTAATATACTCCTGCGTATGTATAAAATCTATTTTTATTCCTGTGAAACTATTATGATATCAGATCAGGAGAATGAACTTGGTCAGTCATAGCTGAATATTAATCAAAGAAGAAAGGACAAGGACGGCAATTTCTAAAATATTGCAACTGCCTAGCTAACTTAATATATAAACGTATATATCTCACTCAACAAACGAAACGTTTGCATGGTGGAGTTAAGTTGCTGTGCAGTTGAATAATCATCAACAAAACTGGAGATCAGACTCGCCGATATTTTGTCTTTAATATCCAAAGGCTTCATCCGAGCCAACTGACGAACAAGTAAACTGACCGGTTTTTTGATGTTGTGTTAATTTCGTTTCGAACGAAAGATCAAGATAACGGTTTTCTTTGATACAATACATAAATGCAAGGTATATATCGAACTATATTTGTATAAGTTAAAATATATTTGCTAGCCAAAAAAAACTTTGGACTTTGGACAAGAACTTTGAAATCTGAAATTCGAAATTCCAAGAATCCGCAAACTAAAACATTGCGGAAACACGTGATATCGTTGGGAAACAGAACGGCAAGCACGTGTTTCCGGTGGTGGATACGTTCACCTTATCGTCGTTGCGGTTGCGGTGGAACCGGACCAATTTTTTGCATGTTTCTGTCAATTTTCCTGAGAATGAAAAATTGTTTCCATGAGCATACTTTCGTGATAGCACTGGCAGTACAGGTGTTGGTTAGGTAAGAAGCAATAGGTGTAACAAAACAGGAATATTTATCCATAGGAAATCATTCAGGCCAACTTAGGACTTTGAAGGAGATAACTCTTGATCAGAATCAATTATCGTCAAGCCGGTTTCATCAACTTCCAGTCATTTACTAATCACTGCATTTACAAGTATAACAAGTGCACGAGTTATGCTACACCAAGCTGTATTGCATTACATAACATTATGGGTATATATATAGCCATAACAGTGGATGTTCTAGCGTGAACTCCTTTGCATTTGGCTGGGATGAAGGTCAATAATCAAGGGCATGCAGGACAAACGACACATTTTATCGTTGTGCCGATTCAATTCAATTCACTTAATTGTCGTTAATCCAATTTAATAATACGCCTGCCGGAAGTGTTTGTAAAACAGCCAATCATGCATGGAATTAGCAATTGGCTGCTCATAGGCCAATCTACGAAGCGACTCCTTTCCGACTTTGCCTGCCTTTTTGAAATAACGAAAATTTGCAGTTATAAACTAAGTTCAAAAGGTAAATTAGTCACTGTCAAGAAATTCAAAAACCGACGTTTGGAGGGTTTATAGCCCTCTGTTCGTTAGCGTGAATTCAATTTTCGTTCACGAAGGGTTAACGCTTAAAACGTTAGCTTTTTATATTTTATAGGGTGGCCAATTTACCTTAACAACTCAGTTGATAAATCCAGATTTTTGTGTTTCACTTTCCCACGGAAGCAACACCATAATTTCTCTCGATATAAGCCCCCCTTTTCGAAATAACCCTGCGTTGGATTCAGCTACCTGACATATTTTGTTAATTGTAGTAAACATAAGCTTAAGAACTCCAAGGAATGTCCGCCGCCAATTCTCACGAAAACAGAAGATGGCATATCTCGGGATTCCTTGAATTGGTTTATGTATTTGATTTTGTTTCACTAATCGCTTGAGCAGTTTTTGGAGGGGTATCTGTAAAACCAGGAAAACACCTAAAATACCCTGGAACACCCCTGGAACATTCCTGGTACACCCCCAGAACACCCCCAGTCAAACCCTGGAAACCTCCGGAGTAGCAAACATTTCCGAAGTCTTCCGAACTTTTTTGTGGATCGCCCGAATATGTCCGAGCGTTTGAAGAATGCATTCATATGTTGATTAGGAAGAACATCGACAGATCCATTAGGGGTGAACCATTTGACTTTTGAGGGGGTTGGGGTTGGAAGATTTCCCCTTGGAAAGATTTTTTTCCCCACTGACCAACAAGGCAAATATTTTTTTCCAATGTAAAAGTGGTGCATGATATTTATTTATTTTTTTTGTGATTATCTGTTGCAGGAATTTAATTTTTCACTCCAATCAGGAGTGGAACAGGCCTCACATGTGAATTTTTCAAAATAGAGAGCATTCTGCATTACAATGGTTCCTTAGACTATAAAATGTTTAACTTTAGTACAGTGTTTTGCCAGCACTACAAGACAGCATAAATAAAAGAAAAAGGTTGAGTGTCATGTGTGTGGTGCTGTGAGCTGACCTTTTCAAACATAGATGCAGTGTGAAGGACTCCCTTGCCCAGGAATGTAGGGCTTGAGACCAGCCCCTGGGCTATTCCTTTCCTTGAGGCCGTCATACGCCAACCAAAGGCACTTGAAGCAGCTAGAACCATGCTTAGTAGTGAAGCAAAAAGATTGACTGGAGTCCTTGAAAGCTACCGGGAGAGGTTTGGAAAAACTGTCCAGGAGCAGTTTGAGAAAAAGAAGGCAGACAAGAATGCCAGGAAAACCAAAAAGCAAAAAAATGAACTAAATCCGAGTCTCTTTAATACTCGCGGGTTTTTACTGTAGTATATCGGTATTTTATGATTCAACAGTTCGGATTATCCCAATATTTTAGGACAGGCGTGGCTCGTGTTTCAACCAATGAGAATTCAGGGTGCGATTCGTGTATCGCGTTTCAAAACAAACCATAAAAATTCAAGATGGCGGACGAAGCGAGAGCCGCGAGAGCTTTGTAAGCTTTGTAATACGTTTCTTCGGAAGGTATATACATCACGAGAGTGCTCAAATTGAATTAAAGTTCTGCCATGAAGAGAACCGTTGTTTTTGCATTCAAAATAACAGACAAAACTCCTTAGATAATGACGTTTGTCCTCGGACAGAAGAAAGCGCAACGATCGCAAAATTTGGAACTGCGAGCAACGATGGTTTATCGAACTACTTTTTATCTTTCTTTGGAAAGAGACCATAGAATTGGTAAGCATATCTGCTCTCTATTGTCACCCTATTGTATTGGATCGTTATTTTTCTGAAGCACAGAACTCGATTTAGATGTTCAAATAAATGCTCCTTCTATCGAGCGATTTGTGGATTAAAATCGACAGGAAACCCATGTTTGCATGTTGTAACCTCGTATCATTTCAAATAAATTTTAAGTTAACTCAAAGAAGACTGTATTCTTTCTTGTCCAAATACTACTATAGATTCATACTATATGCATTGAATAATGCAGAAAGGGTCAGGGTTGACAGGGGGAAGATTCCTTCATCAGTTTTATTCTTGGTTAATTTTAATAGATCTTTTGGTGTGCATGTACAGTAGTTTCAGATTAATTTGACATCAAATTCAATCAACTGGAGAGTGGGCTATTTGTGTTGTATTTTAAAAAATGCATAAGAATGAATAAGAAAAATGTACCAAGAGGTTAAGAGGTTTTGTCAAGGTTTTCTTTGAAATTTAATTAAAGTATGCAAAACAAATGCAGTCTTGAAAATCTACTTTCTTTACTTTTTCCACCCTGTACAGTATTTACAACCTTTTATCCACCATGTACAGTATTTTCTCTCCAGTGAGTTTCTGCAATAGTTGGTAAACCAAGATCTCGCAAACGACTCAACATGAGTTCAACAGTTTCTGGCGACAGGAATATGCCATAGCCAGTAAGAAAATTGGTAGCAGACAAGCTAACACCAATGGTACTGGACAGAGACATGTATAGGGGGCCAAATGAGGTTTAAGACTGCATCTAATAATCCACCCCAATAAAACACTCGAACAAATAAATATTTTACTTGACCCAAATTAGTTTTATTTTTTAGCAAGTTTGTCTGTATAAAATTAAAAAAAAGAATTCAATGTCTTGTTGATGTTAATGATGGTAACAATATGCATCAGTCAATTTCAGCAGGGTCCATGTCCTCCTAAGCCAACTCAAAGGCATGGTGTATACAAAAAAAATGTTCAAATGCAGCAGGGTACATCAAAAAAGAAGGAAAACTATACCTATCTAATCACCAGCAAGTTAGGTTGAAAACACAAGAATGTCAGGTGCCCCAGGGTACACTCTGGGTTTGGCTGATACTCGACAGCCGAGATTCGACTGTACTAAAATGCCTGACTAGTGCCCGGGGGGGGGGGGGGAATGGGCACTGCTGAAATTAACTGATGCATAGCACTTCAATTGTAATAGCCATTTAAATACAAACACCAAAGACGAGTCAAGTTTTGTTATTCCAGCAGTTCACTGATTTTACCACGTCATCCGTATGACAGATTCAAACAAACATGAGCAGGTCTTGAGGGGGATTCTCTAGAGTTCCAAAAGAAACATTAAAAGCAGAAATGACACAAAAACATAGCAAGCCTACTGTAAATTGGCCTGAAAACTTACATTTTCAGGGCTGGTTCCCAAGAAAAATGCCAAGTATACAAAGCTCAGAGGCAGTGAAATGTTAGGTTCCTAAGCCAGAAATAAGGCACCCAGAAGTTTTGAATTGTGAATACAAGTGATTAATGTCTTTGCTTTTGTTTGTTATCACAATAAGCCCCTTATATCTCTCATGGATAGTTGGATGAGTGAAACACGCGAGTAAGCGCAACAATCATGCGTGGGATCTATTTTTCTTGCTCATTCGCATGGTTACCTATTTGACTATCCCCAAAAGACATTAGGGACTACTTGTAGTATATTTTTTCTACATTTGTTGTTACAGTTCTGAGATAAAGAATTCAGAGTACACTAATATGTCAATCACCTTCTCTTGATTGTAATTTTGGTTATTAAAAGATGAATATTCTGAGGAAACAAATAGTACAGTATTTTCATCCTTGAAATTGCCTCTTGGCTGAATGCAGGATCTGAAACAAATAGCAGATTTAATCAGTGTTGACCACAACTGCTTTCATAAGTAATTTATGTGTGCATAGTTTTCAGCATAATAAATGGCAGAATAATTATACTTCAGTGCTAAAGAAAACAACATTTACATAAAAAGCCCATTCTCGTCAGCAAGAAAGCAAAAACTGGTCAAAACAACACAGTTCAATCAAGTTACTCTCGAGTGTCATGGAACAGCGGTTTTGGATAAAAACAGTGTTTTGACTTCTGGAAAAGTCTACCGAAAATCTAGCTTGCCTACCATGCTGGCACTTGGCATGGTGAAATTTTATCGACATAAGCTTCACAAAAAATACGTGAATCGAGTAAAAAACGAAAATTATTCACCTACCTTGAAATCGCGACACAAAATGGCCCTACATCGTAACGTTTCTTCCACGAAAATTCTCAATTCGCATCCAAAATGGCCACGGAAGACTCCTCGCAATGTTTCGTAACCAAAAGTCCCGGATGGACGCTCATGCGTGGCTACAGACAAAGGATTTCACTGTTGCCCGGGATATTCGAAAAATGGCCGCCATTTTAATGGAGAACAATAGACTCGTGACGTCATCAATGTCCTAAAATATTGGGATAATCCGGACTGTTCAATGTTATTTATTATTTAGATATTGTTCGATTAGTTAGGTTATAATATTAATGCAGTAATATTTATTTTTTAAACATTAAAAGTTATATTTCAGAAGCTGATATTATTTAATGTTTGTTTAGTACATGATATTGTTTGATTGGTTATTTATAAACTATAAATGCAGTAATATATGGGATAGTTTGGTGTCTGAATGCTATATAATTAATAAAGAGCAGGACCCCATATCCATACTTAAGCTTGTCCAATTGGGAAAAAATTCAATTCCTAAATTTAAATAAGATTTGGCTTCATTAAATTTTAGAGCTCATCTGAAATTTTTCGTTATATTTTTTTATAATTGGACAACATGGAGCCTTATTATATATACAAGACATACAAAGATTGCAAGGCATCTTTAGCATTGTATGTTACTTAAGCATATTATGTGTTTTAACCCTTATCACCTCAACATTAGGTGGGTCATTTTCCCTAACTCGCCTTAACTCGCACAAACTCGCAACTGATAGGCAAGCTCAATTTTTCCTTAACTCGCCTTAACTCGCATTAGCTCGCACAATCTATCAAGTCATAATAAAACGTGACTTGATTTTCCCATAGAGGAGTGTTACGCATCATTCACAAGTCATTACCAGACAATTTTGGTCAATCAAATAGGAAATCCAAACCAAAAACTCAAGGTGAGACCGCTCAAGGTGTTAGCAATCGAAAAATGAAAAAAACATTAATTAAAATAAAAAAGAAAAAGCGGTGAAAAGCAAAATAATAACGCTTGTTCTGTTGGTTGGATGCGACTAGTATTTGACTGTTGCAATTGACAAGAAAACTCCACGATGGACTTTCGCCAAGAATAAACTTTCGACCAGGAGCGCGACCGGGAGGACTTTTAACTTTTGTACATTATTATTTGTCACTGGATGCCAGTAACGAAAAGGATCAGTGAGGTGTTTTCTTGCAGTTTCTGGTTTCATTTTCTTGAGAAACGATGCGATGTCACAAGTGGTTGTGATTTTTTCAGTGGGTTTTTTTCCTTCCAATACCGTCAATGCACACGTTTCCGAAGCCTAAAAGCCATGTGATTAGATTGACGTTTTCCTGAAAGTCTGGGAATCGACATTTTGTTTTCGTTTGGTATCAAACAATGGGATAAATTCAAACTAGATTACAGTGAACAAGATTAGAAAAATCTTCCCTGATGTCCTTTACAAAAGTCTCGCGTAGTGGACTATGGTAAGTTGAATCTGTATGTAAGCCGTGCAAAATCACTACCAGTATAATTGCAGCTGCTAGCTCAGTAGTCTTGTCGGCATGGAAAAATATTAGAGGGCTACAAGAACTGAACAAAGCCACGTGTCCGGTATATGAGAGGCGACCCCACGCGTTCGATCTGCGATTCACTGATTTCAGCAGCGTTGTTATTTATCTCAGATATGCCTTGGTTGCATTTAAGATTTCGTCGCCTCATTACAACTATAAATCATTGCTTATAACAAAAGCGAAGTTACAGGAATAACATGCCAGATTTTTCTCGCCAGTATTTTGGATCGGCTTCGATCAGTGCTCAATAAAAGCACTATAATTTTTTGGCGGGAGTTTGCGTGGTTCGAACAAACGCAAAACAGCATTGCATGACAAGTTTACCAAGTTCATTTCTTAAAATTAATATCAGCTAATCCACATTAATTTGTTTACAAGGTCTGGTTGCAGTCAGATGCTTTGCTTTTTCGGTCTATTAAACAAGTCAGACGATGGAAGAGGCACCTCTTTTGTTAGAACGACTGTCCACTAAGTTGACAGTATTTTTGCCTCTTACTAACTCTGATTCATGAAAAGATATTTGAAATTTCAGTTATTGCGATGTTCATTTTGCCAGTCCATAACTTAGTTAATACAGGCCAATCCTTCTGAGTAACATTACGAGTCTTCTCAGCTCTCACAGCAGTAATGTTTGAGTAAAAATATGGAAGAGCTGAAACTCAGTTGAAGAATATTTGTTTCTTTGTGACGGTAGCAACCATCCCGGCTCTTAAGATAACTCATCTTTCACTAGCAGGGCTGCCAAGATGTCGCATCTTTTGCCAGTTTGTGTTTGCTGTTGTCACAAGAAATAAATAGCAGTTGATAAAAACCAAAAAAAGCAACAACAACAACAACAACAACAAACAAACATATGATAATAATGACCCGGCCGTGAATAAGAAATGAAAGCTATGGTTACAAAACCTTTGTGCTCAGATAATTTCTTGAAAGAATTTGTCAGCCTACCCGGCCTTAGTAAGTAGAGTTAAGGACGAGAGCGGCCAGCATAACTAAATCTCGAACTGGCAAAATGAACAAAGAAATATTTAAAAAGTTCAAAGCAGCTACCTTAAGTCGGAAAGCAGCTTTTAGCGAAATACATGATCAACCCGAGCCATACTCTTCTCACTTCTCGTAGCAATGAATTTTGTGAAAAAAAAAAGGAAGAAAGAGTTGAAACCCTGGTTGAAACTCAATCAGCGGAAGAATATTTGTTTCTTTGTGACGGTGGCAACTATTCCTGCTCTTAAGATGACACATCTTTTATTAGCGGGGCTGCCAAGATGACACATCTTTTGCCAGCTTGTGTTTGCTGCTGTCACGAGAAATAAAACAAAAAAGGAAAAAAAAGTGTTGAAACCCTGGTTGAAACTCAATCACCGCAAGAATATTTATTTCTTTGTGAGGTGGCAACCATTTCTGCTCTTAAGATGACACATCTTTTATTAGCGGGGCTGCCAAGACGACACATCTTTTGCCAGCTTTTGTTTGCTGCTGTCAAGAGAAATAAATGTCGCTACACCAAGGGCAGTTGGTAAAAACAAAACAAAAAACACACACACAAGAAAAACAGAACAACAACAAAATATAACCCGGCCGAGAAGAGAGCGAGAAGGCTATGGCTGAAAACAATGACAACCAATTTGTTTCGCCTTTGAACGTTTTTTCCACGCTTGGCACTGGTCACATGTGTTTGCTACGAGCTCTCATTGGCTCATTTAATTATCTGCATCTTGTAATTGGTTTGGTTTTAGTTTATGATTCCTGATTGTTTTGAACTTTGTCCTGCCTTAACGTCATGGCAGAGCTAGCTAATGAAAACTGTGTCAAAGTAAATAAAAGAAGTTGAAACCCGGTGGGTTCATTTGGGAACCCACCCAGTATGGTGTGTTCAATGACCCTAGTCCCAGCACTTTTCAAGAAAATGTTTGGATAAAAGTCAAGAAATAACCGACAGGGAGGGGAGGGGGAAGGGCTCAAAGGGAATTAGAAATCCACTGATTCTCGCCTCCACATTTTTTCCTCACGGCTGCTCGTCTTCATCGTGCACTTTTCGTTTGTCAGTAAAGCAGTGATAAAAGTCTTGGGAGATGTTTCCCGCTTGCTCAATAACAGGATCGGAAAGAACTACATTTGAAGGTTTATGTTACGAATATACATGCATCAAAGAGGGTTCGTCACGTGCAGTATACGTTTTTAAAATTCAGTTACAGACTACGAGCAGTCTCTCTTTCCGCTCAGGGATAGTCTCACCACACTAGCGGTTCGACAGGCGCGTCACGTTTCAACGCCACAGGCGACTTCGTACTCGGTTGCTCGCTTGTTCGTTTTCCTCGACTATCCCTGAGCGGAAAGAGAGACTGCTCGTAGTCTAATTCAGTTAAATGGTTTGTGGAAGGGAAACATTTTTCATAAAATCTAAGAATGCGGTACAAACTTGTAACTGCAGAAAGTGACAAGAATCGCAGACGCATTGACTGAGTCTTTTAAAACTCGCACGAGAATATTCAGACATTTTAGGCATACGCTGAACAAGCACAAATCGCGTTTCGTCCGTACCGGTTGATGCGATTCTGTACGTATTTAGAACTTTCGGAGAAACTAGAAAAAAGGAGACATTGCAAAATAAATAAAAAACTAAAATAAGATACTGAAAACTGAACTTTTCGAAATAGCGAGAAAATTTTATCAGTTGGAAAGGAATACACACAGCTTGTGACAATAATTCCTGTAGAGATTGTACAATGGCACATTTTGGGGAGTACACTTACACACTCGTTGTGTCAGCTCAGTGCAAAAGCGAGGCACGTTTTCTCGCGGCAGGCGGTTTTTAACGCTCGCTATGTAGAAAAGCCAGAGACACTGCTCCTTTTTTTTGGTTGATTGCGACAGGATATCAAAGAGCCTCGTTTTTCTTTCCATTCTTGGAGAGCTTAGTTTTACCCGCTGTATACAAAATCGAAAAGTTTACTAACAGGATGGACGGAAATCCGCGTGAATTATAGAGAGACATTAGATGGTCTTATAGATCGCTTCCTCTGATACACCTTGATTGAGGATTTGTTAGCCTCCATGAATAGTCGGAGGATAAATAACGAGCATAAATTGATCGAAATCGAACACAGCTTTGCCTTCGAAAACAATTTCATCGGCTAGCCAAGGGATCAAAGACTATGTACAACTTACTCGTGGCGGAATGTCACAAAATTCAGTCTTTTATTTATTTCAGGGAATCACGTTTCGACGAAAACCAGAACTTTACGTCTTTCATTCAGAACATAGTGTCATTTTACAATATTCACCGTGGCTTCATTAAGAAGCGATGATAGCTTGATTTCCTACAGTTAAACAGATTTTCACACTTTCCCAAGAAAAGCCGAAAAAATCTCTGCGTGAAACGATCCTTACAGTTAACGCTTTATCCGTCCTCTCATGTTTTAGCAATTGTGCGTCAGTTAGCAAAAGTACCAAATAATTTCCTTCATTTGAAGATAGAACAAAGTACATCTTTAGCAGAGAATGCGAATCTTTCATACACAACAGTATACAACGCTTACTCCAACGACAGAGTTTGGACTGATCTAAAGGTCTTCGACAACAAGATCTTACTGTAGAAAGCGAGTTGGGTGCTACCAAAGAGGACACACTAAGCTACACTCAAGGTCACACCAAGCTGCACAAGTGAAGACCTTTACCCGAGCGTCGCCACTGTGCTCATCATTCTCTTAACCATGCCAGTCTACACTGCAACAGGAGAGATCTGATTCAGCAGCGTGAGAAAACGCTGCTACTACGCTGACAGAGCGGCTCTTACAAAAGGGTACAGAATGCCTGTTGAGCCTAAGAAAGTCATCAGGGAAACCTGTCAAAGAAGCCAAGAGGGGCCGCATTTTAGTGACAGATAGTCAGTAATAGTCAGCTCATGATCTTGCTCCTGGATGCTGATCATCAGCCAGGGGTTTTGTTGAGGCCGGAGGCCTGAGTGACGTAACGTCCGGTCTTTTGACCTGTATGTAAGGTGCGGTACTTTCAAACAAAATAATTATTTCCTGAAGTGTAAATAAACTGGATGATTTTGTATTTGTTTTTGCTTCTCCTTTATCCACATACAAATGCCACTCATGAAGAGAGTATAGAGACGTTTCCATAGCGCTTAATTAGCAGTCAACCATATAGATGTTAGCAATCTCACCTGTGACACCGAAGCCTATTGGTTCACTGTCCAACACAAAATGTCTCCCTCCATACTCAAAATAGGTCAAACCAAACATCCACCTCAACAACTTCATTATGGACGTGACAGTAAGCGTGGTTTTGTTCTCGCAAGGTCTTCATTCAACAACCTTTCCACCAGCTCTAACGCCTTGTCGGTAAATATTGACGCGTACAAGTTCTTGACGTCATAGCTTACCAGGATCTCGCTTCGCTCTATCCTCCCGTCTATTTTTTTTCTTTGAGTTCCCTGGTATTCTTAACCAGCAAACCGCTTCTCCCCTGTGCCGTTCTTAGAATATTGGGATCAGGGTTTTTGAAATCTTTCCAAAGGGGATGCTATCGTCGACACAACACCCCTCATTGATACTCCATCTTTATGGACCTTTGGTAGTCCAGTAAGTCGAGATAGATGGCAGTTCTTCGGTTTTAAGCGGTTGCCTTGATCCTCTGTTGATTCATTACCGCTGATTATTCTGTCTATGAGCTTCAACCCATCCCGACATACTTTATCCGTCAAATCCCGGTCTTCTCCTGCTCTCACTGAAGGTCTCGCTTTAAGTTCGACAAGGGCTTTCTTCATCTTGTACTCGTAACTTTCTTCACCTTCTGTACTTTCATATCGATCCATGGCCACCATGATTTGTCCTTTATCTACGGGAAGAAACACTTTATTGCTCTGATCAATTCAAAAGTTCAACATCCCCCCCGGGCAACCCCCCGGGCATTTGAACTTTTGAAGATTGGCTTGTTCAAATTCCCTTCCCTCGGGGCAAAAGAGCCGTTCAAATGCCCCACCAACTAGTACTGAGCTACCTCTCCTCAAAGACAAATTTCGTCTTCAATCAAACACTTTACACGCCTTTCAGAGAGAGATATGCCGTAATGACACCTTCAAACTTCTTCTAAAGACCCTTTTGAAAGAGTAATTTACTAACAAAGGCGAAATTCTATCTTGTAAATCCGTCAAACCCTGCAAAAACCGAAAAAAACTCACGAGCGTTTTAAGTCAGAACCCTTTCAACGCAACATTCAAATTCCCTCCTCCCTGGGCACGATGCACAGTCAAATGCCCGGGGTGTGCCCCTGGGGGGGGATGTTGAAGTTTCGAATTGATCGGCGCATAAACACTAGCTAGATAACGTTAAAAATTACAGGCGTTTCGATCGAAAATCTTCTATCTTCATCAGCGATGGAATATAAATGTAACAACAAATTATGTCTAGTCCTAAATTATGCAGATATCCAAAGGTATGAGAGGGGAGAATGTGAGACGCTGCAAGTTAGCGAAGAAAGGTGTAAATGCTAGGGATGACAATATAATTATTTCCTGCGTCAGGATCCCTGAAGGAGTATCACGCTTCAAGGAAGAGTCTTTTATGAAAATTGGTTGCTCTGTCAACGATTTTTATTCGATACACTCGGTACAAAGGTACGACCGGTACACTCGGAACAGTCGGTACGGCCGGTACACTCAGTACGGTCGGTACACTCGATGCACTCGGTACAATAGGTACACTCGGTGCGGCCGATACAGTCAGTACACTCGGTACACTCGGTGCACTTAGTACACTCGGTACACTCGGTACACTTGGTACACTCGGTACACTCGGTAGGGCCGGTACACTCGGTACAATCGGTACACTTGGTACGGCTGGTATACCGGGTACGGCGGGTACACTCAGTACTGTCGGTACACTCGGTGCACTCGGTGCAATAGGTACACTCGGTACGGCCGGTACACCCGGACGGCCGGTGCACTCGGTACACTCGGTGCAATTAGTACATTCGCTACACTCGGTTCACTCGGTAGGGCAGGTACACTCGGTGCACTCGGTACAATCTGTACACTCGGTACGGCCCGTGCACCCGTTACGGCCGGTACACTCGGTACAGCCGGTACACTCGGTACAGCTGGTGCACTCGGTACGACCAGTACAGTCGGTGCACCCGGTGCACTCGGTGCACTTGGTACAGTCGGTATAGCTGGTAACACCAAAAGGTTCAACTGGCACGACCCTTTGTTGTGGTTTAGGTGTCCTCGTTCTTAAAGAATAGGTCAGCCCTGCACCGATTCAAAGCGGCTCGGTGATTAGCTAGTTAGCTAGAACAATACAATATTTTTCATAACATGGTGCGATATATGGAGAAAGGGGACCTAACAGTTGGTTTACTATTAAAACAAACAACTCGACTTGAAAGCGAATGTGAAATAATCAGCGGCACAAAGATCACATCATTCTATGAAAAAATATTCTATTGTCCTGGCTAACTAGCCAATCACGGAGCCACTTTGGATCGGTGCAGGGCTGCCCAGAACGGAACCACGTTCAGTGTCATGTCTATAGTGGAGATGTTGAGGAAGATGTTTGGGCTGCCATTAGCCATAGTAAAGGGGTCATTAAGTGCCACAAAAAAAAAATTGGATCACACTTGTGGGTCCAAGGTAACTGCCCAGTGCAGAACAGTGCATGTATGCGCAACTTTCTAGCTGTCAAAAATGCAGAGCGTCTTAAGATCCCAGCTAGAAGTGCTGATATTAACTGTATAGAGCTTTTCTTTCATAGAGTGAAAGTGGAACTGGAAAAGCAAGCTTTAGACTTTAATGTTACACGCGATACTTATGAATAATTTTCCTCGCGCGTAATTGAAACAATGAAGAAGATTAATAATAGAAGCAGTGTACAGAATTATGAAAATAATAAAAGAAAGAGACAAAGAACAAAGTATTGACAATGAACTTTTCAAATGGATACAGTACAACTGACCGTGAACAAGAAACCTAACGCATAGCCTCCCACGCAGTCGTTTTTAGGGGAGTCGTATTACCCTCTTACCCACAAATACGACTCCCCTAAAAACGACTGCGTGGGAGGTTACCTAACGCAAAGAGAAAAATGAAAACGTCACGCGACTTGACAGTCTTACCACGCATCGCGTGACAATTACTTATATGTTATTTACCGGCCGGTAGGTCCGTATTAAGGGAAAAACTGTGCCCGTGGTCTTGAGTACCCCCCGAGGCCGCAGGCCGAGGATCGTACTCAAGACCGAGGGCACAGTTTTCCCTATACGGACCGACCTAGGCAGGTAAATAACATATTTTTATTTTTTTCTTAAGCATTTTTCCCGTCCGGAATCTGGAATCCTTGAATTTGATTGGCTGTTGACGCGCGTTCCACCGGTCCAGTTTTTTCCTATCCCGACCGGTTTTGCGGAATTTTTTACTTTGGTCACCGACGCCATTAAAGTGCCAAATTGGAAACAATAATTGCACAAAAACCATTAGCGGGTGAACAAGAAAGTTATGTATTATACACGTAAGATATAGAAAATGGATTCAGACGAAAGTGGACACGATGAAAATGAATTTTATTACCCAGACGAAGAAGACTACAACGAAATTCAACAACAAAACGAAAGCGGGGAAGACGAGCACTTTAGCAAAATTCAAGAGTTTATCTACTCTCTTCGCCCCGACAACACTAAGAAGAAGACAACCTATGATTTACACTCAAATTAAGAAAACCGTGAACACTGAAAATATTCCTGGAATGTGTGTTTTGACCAATCACATGCGAAACCTTGTAACCGCAGAAAACGAATGGGTTCTCAGTCACGGAATCGAGTTGTTTCGAAAGACGACAAGGTTTAATCTTCACCAGTTTATCTTACAGAAATTGGAAGTGCTATTCTTTTCTATCGGAGAGCCCCACGCACTACGCATTGAAAATAGGTTTGAGCGCTTTTGCCGAATAAAATTTTTCGACAAACCGACGCAACGATCAGTGTTTTCGACATTTCAAATAAAACCAACTCAAGCGGCAGTTATTTCACCTTGAAGTAAAAACTGCAATATTCTCTCTCCAAATTCGCCCATTGACAGCACAGCTGACTCGACTTGTTTAGGCCGAATCATCCGTGCCTTCGAGCCGGGCTTGCATCATATAACGTGCAGTTGCACATTTTGAAAATGACATATTTTCAAATTCAGCAACGGTCAGGCTGTTGAAGAATAACGAACGCCGCTTTTGACAGTCCGCAGTCGTTGCTACAATGCAGCCGCGACAAGCCAAAGACCACTCACACATTTTTTGCTCCCGTAGCGCATGTGGCTCTCAGATAAAAAGAAATAACAATTTAAATTCTTGTAAGTTAAGATGAAGGTCTTTCAAAACAAATGGAGAACCAACTCGATTCCGTGCCTGAGAAACCCACTTGTTTTCTGCGGTTACAAGGTCTCGCATGTGATTGGTCAAAACACAATAAACATTCCAGAAATATTTTCAGTGTTCACGGTTTTCTTCGCTTGAGTGTAAATGTCTGGCGAAGATACTGTTACTCACTTGGTGAAGATCGAGACTTGGAAAACATTCCTCCAAGAGAACTAAACATTCTGTTTTGCAGATTTTTTATGGATGTCCGTAAAAAAGATGGCGAAGTGTACGAACCTGTCACACTTACGTCGTTCCAGAGGAGTATCCACCGCTATCTAAACGACAGAAATTCAACCGTAAATATCTTGAAAGACCAATTGTTTTCAAAGTCCAGAGAGGTTCTCTCAGCCCGCAAAAGAACTTTGTCGTTAACAACGCGAAAGGAAATCGCCCGCAAGCTGCCCGCGAATTGACTGAAGCTGTCAAGAAGATCTCCTGTTTAAGACAGGTCAATTCGGAGAACATGAGCCAGGTTTTCGGGCAAGAGATGAAAGTAGAAAACTTCAATGGGGAGATGTCGGGCTGGAAAATGATCCCCTGACTGCCAAGCAAGTACTAGTGTGGAAAGCGGAGAGAGGCTCGAAGACTCGGCACGGAGATGGCCACAGCAGAGCTTTTAACCCAAAAGCGCACGCCACTGGAAATGAACGCTGCCCGGTTCATCTCTACCTGAAGTTTGCTGGTCATCGTCCAGAAGAAATGAAGAAACCTGAATCACCTTTCTTTCTGGCCATAAACCGAAAGAGAAAACCTGAAGACAAGATATGGTTCATGCTTTCTGCTCTCGGAAAAAAACAAGATCGGCGAATTCTTGGCGAAAGCGGCGAGGAATGCAGGCCTTCCTGGAAATTTGACAAGCCACTCAGTCCGTAAGACCTGTATTTCCAGACTAATGGACGCTGACGTTCCTGAGAACTATGTGGCACAGCTTAGTGGTCACAAGAACTTGAAGAGTCTGGATTCTTACAAAGCCGCCTCAGATGATCACCAGCGTAAAGTGTCTTTGACATTAAGCCGCACAAATACCTCGGTGATGCCATCGTCAAGCAGCTCAGCGAAGGAAGACACCAAGAAAGAAAAGCAACCAGCTGCAGTTGGAGAAGATGTCCTTTCTTCTGGCCTTTTTTCGGGCTCCACAGTTCTGAAAGGATGCACGTTTAACTTCAACTTTTCTGCACGTCCTGGCAGCAGTGGCGAGAGTTTTCAATCAGTTTTGCCAAAGCGAAAACGTCACGTTTTGCCGTCAGATGACTCTGATTCCGATTAAGAACATTTACCATGATATTTCACCATTTAGACTTTTGGTGACTGGTTGTTTGGTGTCGAAATTAAGCAAATTTGATCCGTTTTAAGTGAAAACGTAGCCGTTCGAGCTAAATTTCAGTTGAGAATTCTTTGGCGCATGCGTGTCTGCATGCTTATTCAACTTGTCATTTGACATTAACATGTGAGTTTGACAGTTGACAGTCATTTCAATGGCTTTTCCATTACTAAGGATAAGAGTTTTCAGAAAACGAAAAAGGATAAGTTTTTCAATTGTCATTTATAAAACTGAAATAAAAAAAGTGTTGGCATTTTGAAGGACGATTAGCTGCTAACTGCACATTGCAAATATACTCGACAATTTTCTCACTCTCCTCCTTCCCCTCTCCCCCCCCCCCCCTCACCCCCCTTCTACTACCTACACTTAAATGCTTCACACAGTACTAAGAAACGGAAAAAATAAAAATGTTATTTGCCGGCCTAGGGCGGTCCGTATAGGGAAAAACTGTGCCCTCGGTCTTGAGCACGGCCCTCGACCTACGTCCTCAGGCCGTACTCAAGACCTCGGGCACAGTTTCTCCCTATACGGACCTCCCGGCCGGCAAATAACATACACATTTTTTCCAACGTTTGCCAGTTTGCAGGTCAATCTTGAAAGGTTGTCAGGACGTGCGTAAGTTTCACTGAGTTGGGTAGCAGGAAATCGTGGAGCGAATGTAATCATTAACTCTTCAAACTTTTAACTGAAGTTTAATATTTTCGACTAGAAACTAACCTATCAACACGGAAAAGGTTGTTTCTCAAGAACAGACATGCACATGGAAAATCGTAGCCAGCATAAGGACAAACAACCCAATTAAAAACTTATAATTAGGCGGCGCGACGTCTCAAACGCCGCTGCCGTCTCATAAAATGGGTAGCACATTCCTGAATTGGCGGTAGTCGGTAGACTTAGTCTCCGCCCAGGCTCTAAATAATCAGGCTCGTTATAATCACGTGTATTTTACGAGATTGAAAGTGTAATTTTGTTGTTGTGAGTTTCGCGGTGTATTGAAGTTGAGTAAAGGTAATTGTTGAATTGTTTATTTGGCTGTTTTTTAGGAGATTTCGTTTCTAAGGGGCAGTGTTTACAAAGGCTAGTGAGAACTTTGGAGTTGTGCAAGTTGTCAGTATGTCGGCATAAAAATAGTTTTGTATGTTGTGTTGCTTTGCGCACGTTGTCAGTATGTGGGCCTAGAAATAGTTTTGTATGTGGTGTTGCTTTACTGAGTTCTTAGCCTGGGAGATTGTCGATGACTTATGGAGACTATTGTTAACAGTGGTTCGACAGTGCTTCCAACTTGACAGGTTGGGTTCATATCCAAAAATCAATGATTGAGTGGAATGTCAGTTTGAAAATCCTTTAAGGTTTCCCATTTCATCAGTTAATCAATGCCTTAAATTCTGTACATTCTTGGGTAATATGTTTACATTCATTTAATTGAAGTTTGTGGGTAGAATTCGTTCAGAGGTCATTAAGCCAGAACGTTCTCAAAGGAAATGTGTCATATACGCGACATTTCTTTGGTCACAGTAGCTCTGTTGAAGAGTTTTAAGGTGAATTTTTCATTTGTAGCTATGATGAAGCGGATAGATTTAGTGATTCATGGGAGAACTGACTGTCACTTGTAAGAGGTGCTGTGTAGGTAAAGATGATTGATTTGTTTTGTAAGATGATGACATTGATTAGAGAGAGGATGTGCGCGGGTGATTGTGTAAAGGAGGTTAGCGAAGGCCTATATGTCTGTTTTAGTTCTTTGAAGTAGTTCTCGTTACGAAAAAAGTAATCGTACAAAGGAGCGTAATGTTGTTGTTTTGAGTTTTGCGGATTATCGAGGATAATTAAAGGTAGGTGTTGTATTCGCTGTTTTTAAGGACATTTGGTTGAGAAGGGCGGTGTTTATTAAGGGTAGTGTATACTTTCGAGTCGTTAGCAGTGGTTAGTGTTTTCGGATAGAAATAGTTTTGTTTTTGGTGTTGTTTTGAGTGCTCTAGCGTATTTCTGGGAATGTAGTGGAAGCTGGCAGATTGGAGAGTGTAAAAGACAAAGCTTGTGTGTGAAGTATGGGTACTGTTTGAAATAAAGCAAGACAAGTAACATTGCAAAAATGTATTATTGTTTATGTAGTTGATGCTTTTTTTAACGGAAGCAAAACAATTATAGTATCCACAAGTTGGTTGTCTTTTACACCATTATAAATGACATAGAAAGTGGAGATTGAAATGCCATTTTGTTTAGCGTGCGAGATCGCCTATGAGTCATGGAGAGTATTGTTATAATTAGTTGTTGTTACAAGCGGTTGCGAAGGCGATGACAAACTTCATTCTTGAGTTTTGTGATGATGTAAAGCATAGGAAGGAAGATATTGTTGAGTCTACTGGTTAAATCGCTGTGAACAGTAAACACCGATCTTTATAAACACAGGTTTAGAGGTTTTAGATTGCAAGTAGTCTCTATTTATTTCTTGAGGTAAAGTCACTGATTTTATCAGTTAAGCAATTTCTGAAATATATGACATTCTTGGGTAATATCATTTAATTTCACTGTGTCGATAGAGTTCATTGAGAGGTCATTAAGCGAGAAAGTTCTCAAAGCAAATCTGTCATATACGCGACATTTCTTTCGTCAGATAAGCATTAAGTTGAAGAGTTTGAAGGTGAATTTTTCATTGGTAGCTATGACGTAGGCAGATAGATTTAGTTATCTATTGGAGACGCTAGCGAAAGAGACTCTTCGGAAGCTTTGACGATAAAAAGTTTACTTACCATTCTAGGTAAGTTACGTATATTAGACTGTTGATGTTTTGAGCGCCATAGCACGAGTCACGAGTCAGGTAGAGAACTATTTATACATAACAGCCCAGGGAAAGGAAGCTGACAGACTCTGCACCACCTGAAAATTCCCTAGAAATTCTTGTTAAGCTTAAGCTTACTAAACACAGAGCCAAAGTACTCAAACGTTAGGACAGGTTTAATTGTCCCTGCATAAAAAATGAAAGAGAATATTTGAAAAGCATTCCGTTCAGCCGAATTCCTTTTTGATGTTTTGCATTATACTTGTAAACGTATATGCTGGTTCTTCGGATGTAAACAATTTAATCATTTAGCGAAATCGTTCGGTGTGATCTCAGTTTTAACCAAAGCGGACGGTGCGCCGGCTTTTAAGCTTATCTTCATTTACGGCAGATGAAAAGCAAAATTCCAGTTAAAGCCTGCACAATTTCTTGAATGAAAATATACCGAACCTCGATAAACAAAGAGAAAAAAACGATAAAACGAAGTTAATAAAGTAAATATCGGAGTCAAAAGGCATTGTGGCCGTCTCAATTTAAAAACTAAAACTGCCGTGTAAAGTGAATTCAACAACAAACTCACGAAACGCCATGCTAAGCTACACAAAATTAAAACGAGTACTCGCCTTTTGAAGGTATTACAAAGCCTTTAATTCCCCTCCTTGTTAGACTTTCCATTTACAACACACGTAGGAATTGTGAGTTGACAAAAAATTCGCATCTTTGAGCTTTAAAAAAAATTCCCGAATTCAACCGAGGTATGTTGTTTTTCAATTTTCATTCAATGGTTTTCGCGCGGTTACCATGACCGTGGTCAGAGATAGGAAAATTCTGCCCTCTCCCGGAACCAATCAGATTGTAGGATTCGGAGGATACCGCCCGCTCGCGCACTAAGAAAAAAATAATATTCAGTTATTTTCTAACTTAAAGACTCGTAACAGCTACCTTATTAATTGATCTCCTTATTAATGACCGATTCCTTCGTCTTTATGCAATTAAAATCAACTTCTCACGTCAAATAAACACTCATTTCTCTCCCTTGTCAAGAACTATGATGTATCGATGGTGCAATCCACTAATTGCATCATCATACTAGTGCCAATCCCTTCTCTTCCTAAGCCACCGTTCCTTACCGTGCTAATAAGCTGCAAACACAGCTGTCGTTTCTCTCCTCTGCGAAATACAGGTTATCCAATGAGAAAACTTACAATCCACTTCGGAAACCGTCCGCCAATAAAACGCCAAGGGAAATTGCCTCTCGCGCAGCACAATATTACACCGCTGCTATACAAAACGCAACTTTCAAAGCAAATCACATTCGCAGAAGCGAGATATGCGCTTCACATTCACAAATCCTTCCACTCCTACATTTTTACATCCCTCAAAATGTCAATCCCCATAACAAAACCCGCGCTAAAAAAATTTTCACCATAACCACTAACTAGATCAGACGACACAGCCAATTTGGCATCCAATCTCAGTTGCGCATGCCTTATACAAGACAAATACTGAAACCCCATACTTAACAACCTTTCGACGTTCATATCTTAAATACTGTAAATTAAAAAACAAGAACACACGAAGGTAACATTCAGCAGACTAATGTGCACATGCGTCTAATATAAGACAGTACCGCTCTTGAGTACCCGTACCACAAGCTTTGCAGCGCTTTGCTCGTATGTTATGCCAACTGACGCAAAAAAGAGACCGTGTCCATTTTCTAAGGCTTCAAAGGCCGATAAACCCTTTTTCTTTCTTCTTCTACAAGAGATTGATTCGCCCGTATCCTCCATTTCAACGGTCACGAGATTGTCATCATCGCAAGCCTGTTTTCCTCCCCTTGCCCTTTTCCCGCTGCACTTTGCACGATTGGTTCAGCGCTGTTCTCAAGATCCGGGTGATTTGTACTTTCAATATATCTGCTGTCAGACTTTGTGACGTACTTCCATACACTGTATTAGTAGTGATGATGGCTTGAATAGTTCACAGTGATGCCATATTCACTGCACAACCAATTGTTTGAGGATAGCCACTGTTGATTGCGATCTAACTTCAGCGCTAGGTGGCTATTGCTCTCCAGACATTTATGTTTCTCACTGGAACAGCACCACTAAAGAATTTTGACTGTAGCATTGCTGAACTACCTAATCACAGCTAATGCAAAATCTTCACGTGACAGGAACAGGTCAAGATTTGCCTGGCTGTAAGTCAGCATATAAACAGCTCTAACATCGTTCTCGCCAAGCGGTTCACGGCCGTATTCTGAATCATCTGACGATGTTTCGTCGCTATCGTAACTTCTTAAAAGATCCATTTTAACTGCTAAAGGCTAGCTAGTTGTTATAATAAATCAGCCAACATAAGCGTAATAGTATAATATCCTCACTGCATACTCATTACCTCATCGCATAAGATTAAGTTATGGGAAGAGTTCCCTCCTGCCCTCACCATTACGACCTAAACGACCAAACCTTTCAACGCCCTAAAGAATCGCCGCAACAAAAGACAAGTCAGGCGCAGCACTCTTTATTCCCTCCCATTACTCAGATGCCTGTTAACAAACAATCGCTATCCTCGCCTATGACTATGACTACTCTAAGCTAGCCGATGCACCAGCCCTATAGTGTTTCATGAAAAACATGACTAACCCATAACTAGAAGATACACTGGAGGTTGCTAGGGTGAGAAATCGGAGTCTGATCAAGGCATTCGGTACTCGAGAGGAGTCGCCTGGTGATAGGGGAGGAACCAGCTACAGTGGACATTTTAGTGTAATGGTTAACCATATCGCCGTTCCTCCAACCTACGTAGCAAGAGATCTCATCTGAAGAGCAACCCATCATATTAAGAGTATTTGAAAGGCCAAGCCTAAAGCTGTGGGGGGTCTCCCCACAATCTATCTTTGCCTCTGTGAGGTGTTTGCGCAGACGGTTGTTAACCGCAGAACCAAGAAAAGGCCTTGAGCTTACAACCTTACGATGGTCAGTAGTTCTAAACAAATACCCGCCAGCTAATTCAATAGACCCCGAAAAGTTTTAGTAAGTGTAAACTTAAGTAAAAACCCCTTTCGGTCTTTAAGCCTAAACACTTGACTCGCCAAAAGGTGGCCGAGATCCGAAGCGCGATCCCCGGTAAAGAAATCGACAACGAAAAAGGTGGCATCCCTAACCAAGATATACTTATTAACAACGGGAAGGTGAGCGCTGGCCTCTATAGAACGCCTAAGAAAACTTATTAGCTTAGAAAACAAAAAACAAAGGAACTGCCTGCGAAGGCACTATCGCCTTACCCGCCTGCTCCTCCCGAACAAATTTAAGGTATTCCCTGACCCTGGTGTGCGCTACAGGATTGGAGTTGTGCAAACGACCAAGATTGTTAAAAATGGCCCTCAACTTTCCTAACAAAGCGTCTACCGACCCTGCAGCCAAACGGGTCGGACAATTACAATCGACTTTAGAACACGATTGACTATGTAACACAGTCTTTCCCGACTTGTCCTTCCTAATCAAGAATTTAATAATATCGTCCGAAGTGCATGAAGAAACGTCTTTCGGGGGAGATAAAGTAGCTATGAAATCCAAAAGTTGTAGCTCAAGGGCGGACTAATCTGTCGCTGGTAGGGCTTGCCTTTGAACACGTCCGTAAACTCTTGGAAACGTTTAGCATGGTCTACAGTCTTGGTAGGCACAACAAATTTTTTAAGGCATGTCCGCGAACCACAAGCCTGACAAAAGTTGGCGTCAACGTCATTAGGGTATAGACAAGCGGGACATCGTCGGGCAGCTTTCCAAGGTCTTGGAACCTAGGGATCAAAAGCATTGTAAGGCAAAAAATATTTTCACTAGCAGACACACCGGAACGCCCAGAGGCCCACTGCAGAGGACGGGGGAGCCATTCCTGATAATGCTGGGAAGGGAAAAGCAGGACTGAACTCGAGCCCTTCTTGCCCAAAAGAAATCGATCGACTGAGAAGGCCTGGATGGTCGCCCACCGGAATGGTCTTGGACGGATATCCGGAACAATAAGTGTAAATGTGCCATGAAATTCTTGGTCGACAACGTAGCGAAGAAGAGGTCCAAGAAGAACAAAAGGTGGAAACACGTAAATATTGTGTCCAGCCGGTAGGGGATTAGCAAAAACGTTTACCCCAGCGGATCCGGGGCTGGCCCAGCGCGTGTAGTGAAGCAGAGGATTGCCGTTGTTATCCTTTTGACAGTTACTGTCCAAGGACATTAAATCGAATGACTGAGGACCGAACAAACGTTCCAAATATAGCCAAGCCTCAAGAGAAAGCATACAGTCCAAATCTGATTACTTCCGCGAAGGCTCGTCAGCGGGATTATATTTCGAAGGCACGTAGAAATTTGAATGCTGAAGTTCTGGTCACGACTACAACGGTAAATCTCTTTGACAACCTCGTTGACTGCAGAATGCTTGCAACCGTCGTCGTCCAATGCAGACTTGAGGACTTTGTTATCAATATGGACCTCAACGCGGGAATTTGACAAGGTTTCACTCAATACGAACATGACGCTTGGAGGAGCGGCAGAGCTGGGAGATGGCCTTGAAAATTTTACGGACGTAGAGTTTGCAACCAGGAATGGCCAAACTAAACGAGATAACTTTTCCCGCGAATCTCTGAAGGGTTTTAACACAAACACACCGGGAAGATAAAATCTCCTCCCTGAGTATCTTGAACTTTAGCCTCTTATCAGGCAGAAGAAGGAATGCCTGGCGAAAGGAATCGCAAAGAAAGCCAGGAAAACGAATCACAATAGAAGGGACACACTGCGATTTAGCGATAGCTATGAAGTAACCTGCCTCTATGAGAAGATAGCATAAAATGTAGGCGGCGGCCTCAGCGAGAACTCTGTTAGGGGGTAGAATGGAATCGGCTAGCGCCCGGTAGATTTGACCGACGTGACGATCGTCTATGTACTGAGACACTGGAACCCCAAACGAACGTGCTGCGCTCGTAACGGCAAGACCGCGATTGTGATATATATAAGCACTCGCCTTCCATCCAAACCGGAGAGTGCAAAACACAAAATAAACGCCATTCCATTCCAAGCCAAAAAAGGTTCGCGATAAAGGATGGAGGAGCACATGCTGATAGCCATTTTTATCATCAAATGACGTTTGAAAATGGCCGGGAAGAACATACCTGGGCAAGTCCGGGAGGAGATCAAGCTTAAAGGAGAGATCTTTAATCCACAGATTCAAAAATCGTTCATCGTGGCATAAACGAGGTTTGGAAGGTTCCACAGTGAGGGGAAGGACCAAATGGGGGGAAGTTACTTCGCCAACCCTGCCTCAAACCGCGAGTACCCCAGCGTTTACCCAATCGACGATGGTATCAGTGATAAAATCCCGGAACTGTTCGTAAACCTTGGCGTTGTTAAGTCGCATGGGAGGAGGGAGCAGCGAATCATATGAGGAACCTTTAAAGTTTCCTTTGAAGGGCTTGAAAAACCGATCAATCTTAACGCCCTCCTTAATAATTTCCATAAGGTCCACCTGAGAGGAGCTATGCCCGCTCAATAAGGGCTCCCACGCTGACAAGTGGCCGTGGATTTCTCCCGCTCTGAAATACTAAGGATCGAGGAATCGAAGCTGGTTTAACGAAGCTTGACTGAGACAGGCCGCGACCATACTTGGTGAAGGGAGGGGGCCAACGAAAGGGGAGGGCCCCTGCCTAATATCACATAGAGGAATATCACCCTGTGATGAATTTGCGGCAACTGCAACAACTCTGGCATAGAAAGAAGGACCCTAAAAGGGGAACAAAGGAAAAAATACCCGTGTGAAAACCAAAAAGGAAACAAGCAGGGAACCCACCCCTTCTTTGAGCCCCGAGCTCTGAACCAGGTCCGAAATTGAGACACAGAGCAGGTCCCCCCAAGGTCAACGAAGAAAGCGGATGCAGGAGGATGAGAAAACAGAATGAAACGAGCGAGGCCAGGGAATAAAACAATTTATCGGAAAAAATACAACACAAATTGTCTAAAAGGCCAGGACTAGGAACTAGAAACGTCCGGCTAGTCCCCGACCATTCTGATGTCTAATAGGGTTATTACGGCACGAACGGGCAACATGCCCCCACTTTAAACATCGAAGGCACTGAATGTTTTGCTGAGGCGGGTAAGGAGACGGTCTGCGCGCAACAGAGCCATACCTAGAGGACGGAGGAGGAGCTTTGCCAACGCCCTTCAAAATGGCAGTGGCTTCCTTGGCGACCTTAGCACGAAGAGGATCCCCAATAACCCGAGAAAAAGGCGCTGTAGCTGAGAGTGGTCCAAGGCGTCCGTCCTGGCCCTGATTTCGTCAAGAGCAGCCGTGTACTCGTCCGCTTTCTTGTGGCTTTCGTTTCTTGTTGGCGAACCAGAGACTGTAGCAGATCAAGAGCCTCATATTTGACAAACATCGCGGTAGGGCGACTGATATGTCGACGCAAGGCTGCGAGAGCCGACTCTGAACTTTCTAAAGTCTTCAGCTGCTCCAACAACTTGATCGTATCCTCAAGTACCTTAATACGAGCAGCGGCCTATGACAAAACAAACAACCTAAATAAATATGACTTTAAACTCTTATTTATTCGTTATGAACAATATCTCACAAAACGTAATACCTTCCTATAAACGGCATATCACAAAAACACATTGCCTCCACCAGTGGTATACGCAAAACAGTCATGCAACAACGTGTTGCCCTTACCAGTGATGTACGCAAAACAGTCGTCACGCAACAACCCGTTGCCTTCACCAGTGATATACGCAAATAGCCACGCAACAACACGTTGCCTTCACCAGTGGTATGCACAAAACAGTCAAGCAATAACACGTTGCCTTCACCGGTGGTACACGCAAAACAATCAGGCAACAACACGTTGCCTTCACCAGTGGTACACGCAAAAACAGTCACTTAACAACACGTTGTCTTCACCAGTGGAAAACGCAAAACAGCTACGCAACAACACGTTGCCTTCACCGGTGGTATACGCAAATAGTTACACAACGATAGGTTGCCTTCACCAGTGGTATAAGCAAAGAACAGTCACGCAACAATAACATATTGCCTTCACCGGCGGTATGCGCAAGACAGTGCCGTAACAACAAGTCGCCTTCACCAGCGGAATACACAATAATAGCCAGGGAACAACACGTTGCCTTCACTGGTGGAATACCACAGTAACGTCCACGTAACAACGAGTTGCCTAAACCGGTGGTATGCCGCAAAAATCGCCACGCAACAACAAGTCGCCTTAACCGGTGGAGGACGCACGCAAAAGAAACTAAAACAAGTTAAAAAACAACCTAAGTGACAATTAAGCCCAACGTGTAAAGCTGACCAACGAGCGTGAACAAAAAGGCAAAAATTTACCTGCACAGGGCGACGAAAAACACCCGAACAATGTTAGCCAAAATAAAAACAAGAAAGCCTTAATTTCGGGAGCTAAAACTAAAACAGAGGGCCACAGAGACACGAAAAAACACAGTAAACAAAGGCCCTAAAACAATATAGAGCATGAAAACAATAGCTCCAAAACAAAGAAAAAAATCACAGGTTTACCGTGGCAAACCCAAAACCAAAGAACCGAGAAGGAAAATATTTGTGAACCGGAGACAAACGCAGGCACTAAAGCTACAGGCAGCGGGTAAAACACGATAACAACGTAAAACCTGGCTAAAGACAGCAATATTGCTAGGAAAATTACCTCTTCTACGGTTCCAACAGCCGGGGCCGGGTCTGCCTCTAAAACTGGTGCCTGCGGCGGATTAGGTTTCGGTGCGACAGCTGGTCCGATAGCTGGCGGTTCTTCGACGGCTGGCGGGGGCTCGACAGCAGCATGTTCCACGGCCGGAGCGGTGACGGGAGCAGGCGGAGGGGGAAGACCATGGTCTGCCATCTATACGCTGGTGGCGGTTGACTGCGAAACGATTATCGCGAAAGTTGGCCGTCGTCCCGGAGTACGGTTAAAATGACCACGTTTCAAGCGGGGCGACGAAATATATATTCTAAGACCGCAAAACATCAACACCGCAACAAGCATGCGCGGAAACAAGGGAATTTGAACACATAATGAAAACTTCTGCCATGAGCTAATTAATTATGCAGTGAGAATAGTCGCTAAAGTTGTTTACAAGCCCTACCCATCTCAACGTTAGCAGCGAAAAAAACTGTTGACAACTAATGTAATGGGAACTGCCCAACTTTAAATTTAGCTGTCATATGTTTATTTTCTACAAAACTTTACGGAAATATGCACAAAACCATAACCTAGGTGAATTAGACAAGATAAGACAACAATAAAGTTGACTGAAAGTTGACAACGTTAAAAATACGTATAACCGACCTATAGACAACCTTGGACAAAACTACTTGAGACAAATTGAAAACACGCCCGTATTTAAAACCTCTCACTACTGCATAAGTATCTGTCCTCCCCCCTGCCCTCTGTCAATGTTGTTTTGAAGACCACAGGATTTGTATGGGCAAGCATCATGGCCAAAACAAAATTGTACGGGGCTGGGGAAGGGGGCAATTTGTACAGGTGTCGCGGTGTCAGTATTGTGGCGTTGATATTGGAAAACAGGCGGATCTGTCTCAAGAGTTCTGTTCGAGGTTGTTGTTATATTGAAGCCTAAGGTGCGCCTCAAAGTCATCCTCCATCATTCTGGCGTGGCTATCATTAAACGCCATTTTGCTAATTATACCGGTGTAATGTGCACAGCAACCCCATCCCGTACCAGACCTTATCAAACTTTGTTCACCAGAACAATCCTTGCTCTTTGACCACAATATTTGGTTGAAATTTTGTGTGCGCGCACCAAGAGAAAAATACTTTTCTTCGCTAGTCCAATACATTCACTACACCTTTTGCCCTTCATAAGCAGAAAGTAAATTTATATTTTCGTTTAGAAGAATTCAACATCATTTGTGGAATTTCATTTTCAGGAATAGCGTTTTGAGAGTTACATTTTCATGTTGAGGATACTGTTTTGTACCTTTAGAAAATCAATAACGTGTTTTGCATAGTCGTTTACGTGTTAGGAATTTTATAACACCTTTTGTCCTTCATTACCAGGAAATAAATTTTCAATAGGGCGAAAATACGGGTCAATGAAATTATTGTATGATCAGGTTGTGTGTACACTATAACGGATAGCTCTTAGGCCGGCATGAAAACCGTATCGGAGAGGGCTTTTGTTCACACATAAAATGCTGATTTCGGGGCGGTTTCTGTAACGGAGTGAACCTGCTTCACGTCGATCTTGAAAGTCAATCGTCACCTATCGGGTGGGTTTCCGTTCCACTCTTTGTGGCAATGTGAACAGGTATACGAACCGTAGCGAACGTGAATGAGTAGGAGCGAGAATTAGAACCCATTGAGACGGAAGTAAATATTCAGGGGTGAGAATTTGAACTTAGTGCCTTACTTTCTCTGGATTTCTACTATCTCAAGCGCTTTTCTGAATTTATAGTTCTGTATTGAGTTTATTGGCTTTAAATCACTGAAAAAGACGAGGACAAGAAATACAGCTTTTACTGATGCTGAAAGAAATGACGAAGAGAGCCAACAGAAGGAGGTTTTCATGTGCAGGATTATTTTGGATCAGGCCTGGACGATGCAGTGAATGGTGGGACAACTTTGGTACTGGAAGGGTCACTGCAGACGAATGAAAAGAGAATTTCCGTATCGCGAGACGTTTATGAAATTAGGTGAAGAGCTTAGGCCTAGTATCCAAGGACAACCAACCACTCCGACACGATCTGATGGACTGTGTGAACGACTTGTTCCAGTTCTGGGCCGTTTCTGTTCATACCAGGCCGGAGTAGTTTTAATGTCGACACGATAAGCTGTCCGTTATAGTGTAGACATAGCCTCAGTCTAGCTAAGAAAAGAAACATTTAAGTTAGTGGCATAGTCATTAAGGATTTTTGCATCGAGTAGAAGATTCATTGAAGATTGTTTCCATATGATCGCTACGATCGCTGAAAAAAACCTTCAGCAATCGTTGCGATCATGTGGAAACTACGTTTTAGCGATTGTGGTGAACACAGCAATCATATGAAAACCAGCCTCTAAGGCCAATTAAAATATAGCGTTTTATGGAAAACAACGTTCTTTAGTAGCTACGAAGATTCATTTACCACGGGTAAATGTCGATTGCGCGAATAAAATCTCAACTGCAAAAGAGTTCTCGAGAATTTCCTACTGGACTTTAGGGGATGCTTGAATTTGAAAACGAAGCTCTACATATGCAATCTCGTCTGACAGAAATGGAGCACAAAGTGTGTCGTAACCGTATTCCAAACGAGCATCGTGAAAGGATTGTTGGAACATTTCAAGATCGCCACGAAGACTACCTTTTGGTGGCAGACACATTAGTTGTGAACCGCAGCACAGCAAGAGGCATTGTGGCACTTATGTCCGAGAAAGACGTACTCACGAGAGTCCACGTGGCGGCCGCAACAATGTGAAGGTAGATGATGAAATAAAGGAGTGCCTCAGTGAGATTGTTGATGAGAACTGTTTGCTGACTTTAAGCGAAATTAACGAGGAACTTCGAAGAAGACTCCCAGCAAAGCCTTTCGTACATGACAGGACTGTTGGAAACGCTCTTAACGGTATGCTGATACGTATCAAACTTGCGAGGCCACTATCAGCTGCTGACAGTAACAGGCCGGACGTCATCCAAAGGGGAGTTGAATATGTCAACTTGTGGTTCATGACGAACGGAATTCTCCATCACTGCGTATTTATCGATGAATGCGGATACAACATATGGACTGCTAGAAGCCATGGGCAAGCTAGAGTTGGTGAAAGAGCCTATAGACAAGTCCTCGCGCGGGAGAAATGTAACGATAACTACGGCCGTGTCTCCCTACCGCTGGCTTAGTCCATTACACTGCGCAAGTTGGTGGAATCAATGAACAGCTCTTTAACGGCTTCCTGATACAAGCACGACGGCAACCTAACCCGAACGAGCTGGTATAATTGATATATGATGGAGCTCTGACCCATCGTAATGCTGTTTATCCAGCAGCCAATACAGAGCTGATGCGGCTGCCAGTCCTTTCCTTAACATATTGGAAAAGGCGGTCAGTGCGCTCAAAGAGACAATAAAGGCAGATATTTCACGTCCCGCAGTTTAGCAACAGTTAAATGATCGGGCAGAGGCAAGACGGCTGGTGATTCCTCTAGGAATCAAATTCTTTTAAGAGTAGGGAGAAGAAATACGAACACAATAACAGCCAGAAAATGTGCTCAGTCGTTTAAATTTATGCAGGCCTATATACCACGATGTCTGAACGAGAAGCATACTGAAGGATAAAGCAAAAGCTTGTTTGATTACTACATGTGCACTGTACCTTTGTTGTTAATGCTTTTTTCCTCGTCAAAGAACATTAAGATGCGGCAAATGTTTGTTTGTTCTCTCAAAAGTTTGTTATTTCCATTAAATTGAAACTATATTGGCATCAATGAATGTTCTTCGCAATGTACACCTTTTGCCCTTCATTTACAAGACAAAAATTTTTTTTCCATTAGCGGCAAAAATTAAGTCATCAAAGGAATGTGTAAACATTGTTGAAAAATAAACCAAAGTTTTAATTTTTGTGGGATCAATAAGGAATTTTACATACAGAAGAACATTCATTAATGCCAATGTAGTTTCAATTTCTTGAAAATAACAACCTTTTAAGCGAATGAACAATCATTTGCCGCATCGTAATGTTCTTTAAGGAGAAAAAAAGTTCATTAACAACAAAGGTTTAGTTAACCAATAAACAAGTTTTTACTTTATCCGTCAATGTGCTCGCCGTTCAAACATCGCGGAATATAGGTCTGCATAAAACTAAACCACTGAGCACATTTTCTGGCTGTTATTGTGTTTGTGTTTCTTCGCCCTGCTCTCAAAATATTTTGTTGACGGAAATCTCCTAGAAGAATCCCCTGCCGTCTTGCGTCTTTCCGATCATTAAGCTCTTGTAGTCCAGCAGATTGGTGCAAAAATATGACGGAATTGTGGGATTTATGGTAAAAGCACCAAATTTGGCACATAGATAGAGACATACCTACTAAACAATATTAGCTATGGACCCACCTGGGAAGTATCCCATAATTGCAGTTTCAACGGGTTTAAGGTGGCTCACTGAAATTCTAGCATGCAAACCAGGCTGGGATTCTGTTTCTCGTGTAGCAGCCACAGTCCTGCATCAAAAGAGCGACGATCCTCCAAAAGTGGAGAATTATTAATATATTTGCTTTTCTTTGATCGTGGAGTAGTTTCAGTTGATCACGTGACAGGTCACGTGATTGCACGTACAGTATCGTGACATAACTTCTAAGAACTGGAGACTGCGATATTGTGCTGATATTGATGGATGGTTTGGGGTGAAAATATATTTCAGAATAGACAAGGAAACGATGACCAATACGATGATAATATTTTCTTTCAGCGTCGTCAATATAGGGCTGTAACACTGCCCTAAAAATTTTGATTGAAGCAATTAACATAACGAAAAATAGGCTGTTGATAAAAATAGAAATCGTACCGGCTATTCACGGGTTGTTAAACGTGAAAATCTTTAGTCGAAACGAATTTCCTTTTGCTGCCTGTTTTTTTCTTTTTTATTCGTACTTCTTTTTAAATTCTTTTCTTCTCGAGTTAGAAGGCTAGCAAAACATATTGAGACAGCTATCGAATGGGTTTTTTTCCGAAAGCAGAGCAAGATGAACGAAAAAAACGATCCATATTTCACCTTTTCCACCGAATTGGTTCAAAGCCACAATTTATACGATTCATATATCTCTAACTGTGTAACCGAAAATGCAATAAAGTTCATCTATCACAAATTTTAAACTTTTTTTCTGTGCCTGAGGAAACCAACAAAGTGTCGTAATTGGGCAGGTTACTAATTTCCACACACGTGTAGAGACAGTTCGCAAAGATTTGGTTAGTCAATTGAACACATCGCTCAGTTAGTTTTCGAATATATTATCGCTAATCGCTCTCATTACTTGGTTGGAGTACCATACGAAGGTAAAAACTTTTTTTAAGATTTGAATTCACGAAGTTTGTTTGAATTATTGCCATGTTTAGTGAAAACAAAGACTAAGATTCTAAATGTATAAAAATCGCGCCAGCGCAGGAAAATCTTCGGCTATCCCTGGCAGCCATTTTACATCTCGCTAAGTTTTAAACGAAGTACTTTGTTTGCTTTCTGGACATGAAAACTGCTATTTGATAAGGGGAAAAGTTAGAAGCGAAACCTCCTTTACTTATTTTTCGAAGCAAGCGATTTCTTGGTGATTGGCTGTGCACCTTGTAATTTTCATTCATCAAATTTACATTTCATCGTTCGCTTTGCTGATTTGGCAAACAATGTGTCTTTTTCACTAGCCAATTTTATCCTTCGCTTTTCTGATCGCCTTAGGCTTAAATCAGCTTTACACTTCCCTTATATTCAAAACAGTTTTTTATGATAAATTATCACTTAAAACCCATGAAATAGATATTTGAGGGTAGTTGTTATGAAATTATTTAATTAGCGCAGTCTATTCCACCACTATTAACAGGCCAACCGTTTGACATGACCCTCACCTATCCGTATTTCGTTTGACCATACAGCTTCCCGTTATGTGATGTATCTGAAATTCCTTCTGATAATCCTTGTTTTCAATGTATCGCACATAACCACGATGACTGAACAAGATGATGGTAGTAGCGTGGACTGGAAAAAATGTATTTTGTGCCAGGAAACAACCTCAGAACCGCTCCAATGCCCAGGAAACTCCCGAAGATCAGATATAGAGTGTGGAACAGGCTGCAACACCTTGGCTAGTAACATTCTTCAATTTAGTGAAATTCGGAACTTGCCAATGCCCATAAATGTTGAGAAGCTAGATGAGGGTAGAGGGATTGCAGAAACGCTTATGCAACGAAAAGCAAAATTGCACAAATCCTGCAGAAATAAATTTAGTAACATGAAGCTGAAAAGAGTAGACAAACGGAAAAGACAAGAAGAGCCTGAATCCCCTCGACGTTCTAAATTTACAAGGGCGTGTTCTGGCGCAACCACTTCCAAAGCCGATAAAAGCTGCTTTTTCTGTGGAAGTTTCTCGGAAGCGCTTCATGAAGCCTCGACTTTTAATATAGATACAAGGTTTCGCGAGTGCGCGCATCAGTTTCAAGTCAAGGTGTTAATTGCTAATTGAGGGCAGGCGATATGATTTCTCAAGAAGCAGTTTATCATGCGAAATGCCTGGTAGCACTTTATAACAAAGTGGAAAGGTCGAAACAGAGTACAATTAATGGAAATGAAAAGAGAATACAAGGTATCGCCTTAGCACAACTAGTTGCATATATAGAAGAAACGCGCTCCGATACAAAGGGTAGCGCTCCTACAGTGTTTAGGCTAGCAGAACTTACGGACATTTATTCTTACCGTCTGGCACAACTTGGAGTGGAGGTGTCTGGCCGAGTCCACTCTACTGATCTTAAAGAAAGCCTCTTAGCAAATGTTCCAGGTCTTCAGGTGCATAAGAAAGGGCGAGACATTTTTCTAGCATTCAATCACGGAGTTGCTACTGCGCTTCAACAGGCTTGCGAACGCGATTTTGACAATGAAGCGATGACCCTCCTTAAGGCAACGAGGATAATTCGTAGGGATATGTTGGACACGAAAACAAATTTCAGCGGAACATTTAATAACAGTTGTCAGCAGGAATCTGTCCCAGAGTCTCAACATTAATTGGAATGATTTTGGGGGGACCCGATATCAAGACCCAGTCAAGCGATATGACGGAAGCGCAGACAAGTCTAAGTATTTCTCAACTGACGCTTTTCAATGCAACCAAAAGGCGCCGTGACAGCGGTACAAGAGATCGCGAGCCGCCACTGCCCATTTATCTAGGCCTCACGACTCATGCAGAAACGTGAAAGCGTACACTTGTTGATAAGCTCTACAAACTGGGAGTCTCGATCTCGTATGGTAGAGTGTTGGAATTATCGACTGACATGGGAAACAGTGTTTGTGCGCGCTTTGAATCAGAAGGAGTCGTTTGTCCGCCTAAGCTTCTTAAAGGAGTTTTTACAACTGCTGCCGTGGACAATATTGACCAGAACCCGAGTTCTGTAACTGCGCAAGGTGCTTTCCATGGAACTGGCATATCGTTATTTCAACTTCCCACTTCCGATGCCCCAGGAGAAGAGCGAGAGGTGGTGAGCATTGACAATCAGCCTTCGAAGACAAAGTGTCTTGCTCGACTTCCTGATTCTTACACAGCCGTAAGACCAGTTATCCTTCCCAAGAACGAGCCAGATGTTCCTCCTCTTCAAGGACCGTTTGTAAGATTCTGCCCTGGAATGAAAGAAGCATTCAGTTTAGAGTATAAATGGGTAGAGCATGTAAGAGATGAGCTGCACAGAGAAATATCACAAAATATCTTGCAAATCTCATGGGCAGCGTTCCACGCAAACAAGCTACTTCCTAATCGAGAAAATCAGTTGAGTAGAAGCTCGTTGCTACCTTTATTTCAAGAAGAAGCAGCTTCAGCGGCTATGATTTGCCATGCTATCGACGTTATCACAAAAGCAGTGAACTTCCTAAATCAAGGGCAGGTTCCAGTTCTCGCCTGCGATCAGCCACGTTTTGCCATTGCCAATAAGATTCAATGGAACTTTCCGACAGTGTATGGTGAGAAAAAGCTATTGGTAATGTTCGGTGGACTTCATGCTGAGCTTGCGTCTCTCAAGGCACTAGAAAGCTTGATAGAGGATACTGGTTGGACCAGCGTTTTAGTATAAGCTGTCGTGACAACTCCGGTTACCGCTGATTCTTTTCTCAAAGCTTCGCACGTTTCACGCACCCGCCACGCACATCAAGTTACTGCTGCTGCTCTGTATATCCTTATGGATAGGGCACACAAGACCTATCGGGAGGGTGTTGATGAAGGAGAAGAGCCCAAGTCATTCAGCGACTGGCGCAAGCAAGCAAAGCTAGAAAGTCCACAATTTCATTACTGGTCGCTTACACATCACTTCTAGCTCACCATTCTGAAGTTCGTCCGGTCTTTGAGGGAAGGGATCTTTCAAGTTTACGAGGATGCCTGCAAATCGCTAGCGTCGTGGTTTTTTGCTTTAGACCACACCCATTACGCGAGATGGCTGCCAGTTCATATTCGCGATATGGAATGTCTTGAAACAGAAATTTCAGCAATAGCTGCAGAGTTCAAGAACAGTAATTTTGTAGTGAATAAAACCAACCGTGCATTTTCCTCGCTTCCCATTGATCAAGCTCATGAGCAAAATAACAAGATCGTCAAAGGTGACAGAGGAGCCATTGGCTTAACAGAGAGTTCAACTCAATTATTACGCTGGATGGTATCTGGACCAGAAATGTCAAGAATAATCAACGATTTCGAGTTGTCCCAGGAATTGGTCAGGAATATAGCGAAACAGAAAGAGCAAGAAGAATCTATTAGCAGTAATGAAAACCACAGATTATATAAGCTTTTACCCTCGCGAAATAAATGTCATTTTAACTTGAGACATAAAAGAAATTTTAATATTCCCATGGCCAAGACTGAGAGACTCATGAACACTTTTATATATAGTAATTGTAATTAGACGATATTATAGTTTTTATTCTTATAATTAATAGATTTTATTCTTTCTTGTAAAAATTAATATAATTCAGCCTCTGGCTGCAATTTTAATTTTAATAAACTATCTATCTATCTATCAAGAAGATTTACGCCACCACGAGCAAATGAAAGGGGTCCAAAACACTTTCCGGAATCAAGTGAACGCAGTTTGTAGCACCATTGAAGAAATGGCCAACCCCTTCGCAGACCAAACTGGAGATTTGTTTGTGCTAGACACCCGTAACATTGCGGATTCCAAGGTTGTTGAAGAGATCAGAACTATAGAGCAATTAGGCAAGAATCAGTATCAGCAGTTTGTTACCAAAAGGCTGCAGGAGGGAACAACACCACTGTTTCAAACAATCCAGAGAAACAAGTTGCCACTATTCAGCAGTCCTCCCGCTACAAAAGAGAAGTCTAGCGATAAACTCAAATTGGCATCACTAAAAAGCAACTGCTCTCTGTTTTCACGTCTTTACGTTTCATGTCAGGTCAGGGATGGTGATTTGGAAGGATTCTTTGGTCACGAAAACCAGAGTTTTCCCCCTTCGTTATCTCAGTATGGGAAGCTCAGATCTGGTACCAAATCGCATTTGTTACCGTGTCTCGAGAAGAATGGACAAGCGCAAGCGCAAAGACGCGTCAGACCGGACACCAGGTTCCCAGGAAATTGGACAGCCTTCTTGAGGGTTGATGAGAACAAAGAGGAACTTTTCCTTAACCTGGCCGAGCAGCTTACCACAATTGGAACTGACCACGGAGAAGTAGTATCTACTAAACATGAGTCAGTAGTCTTTAACAATGACAAAACTGACGCCGTAGATCTATCACCTTGCACGCCCGAAGAAGCCGATACGAGGCTAATACTACATGCCGCTGACGCTGCGAGACGTGGGTACACAGTAATGGTACTCACAGTAACGTGGGTACACAGTAATGGTACGCACTGTCGATACAGATGTTGTAGTCATCGCAGTTGCAAAATTCCAATACCTTTCCTTATTAGAGCTTTGGATTGAGTTTGGTGTTGGCAAACACCTGAAATATTTGCCAGCACACGACATATCCCGAAGTATTGGCGAAGAAAAGTCACAAGCTCTCCTCGCATTTCAAGCCTTCACAGGCTGTGATCAAACGTCGTCTTTTGCCCACTATGGCATACAGACAGCATGGGAAGCGTGGGGCGCGTTCAATGAGGTGACGGCAGCTTTCCAAGCTCTTAGCAATGCTCCAACGGTGGATGTTGCGGAAGAGGCGATGCCTATTCTTGAGCGATACGTCACCCATCATGTATGATCGTACCAGCACTTGCATGAAAGTAAATGATACGCAGAGGGACCTATTTACACGTAAAGGGAGAGATATTGAAGCCATTCCTCCCACCTCAGATGCTTTACGTCAACATGCAAAGAGGTCCACGTACCTGGCTAGCCACTGCTGGGGCAATTCTTTGGTGCCGTCTCCTCCGTTTCCGTGTCCAAGTGAATGGGGCTGGGTGAAAGTCGCTAATGATATGTGGGCGCCCTTATGGATGACAATTCCCCAGGCATCACAGACCTGTCAGGAGCTATTGAAATGTGGTTGCAAGAGTGAAAGAGGTTGTGCAGGACGATGCAATTGCGTTAAAGCCGAACTGCCGTGCACAGAACAATGGAATTGCGCTGGGCTGCGCGACCGAGAATGAACAACAGAATGCTGGATGCAAATGAACAAATCTGCGTATCGCTTGCATTATGAACAACATTCCTATGAATTTGTGTTCAGCTTTTTAAAGTTGGTTTGACGTATTTAGGGCTTAATTTTTAATGATTTTACTGTTTCGTAGTTTCTATGTATGAACTTGGACAAATAATTGAGAAAAATTAAGAGAACGGGATAAGATTGTTATGTCCAAAGCTAGGCATAAAAAGCGTATTTAATCACGTGGTTGGTCACGTGATCACACTGGACGGCCAATAATGTCTAAGAGTGCATTTTGTAATTATTTTTTGGTTAAACTTGTTAATTCCTTACGAAACATTGTCTCAGTCTGCTGGAAATAGATAATTCACGCAGCCTCGTTTCCATGTTAGAAGTCCAGTGAGCCACCCTAATGGGATGGATCCCAAATGGGTTCATAGCATTTTCGTAGTTTCTATGTATGAACTTGACCAAATAACATAGATGCAAATTGAGAGTCAGGGTATCATTACAATGTCCATGCTTGGTATTAAAAAACGTATTTGGTCACGTGGTTAGTCACGTGATCATACAAGAAGGCCAATTATGTCTCAGAATGCATTTTGTAATTCATTTTTTGGTTTAGCTTGTTAATTTCTTCTGATACATTGTCTCACTTTGCTGAAAATAAAGAAATAATTCACCCGGCCTCGTTTCCATGTTAGAAGTGTAGTGTGCCATCTTAAACCCGTTATAATTACAATTATGGGATATATCCCAGGCGGGTCCATAGCTAATATTGTTCAGTGGGTAATTCTCTATCTTTGTGCAAAATTTGGTGCTTTTACCATAAATTCCACAATTCTTGCACCAATCTGCCGGACTATTGCTGAATTGCCGGGACAAGATATGTCAGCCTTTATTGCTGCTTTCAGCGCACTGATCATTTGCTCTACTATGTTGAGGAAAGGACTATATGCAGGCAGTATCTTCAACTCTGTATTGGCTGCTGGACTCACAGCATTACGGTGGGCCGGAGCTCCATCGTATATCAAATATACCAGCTCGTCCAGGTTAAGTTGTCTTCGTGCTTGTCCCAGAAAGTCGTTAATGAGCTGCGCGTTTATTCCACCAACTTGCGCAGTGTAATGGATTAAACCGGTGGTAGGAGACGCGGCCATAATTATCGTTACATTTCTTCCGCACTGACCGAGGACTTGTCTATAGGCCCTTTCACCAATTCTAGCTCGCCCATGGCATCTTGCGGTTCATATATTGTACCCGCATTCGTCGATAAATACACAATGATGGAGAATTCCATTCGTCCCTTAACCAGTCTACTCGTCTTCGAATGACGTCCGGCCTGTTGCGGTCAGCTGGTACTGTGGCCTCGCAAGTTTGATGCGTATCAGCGTACCGTCAAGAGCTTTACCAACAGTCCTGTCGTGTACGAGAGGCTTTGCTGGGAGTCTTCTTCGAAGTTCCCGGTTGATTTCATTTAAAGTCAGCAGACAGTTCTCATCAACAATCTCGTTGAGGCACTGCTTCATTTCGTCATCTACCTTCACATTGTTGTGGCCGCCACGTGGACTCTCATGAGTACGTCCTTCTCGGACATAAGTTGCCACAATGCCTCTAGCTGTGCTGCGGTTCACCCCTAACATGTCTGCCACCAAAAGGTAGTCTTCGTGTGGATCTTCAAAAGCCCTGACTATTCTTTCACGATGCTCGTTTGGAATACGGTTACGATGCACTTTGTGCTCCATTTCTGCTAGAAGAGTTTGCACATGTACAGCTTCGTTTTCAATTTTATGCGTCCCTTGAAATCCAGTGGGAAATTGGCGAAACTGCTCAACAAAAGCACTTTTGTAATTGAGATTTCATTCTCACAATCGAACATTAACCCTGTGAAAATGAATCTTCATAACCCCTGAAGAATGTTTTCGATAAAACGCTATTTTAATTGGCCTTAATGAATCTTCTACTCGATGCAAAACTCCTTAATGGCTATGCCACAAATCGAAATGTTTCCTTTCTTAGCTAAACTGATTTTACATTAAAGTTATTGACCGATATTTTAGCGCTAATGAGAACTTATGTCCTGCTAATGAAGGGCAAAAGGTGTAAAATTCCTCATTGATCGCGCAAAAATTAAAACATTTGTTTACTTTTCTACAGTGATAACACATTCGTTTTAATGACTGAATTTTCGACATTAATAAAAATTTATTTCTTGTTAATGAAGAACAAAAGGTGTAATATCGCAAAATCCTGGTATATTTCTCTGTTTTTAACATCGCGTTCGCATGACGTGTAATTCGCAACAGCGCCGCTGGCGACCTGAACTTCTGTTCACGTTTCACTTCAGCCACGAAGTCTTCCGCAGTACCTAAACACGTAGTCTTATATTTGTAGACAATTCTATCCTGGACTTCACTCGTCACTCGGTCGCTTCCTCCTCGTAGCAAGCAGGATAAAGAACACTGTTGTTTGTACATCAACTGTATACACACGCATGTGTGGTGTTTTTGATCGTTCAAAATACACTGTAAAACGAATTTATAACAACTAGAATTTTATATGAAATTCCCTAACGATGTTTTAATTTTTGTTATTGATGTTCTAAAGACTCTATAGACTATATACAACCTGGAAATGAAAATCTCAAAATGTTCTTGAATTTCACTTCACACGTTTTCCGCACTAATGAACCAAAGAATAAAATGAAACTTCCTTTGCGTAAAGAAAATTCCACAAATGTTAATGAGCTTTTATAAATTGAAATGAAAATTTATTTTCTGCTAATGAAGGACAAAAGGTGTAAAGTAAGACTCGCTTCGAACAGAAACCTGTGATGTATAATATGCCCTGGCGTGTATAACCGTCAAATGTAAAAACAATGCTAAATGTAATACCAACCGTAAATGAAATGATATTAACGCTAAATGTAATAGCCTACCCATCCGTAAATGTGATGTCCAATCGTAAATGTAATGCAACTTAACGCTAAGTGTACACAATGTAATAACTGTGTTTTCCTTTTAGTGTGGCAAGGGCTACTTAACCTTCTACAATCGATACTCGTAACAACGTTTTCTGTTCCGTTTTCCATTGTTAGTGTGTTTTTTTCTGAATTGCTCACTGTCAAGCAATGGCTTAATTTCGGAAAATATTTTCCAGGCAACAAAAATGAATGTTTTTTGACAGCTGATTTTTATATGCTTTGGCTTGCAGCTATTTGAACAACTGTAGAGTTGACAATTTAAAATCAACCTTAAGCATATATAAAAGGAAAGCATTATTTTACATCCCGTTACAATGTACCCCTTACAACTGGGGATTATTGGTTGGGTCTGAGGGCAAAACAGGAGGGCCTCAATTAAACAGTAACATGACTGAAGGAAGACACATTTTATTTAAAGACTACAAGATAACAAGTCAGGTCTGCCCCTAAAAAAGGGAAAAAAACAATGCGTTATACTGTTATATTCAAACATATTTCGAGGACAAAAGGAGAGACAGTGGGAGGAGGTAGACGAAGAAAATGTTACAAAACTGTAATGATGAGTGTGTCTAGTACTGCGAGTAGCTCTTGGGTCAACTGAGATCAGGTCACTAGCAACGAGAGACAGGCGGGGAATCTGCGTAGCTCGAGGAATCTCCAGCCCTTGTGTGCAAGCGTGTCTGCAATGACCAAAGTGCCCCTCGAGGTGGCACCATTTCGATCCTGTATCCACCATTATTTTTAACAACAGGTCCAAGATCTTAGATGGCGAAAAAGTATTCGAGCTGGGGTCTAACGAGTCTGATATAGGTATTCGCTGGTGAGGTGAAAGAGTTGAGTTTAAGATTTCTTTTAAAGAAGCCAAGTGGGCGATTTGCCTTTGATGCTTTCTACTTTCATGGTTCCCACTTTAAAATGGTTCCCACATGATGTCTTTAAAGATATGGATGCCAAGATATTTCGTATGATCTCTATCTTCTTGGGCAGGGTCATTTAAGTTGTTAGCGAAAGGTATTTGAGATCGTGCACGAGAAAAGCGAAAAACTTTACATTTAATGGTGTTAAAGTACATTTGCCATCGTTGTCCCACTTGTGCAAAGCATTAAAACAGGCTCCTGAATAAGGCCATGCTGGAGCTACCAGCAACATTTAACACTAGACTTAATACTAAAAAAGGCTTGTTAATAAAGACAAGTAAAAGTGCAGGACCAGAATACTGAAAAAAAAATCTCATAGACAAAGACTGACAGTAATTGAAACAGAGACAAAAGTGTTCGGAATGTTGTAACATGTTACCTTACACCTACTACATTTCCGGTTGGGCAAGTTATTCATTTTACATTAATGTTAATTACAGTTAGCGTTGTAATTACAATTGGAAGTAATACATTAGTATAAATAGAGCAAAACCTTGTAGTTAAGATTTCAGAATTCCTTTACGCTTCCTTTAAAATTCCAACTTCAATCAGTAGTCTTGTTCCATGAGATAGGGCACTTTCAATACTTCGTTTAATAAACATGTATGTATTTCCAGCAATTTCTTCGTAAAACAGAAAAGTAACAAAAAATAAATACTGTAAAAACTGGACACGAAGTAAAAAGAAGGTGCAAAACCAAATGACAAATATAAAGGAATGGCTTTAAAAATCATCAACCATTTTCGCCGTGACAAATCTCGCTGTCCACTAAAACCGAACCCCTGCCCTACCGCCATCGCAATTTCATGCTTTCACAAGGTAAGCATTAAAAACTATGTGCCCTATCACTGAGCTTAATATTAAGTTAGATTCATATGATTGTCATAGTGTTCAAGAAGAGAGGTGTTACTGCTGCACTCCTCTTGACAAATCCAACAGCTGAATGTTTTGTGTGTCTTTAGATGAACCTGAAGAGAGCGTTTCTGCTGAAATGTCTTTCCACACTCTTGGCAGTTGTAAGGCTTATCACTCGTGTGTGTCCCTTTGTGACTCTGAAGATGATCCGCTCGGGAAAAACATTTGCCACACTGTTTGCATGAATAAGGCTTCTCACCTGTATGCAATCTGGTATGAGTCTTCAGATTACCGGCCTGGTAAAAGCGCTTACCACACTCAGTGCACTGATAAGGTTTTTATCCTGTATGTGTTTGTTCATGAGTGCGCAAATGTGATGCCCGAGTAAAGCACTTGCCACACTGACTGCAGGTATAGGGCCTCTCTCCTGTGTGCGTTCGTTGATGTTTCTTCCGATCACTTGCGTTGCCAAAACACTTGCCACACGTTTTGCAGGAATAAGGCCTCTCTCCTGTATGAGTTCTTTCAGGTACTGTCAAATTCCCCACGATTGCAAAACGTTTAGCACAATGCTTGCATGAATACGGCTTTTCCCCAGTATGTGTCCGTTTATGTTTCTGCAGCCCTCCTGAATGAGAAAACTGCTTCCAGCACTCCTGGCATGTATAAGGCTTCTCTCCCGTATGTGTTCGTTTGCGTCGATGGAAAGCTGAAGGATCAGCAAAACATTGGCCGCATTGCAAGCATTCAAATGCTTTCTCTCCCGTGTGAGTTCTTTCATGTTTTTTAAGTCCTCCACTAAAATGAAAGCACTTTTGGCAATACTTGCATTTAAAAGCCATTGCTACTGTGTGTGTCTGTTTATGTTTCTGCAGATACTATGCTTGACCAAAACACTTGCAACACTGGTCACATTTGTACGGTTTCACTCTAGTATGAGTTTTTTTATGCGTACGTAGGTTGCTTCAAGATGCAAAATTCTTGCCACACTGTTCACAGGAATAAGGTTTCTCTCCTGTATGTGTTCTTTTGTGTACACTAAGGTCCCCTGTTCGGGCAAAACACTTGCCACATTGTGTGCATTCATAAGGTTTCAATCCAGTGTGTATTTGTTCCTGCCATTTGCAAGCTTCTGGATGAGTGAAACATTTACCACAATGCTCGCACGAATACGGCTTTTCTCCAGTGTGTATTCTGTTATGAGTGTGCCGATTGCCCTTTTGGGAAAAGAGTTTAATTTCTACAAGTTTTGCACACGGAAGGTTTGGCCCCTGTATGGGTTCTTGTATGAATACGCAGGTGAGATGAAAGCGTGAAACATTTCCCACATGTTTTGCATTCATAAGGCTTCTCGCCCGTGTGAAGTCGTTTGTGCTTCCTCAAAGACCCGGCGTCTGCAAAACACTTGCTGCACATCTCGCATGCATAAGGCTTTTCCCCTGTATGTGTTCGGTTATGTTTCTTTAGGTAACATGCATGGGAAAAACATTTGCCACAGTGCTTACACTGCAAAGGCTTTTCTTCTTCTTCTGACATTCCTCTGCTTTCCACACTTCTGGTGTTTGCAAGGCTTCCTTAAGACAACGTTCTTTTATCTTCCAGCAACAACAACCAGCGAAGGCGGCCGTTTATTGAACACTTCGGTATGCTAAAACAAAACAAACCAAAACATGGTTTGGATTGCATATTGAAGGTAACTACATTTTTGACACCACTGACCTCCCCATCCCACAAGCAAAACTCGAAGGCTCACTGCTTTCTTTGATTTCTCATGATTATTTATAAAAAAAAAAAACAAACAAAAAAACTTCACTGAACAGCAAATCCCTTTTAATGTTTTATTGTTAAATCTTAAGGCACTGAACAATTTACCTCCACATTAAATCTGTAAACTGTCTACGAGCTGCGCACATACACCTGCTATGTTGGGTGCAAAGTATGAACCATGAACAATACGACGAGATCAAATTCTGGGAATACAGCACTGACAAGCTTGCTTCTCAGCTCCATATATTGATATTCAAGATATGTTTATTCCTAAAAAGGTTTTGGAGAAGGTCTGCGCATACTGTGTTATTAAAAATATTATCTTCATGGTGCCTGAGAACAGAAGCAAGTTTTCCCACTTCCCAAAAAACCATCAGCTCGTTTCGTTCATACATGTACATGTAGCATATGTTTTTGCACACAACAACGTTTTTTCAATTTTGGGTAAACCTTCTTCTACTTCTTTTTCTTTTACTTTTTACTTGCTTCCACCAACCTGTAAAAACATGCGCACTGTACCATCGTATTACCTGAAATTTCAATCCAACACCTGTATGACAGCACTCTCATCGCCAGCAATTAAACCAAGATTAGACAGGTTGCAGAGAAAGCAAGGTTTCTGTGGAACGTTTACCAAAACCAATCTCTAAATTTTGTTTAATAGCATTTTGGGAAATGGACAAACTTTTAAACTGGCCAATTAAAGAATCGGCTGAAAAAAAGCACAGCAAAATCAAAGACATGCTCGGATAAAAAGGTTTTTCTTCGTTAAATATTAGCTTGAGCACCCCTAAAAATCCTATTTCAATATGGCGTCGAACATCCTTTACATTCTCGTTCCCAGATTCTCTGAGATTTGTTCTGGAGAGAGAGACCTGGTCAACCATTGAGTTGAAAGGAGCATTGAATTGAATGAAGCATTGAATTGAATGGAGCATTGAATTGATTGAAGCATTGAATTGAATAAAGCATTGAATTGAATATGCATAGAATTGGATATGCATTGAATTGAATGGAGCATTGAACTGAATATATGCATTGAATTGAATGAAGCATTGAATTGAATTGTCTGAAATGTGCATTGAATTGTCTTTAAAACAAAGATTGAATGGTTAAGAGATCATTTTTGAATTTTGCTACAATCGGCTTGCCATAAGTGTGCAGGTTTTCGTCACTTGGCTGTTCTTCTACTCAGTATTCAACAGATCAGATAACTTTAAAGTCGAATTTCACTATGTTTAAGGTTTTTTCTACTTTAATACTTTATGGAACGATCTAACTATCTCGTGGAACGAATTGACTATTTTGTGGAACGAACTGACCATACTTTGGAACGAAGTGACTTGGAACGAAATGACCATGGAACGAAATGACCGGATACCGTTTGTCGCTATCATTGAAGAGACAGTATCACCCAAAGTGCTTTGCGCGGTTGTGTTTTTGTTTTGAAGTTTGGCTGGCGCGTTTGCTGGACGTTTCCCCAATTATACCCTGCCGCACGGGCCTTTCAGCAAGCTGATATTTACAGTAGTAGCCTCTGAAAATAGTAATATCTTCATCGCTAGATGTTACCGGAGAAAACAACTCTAGATCTGACTTTGTAGTCAACGCGTATGGAGCTTTTATAACAACCGATCGATTGATCGATCGATCGATCGATCGATTGATCGATCTCGATGGACGTAAAAAAACCAGAGTAGCCACTTCCACTCGATATAAAAATAAGACAAAAACAAGTAGCAAGAATATTGACGTCTTCATCACTAGATTTCACTGGAGAAAACTACTCAAGATCTGACTTTGCATTCAGTGCGTATACATGGATCTATTACAGTCCGATGGATTGATTGCGCGATCGATCGCATCGACCGATGTCGATGGACGCAAAACCAGAATAGCCACTTACACTTTTTGTAAAAATAAAACATAAACAGACAGTGGACACAAGGAATAATTAAGCAGAACAGCACAAGCTCATGACCATAAGCATTATTTTGGAGCAAGCCTGTAGCTACTATTATTTTGTGGTAAATTAACGTTCCTTCTGTTTTCATTGGGCAACGAATGTAGCACTATTTCGGCAAACACAGTGTCAGTACTATTGCTGAAACCCGTAGATGTTTTTCTCTTCCTCCGCTACTGATACACGGACTCCTTCAGCCGTAAAACTTTGGCAGAGCCAGGAAGACTCGGCATCCAATTTAAAGATCTCCTTCTCCACCGGATCGCTAACAGCAGCGATGGAAGAAGATACCAATCAGACTTCACGAAAATCAAGAAAATGGCGTATTTTTCATATATGAAAATTGTACCTCGGCGCGCAAAGCACTTTGGGTGAAACTGGCTCTTTAAAGTATCCACTCAAAATGACTCCAAGACGAAATGCCCCAGACAAAAAACCCCCTAAAATCAGACATAATGCCCCTTCAAAATAAGGCTAAGTTAATAATAAGTTAAGTATTATTTGCATTTTACCTAGACTGTTAAAAATTTAAAGTAAATTAACTTAACTAAACTGAGGTTGGCTTGAAATTCTCTTTAAATTTTCCATTCTGTGCTTAACTGACTTGTCACCAACAATCGCTATCGCTATTGATGATGGCGTCTCGCATCAAATGGCAATTGATAACCTTATATATTTTTAAGCATTTTCAAAACATTTTTCCAACCTGAACTCTACATTTGTTTAGGTCATTCAATATACGCCTTACCTCGCAGCACCAAAAGAAACCCTTTCGCTACAAGATCCTTCCACATTGGAATGGACTCAAGAATCAGAACGCGCTCTTTTCTTATTCAAAGCGGCAAATGCAGTTTACACTAGTCTGATCGCCAAGGAATTGAAGGTGACATTGAGTGGCGTCTCAACAACTGGAATGCCTTATTACAGGAAATTTTTCAGTCACGACAAGGGTGTTCCGCGGGGTCAACAAAAACAAAAACAAAATTAAAAAATAACAACAATAATAAAACAGCCAATATAAAACAATATAAAAACAAAAGAAAATAGCTAAATGCAAACAAAAATACAATAAAAAATACAAGAGAATATAAAAATAGAGCGAGAATTGAATATTTGACTGTCACGCTAACCAATAAGTAAGTGAATAAATGAAATAAATAAACAAATAACGATAAATTTTTGTCATTTGTGATAATCTTGAGGTCCCTGTGGAACTTTCTTTTTTCACTCTCTCTTTTTATTTATTTCATTTCTGATGCTTTTTCACCGCTTCTGTGACCAAACAAAAAACCAGGAAAACGGTATGTCGAGCGATCCCAGCGAATCTGAGTTAGTAGCTAAAATATGTATGACTGGACATGGACAGCCGATTGTTCACTTCAGTTTCTTTGGGAAAAAATTACCTGTGTTTTTGGAAATAACGATATTCATTGAATTCATGCAACCAAAAATGCAACTGAACGGTATATCGAGCGATCGGAGCCAATAGAGTTAGCAGTTCCTAACATGTTGATTTCACACACGAGAATAAAATCGTGCACTGCTTGCGGAATTGTTCCCGTAAATTTGCAATCTTCGAATCGTCAATGTTCTCCTTGATCTTAGCCAAATCAATACAATCTTGAATTCTTGAATTTTGGCATCGTTAAAATCTCTGCAACACCGCAGCGAGAGTTATTTATGAAGACTGCGTATACAGAACGCACAGAACAAGCGCTCAGCTCTTAGGGATAATTTCTTTCGATGTATCATACGAATTCGGAACAAGACTCACGTTTCCTCATCGCTTATATACGGAAGCCGAAAAGGGACAATCCAAAAATATTTTGCAGATCCAAAAAAATATTTCAAATCGCAATATTTTTTTCAAAAACCGCTGTCGAAGAGTTTGTCAAATCTAAAAAAACTATTACAAATCCTGAGAAAATTATTGGATCCACAAATAACTCTTCCAACAATCCGAAAATATTTTGCAAATCCATAAAAACTATTTCAAATCGCAATTTTTGAACAAATCATTATTGAAGAGTCTGTCAAATCTAAAAAACTGTTGCAAATCCTATGAAACTTATTGGATCTACAAATAACTTTTTGAAAAATTCGAAAATAGTTTACAATCCAAGAATCGTCGTGAAATCCAGAAAAATATTTTTAAAATCGGAAAATATGTTTTGTCACGTGCTGCTTGCGCCAGCAGTCAGCCAGCGTTAGACGTTTTCCCGCCATCTTCCGTATCCAAAATGGTAAAGAAAAGAGGTAAGAACGTGAAGTACGATGTTCTGCCATAAATGAGGAAGAGAATTTGGGAACAATGAAATATTCTGCCTTCGGTGTGGTGAACAGGAAAGTGTGTTGTCCAGCTCGGGAGACGAGAGATTGGCTATGGAACATTACTTTAAAAGGGGATTTCGTTATGAGACCATTGTTCACTTTCTGGCAGAATACCATGGGATTTCAATGAGCAGGAGGACTTTAAAGAGAAGGCTACGTCAGTATGGGTTACGAAGAAGAAACCACGTTCATGGCGAACACACTGTTCGGGAAATAATTAAACGTGAAACTGAGGGCCCTTCATCACTTCTTGGATATCGTGGAATGTGGAACAAGCTAAGAACCACCTACAATGTTACCGTTCCTCCAGACATTGTCATGCAAATCGTACGAGAGTTGGATCCAGAGGCATCCGCCCTTCGAAAGGAACAAATGGAACAAGTTAAGAACAACCTACAATGTTACCGTTCCTCCAGACGTGGTCATGCAAATCTTACGAGAGTTGGATCCAGATGCATCCGCCCTTCGAAAGGTTAGAAAGCTGCAACGTCGATTATACGTCTCACCAGGGCCAAACGCAACGTGGCATGTCGATGGCTACGACAAGTTGAAGCCGTATGGCTTACCTATACATGGCTGTGTCGATGGATTCTCTCGGGGAATTATGTGGCTTAAAGTATGTAAAAGCAACAACGACCCAGTTATCCCAGCAAGTTTTTTCCTCCTTGCAGTAGAAGAAAATAGAGTGCGGCCAATGCTAGTCCAAACAGACTGCGGAACGGGGAATGGTATATTGGCTGCCTCACAGTGCTTATTAGCCGGGGAAGTGGCTGCGCATCGTTATTCATCTTCTCATGCCAATCAGAGAGTTGAAAACTGATGGAGTCATAGTAAACGGGGATCCACTGCGTGGGTTATAGACTTTTCAAGACACTAGTGACTGAGGGAAAGCTTGCTCTCGGAAACCACTTGCGCATGGAATGTGTCTGGTTTGTGTTTTCTGACTTTCTGCAATTGGAATTGGACAAAGTGAAAGACGACTGGAACATGCATTTCATAAGGCAGTCCAGGCATAGTACAGTTTCTGGTGTTCCCGATGAACTTTACTATTTGCCTCAGACACGCGGATTTGAAGGTTGGGGATTTGAAGTATCAGCAGCTGACATAGAGAACATGCTTAATCAGAGAGACATTTATGAGCAGAACTGGCCAAGGATGTTGATGATGAGCTCTTGGAGTATTTTAAGTATGTTGTACGAGAAGAAAGCCTTACACATCCACCAGAAGATTGGAGGCAAGCTAGGGATATGTATGAGAAAATAGTGCAGCTTACAGAGTCCTAATTCCTTATTTTACCTCTTTATGAAAGATGCAATGATATGATACATCTGCCAGGGTGCAAGTATTTGTCTCATTTGTAAGAAAGGAATGCAGAATTTTTTTTCAGTTTGTGCTTATATACAGCCTCTGTTTCAAGCAAGGAAACCTTAAACCTGAATTGATTGAAATAAATGAAAGACATGAAAAGTATGCTTTTGATCCCGCAGAACACAGTAGCAATGCTACGTTCATACATTGTACAGGCAAATGTAAAAGGCAACTTGTAGAAACTGTGATACACATGTTGCAATTAATTTTTATTCCAGCTAAATTTTATTTTGCCTTTGTTTTTTGTTATGGTAATGAGTTTGAAACAGGGCAAAATAAAATTTACATGGGGGAAATATTAACTGCAACACGTACACTATAACATAATATACAGCTTGTAGCCCTCTACTAAATTCTTTCTGAATATGATCTAAGGCTAATCCGAAAGTTTAAAAAATTCCCTAATATTTTCAAAGTGTTGCAGTTTAAAGTATTAGGAACAACTGAAGAGTTTGCAATATTGTGCAATATTTCAATCATGCTGAATAATGTTGGGATGTTATTTGAATACTGTGTGAAGTGACCATTGTATGTTAATACACATGTTAATACACATAATATCTTTGAACAGTTCTTTATTAATGACAACTAATTGCAGTTTTGATACATGTAGGTTAAGTTCCACAACAAGACAGGACAACAAAAAAAGGCTTCCAAATTTGTTGTTAAGGAGCTACTGAACAGTAACAAAGATTAAGCTTCTTGTTAAATTTAACATTAACCAGTGTCAAGACATTCAACTTTCAATGTTTTGTGAAATAAAACATCAGCAATAAAGAAACTTGAGTTGTATTTCAAACAATTTATTTGCGGATCCAATAAGTTTCTCAGGATTTGCAATGGTTTTTTAGATTTTACAGACTCTTCAATAATGATTTGTACAAAAATTGCGATTTGAAATAGTTTTTATGGATTTGCAAAATATTTTCGGATTGTTGGAAGAGTAATTTGTGGATCCAATAATTTTCTTAGGATTTGTAATTTTTTTTTTTTAGATTTGACAAACTCTTCGACATTGATTTTCGAAAAAACATTGCGATTTAAAATATTTTTTTGAATTTGCAAAATATTTTTGGATTGTCCCTTTTCGGCTTCCGTACTTATAACCAGCGGGTGTTCCTTATCTGGGGTTGAGATGATAATATCAGCTTTAAGAAATGTCATTTTTAACAAGGTAAAAGGCAAATTTCAAAGACAAAGCAAATTCAATAACGGATAAATAGACTTACCGCGTCCAGTCTTAGTCATAGCTGCTTACTGGCAAAGGCTTCTCCTTGAGAGAACCCAAGTAAAACAGCAAACACCCCGCAATTCCCATGCAAAGAAAACAGTGCACGATTATATTTTTGTGCGTGAAATCAACATCGTGCGAACCGCTAACTCTGATTGGCTCGGATCACTCGACATACCGTTCAGTTGCTGATTTTGGTTGCATGAGTTTTACAACTGCTTCGCTATATAGCCAAAACATAACCTGCGATCAGGCCGAAATTTAGCATCGCTCTCATATTCTCTTATGTTGGTCGCTCGCTAAAATAGGGCCTGATACAATCTCTCACAGGAGTTCGTGTCGGCGGCCAAATTTTGGCCGCGGGAACCTCGCAATCTGATTGGTCCTTTAACAATAGAGCTGTCAACGGAAGTAAATTGTCTACGAGACTCGCTCACAATTTCGATCCGATCGACCGCCATCGCCAAGGAACAACCAAGGAACAAGTCTGCCGAAGTAAAGTGTGTTGCTCTAATAAATTCTCGTCGTTCTAGGAGAATTGTCACCATTTCTTTCTCTCCTGAGAATGGCGTTCGGTTTGACGCAAGCTGTCTCTCACCTGGACAGTCGAGGGAACAAGTGCCATTTGATGGCGAAATCTTTTCTCCGAGAAAAGGCTGAGCCCACGATTTTCGGCATTTGGCCAGTGGGCTACTCAGATATGAATCCGCGAAGCCTCGATCACCTCGAGTGAAATACTAAAAAGTGCACCATTTTTAAAACTATTTTACGTGAGGACCAGTTTATTCTGTCGTTTCGAAAAGCAGCTAACTCTCAACTTGGAAGAAAAAGGAGACCGTTTGAAAATATTTAACAGGACAAACTACGTTTGGGTGACATCTATTTTAAGAATTGTTTGTGACGGGTCGCAAAGCACAGGTAAGGGCCAGTAATGAAGTTCATAAGTCGGTGGACGAGTGGTCTCTAAAAAATCTTGAGTGTGGAATGGATGGGGAAACACAAACTACCTCTCAACAAACACTGATTGCTACCAACGACAACGATTTCGCCGTCGTGCTATTACTAAATCCGTAATCCGTTGTTTGGACCCGACTGATTGATATGCTTATGGATTCAGATTCGTATTCTTATTCTTTTCAATTTTCCACTTTATCACCATTTCAGTCTTGATAATGATGTCAGCGATATCAAAACGTTGTCTGATCTTGCTTTAATTTTTGTATTTATGGCAAAATGCTTGAGCAAATGAGCAGTAGTTTGTCTTGAAACCAAGAATTTATATGAGCGCTAGAACCGTATAATAATACTTCAGTTTCAGGTCGGAATTTGTGGGTTTCTTGTGGTTCTTCAATGTGAATTCCTTCTGACCTTGAATAATAAAGAATTAAAGATGTGTTTGTCTTGGAAGGCGTTTCTCTGTGGGTCATAAACGCCGTTTTCCGCTCCGTAAGTCAACTTTTTCTTCAGGTTATACATGAATGTGAATAAGGACGGGGAAAATATTTAACTAGTGCAGGATACTCTCTTCTCTTTCGTGAAGAATACTCTCTTCACCACGAGGTGTAAATATAGTTCGAAGCACTTTTAATATAAGCTCAATTATTTCTTTTTCGCGCCTTCGTGAAAAGCTGTCTTGAATCATGTCAAAACCACGAGTGAACCACGTTTAACCCGAGCTTAACTGCCTTACCTAAGATCAGGTAACCTTCGATTCTTTTCTATCGGATCCTTTAACGTTTGAAAATATTTATCAGGACAAACTACGTGCTCGCTATTAAGTTTGGGTAGCATCTATTTACAGAATTGTTTGTGACGGGTCGCATAGCCCAGGTAAGGGCCAGTAATAAAGTCGGCTGGACGAGTGATCTCTAAAACATCTTGAGCATGAAACAAAACTACTTCTCAACAAACACTGATTGCTACCAACGACAACGATTTCGCCGCCGTGTTATCACTAAATCTGTCAGTAATCTGTTGTTTGGACCCGACTGATTGATATGCTTATGGATTCAGATTCTTATTCTTATTCTTTTCAATTTCCACTTTATCACCATTTCAGTCTTGATAATGATGTCAGCGACATCAAAACGTAGGCCTACTCTGGGACCTTAACTCGCCGCGAGATTATGCGAGATAATGCGAGTTAAGGCGAGTTAAGGCGAGTTAAGGAAAAATCAAGCTTGCCTATCAGTTGCGAGTTAAGGTGAGTTAAGGCGAGTTAAGGCGAGTTAGGGGAAAATGACCCAACTAATGTCGAGGTGATAAGGGTTAAAACATATAGTAATATGCTTTAGGCAAAAGATGCCTTGCAATCCTTGTATGTCTTGTATATATAACAAGGCTCCATGTTGTCCAATTACGAAAAAAGTAAGCAAAAAATTTCAGATGAGTGCAAAAGTTGATTGAGTGAACTCTTATGTAAATTTTGTAACTGAATTTTTTCCTAACTGGACAAGCTTAAGTATGAATATGGAGTCCTGATCTTTACCAATTATAAAGCATTCAGACACCAAACTATCCCATTAGGTGGCTGACTATGATAATAATAATCATCATCATCGTCATCATCATCATATAATTAAGTGAATATTAAATATTCACTATAGCTACATAAATAGTTGGCAGACTAATAAATTAGTGAAAAAGGAAACTAATGTTAACCAAGCAATCATGAATAGATAAGTCAATGTAACTGTAGTATAAACACAGGTAAGATGTTTTATTTTGTTTTGTTTTTTAATTCAGTAACACTATGTTTTAATAGACAGGTGGGCATAATCGGTATCAGCATGAACTATTGTCATTGAGTCCAGAACTAAAAAAACAGTTCTTACAGTCTGTGCCAATGTTTTGCAACAGCTAGTACAAAAAAAAACACAAAACAAAAAAAAAACAGGGAAGCTGACGAATTACAACTCAGCTGAGGAGATTTTTATGATACAATCAACTTTACTGAAATGCATTGAAATGTCTTTCTTCTTGAAATTTATCAGACTTATCTTTAAGTCTTCCATTCGACCCATCCTCTGAACTTCACTGATGGTTTCCCTTGGAATCCAGCCCAATTGTTTGTTGTTACTATCAGAAATGAAAACGCCAATTGCATTTTCGTTTCCTCCTGATAAATCCATTGTAACTTCTTGTAAATGCAGTTTGATGCCTTTTCGCAAGGACAGTAGTTCCTGTAATTTGGAAACTCCCTCCTTAAACTTTGAAAGTCCTGTGAGAGACACTTTGATTTCTACAAAAGAAAGGAGGATCAAGTTAACTTGATAGTAATCTCTTCATCATTCTCAGCCTAAGAATAACAGCAAAAAATGACCATATTTTCTGTTCAGGCTTACTGAGAGAGCTATACCTCATCTTCATTTGACTTTAAATTGACAAGAATAGTTTACTCATCACAAAGCATCCCTTACGTTCCATTATCTGCTTTGTCAGCTTTTGTCCTGCATTTGAAACCCCTTACAATCTTCCACCTTCGCATTTTTACAAAAAATGGCGACCGCCCGTCGCGTTGTGATTGTTTTCTTGTCATGTACGCCACATTGAAGCGTCCTAGTGTTGAACGAGAGGGCCCTGGGAAAGACACGAATTACCAGTCTCTACCGGGTAATTTCCAATATGGCGAACGAAGCTGGCGATCAATGCAAACATGCTACCTTTATTCGAAATCCTTTATCCAATGAAGGGCTAAATGTAACGAGTATTTGTAAATCATGGATTATGTTTGTCAGGCTAACTACGTTGTAAGCCATACAGGATGCCACGTTGAACCAATGTACAAATCTTCTATTACCAGGTAACTTTAATCTTATAAGAATTATGAACTGCAAATCATCAGTAAGCTTATGTGGCCATGGAGGATTTAAAAGATTCTGACTACATCCCAGGCTTTCATTGTCAGCTGGATTCCTCCTTGAGCTCCATCAGATTATAAGATGATACTATTTCTGCTGCTATTCATTAACATAAAACAGCTTCTATGTATATATTTGCAAAGTTATTGTATTTGCCACTTCAAGCAGTATTTGCTGTAAATCACTTATCATGCTTTTGTATTTCTTTGTTTTGCTTAGAAGAATGAGACTAAAATTTACTATTTTATGAATACTTTTTTGGTGGATTCACTGTTTATGTTTTCTTAGTAATGTCACATGCTTTGTGGAACATAAAGGTTAAAAGTCAATGTGGGATTTTAAAAAAATATCCCTAGAACCTGTGACCCCATGCCTTTGGAATATCTGACATGCTTAGCATTGCAGCCTTTTTGTTATGCATCAGCAAACTAGTTAGTGCATGTTCAGGTTGTTCCTAGTAGTTCCATTGACAATCCAGTGGTGATTCCAAGGCATGACAAATAACGTTAAGTAAGAAAAGCAATATGTAATCTTTACATGTGAAATACCCTTACCACAGAGGCTACTGGAAATTACAGAAAGATGGGACGGGTCAATTTACTATTTTTTTAAGGTAAAGACCCTGTTTCATTACAAATCATTATCTTTTTCATTTTTGAAATCCATATAATGATACTTTTTGGCCACTTTCCTTCATAGATTAATATTAAAATTACACTTAAAGTAGGATGAGATAATTAAATTGGTATCTACTTTGTTTAGTGGCGAGATTGAGTGGGTTTGTGCGAGATAATGCGAGTTTAGGCGAGTTAAGGCGAGATAAGGAAGTTTGGACATAATCTCAAGTTGCGAGTTAGGGCGAGTTAGGGCGAGTTAAGGCGAGATAAGGAAGTTTCGACATAATCTCAAGTTGCGAGTTAGGGCGAGTTAGGGCGAGTTAGGGCGAGTTAAGGCGAGCTAAGGTCCCAGAGTAGGCCTAAAACGTTGTCTGGTCTTGGTTTAATTTTTGTTTTTATGGCAAAATGCTTGAGCAAATGAGAAGTAGTTCGACTTGAAACGAAGAATTATGAGCGCTCGGAACCGCATAATAATACCTTAGTTTCAGGTCGGAATTTGTGGGTTTCTTGTGGTTCTTCAACGTGAATTCCTTCTGACCTTGAATAATAAGAATTAAAGATGTGTTTGTCTTGGAAGGCGTTTCTCTGTGGGTCATAAACGAAGCCAGTAATACTAAAAACAGTTGAGGATTATTGACGAGAAAAATCAAAACAACATGCGGACCGCTGAGGAAACAGCAAGTTTAGCTCTCGTTTAAAGCACGTTATTTCAGCAGTTTTATTCTAGTACAAAATTAACCTGGATCAGAACAATGGTCATTGGGAATAACACAGTGTTAATAAGGCTTTGAAAATGGAGAGTTCTCCGGCCGGCAAGTGGTAGAAGAATCTCATGCAATCAGTTGTTTTCCGCTCCGTATGTCAACTGTTTCTTCAGGTTATGCATAAGTGTGAATAAGGACGCGGAAAATATTTAACTAGTCCAGGATACTCTCTTCTCTTTCGTCAAGAATACTCGCTTCATCACAGTAATCAGCGAGGTGTAAATCAGAGTTCGAGGCACTTTTAATATAAGCTTAATTATTTTTTTCTCGCGTCTTCGTGGAAAGCTGTCTTGAATCATGTCAAAACCCGAGTGAACCGCGTTTAACCCGAGCTTGAATGCCTTACTTAAGATCAGGTAATCTTCTTTTCTATCGGATCTTTTAACGTGCTTTGAACAACGCTATATTTCAGCCTTGGAAAGAAGTGAAAACAAAATGGTTTTGCAATTCAGTGTTGCGTCCCGGCGAGATTAATGAAGAACAATCTGAATATGTAACCAATTAAGCTTCAATAGACTATCTTTAACCATTTTTCAACAGTAACGCATGAATACAGCCAAACTTCTCGCTGATACTGCCAAAGCATGTCTGGAAGTAAGCGAATGGCCTGCAGATTTCCCCTTGGTAGGGACGCCATGTTTAAAACTTGAAAACATTCCTTTTCATTTTTCTGCGCGAGTTCGTACGTAGTTCTTTCTGATTGGACAATATAAATCGGAGCTTCTTCGGACCCCTTCGGGCTTCTTCGGGCATAGATACGAAAATTGGCCAAAAGATGTACTTGTTCCCCCGACTGTGGAGCAGAGAAGAACAGCAACAGTGAAGTATGTATTCCGTTTTATCGCATCGTGTCTCGGAATTTTCATTTGACGGCTTTCAGCTACTATTGATAACATGAACAGAGTAGTGGTTGTTTCCGCGTTTTACGAAACAAAACGAACAGCAGACGAGCAAGTATCTCTCGCCAAGAATGATCAACAAGTCAACCGATAATTCGGTAAACTTAACGGTAAACTGATGTTTGGCGAGAACTGCAATCAAGTCGCAATAACGATTTTCAGTTTATTCATTCATTGTTTAATACGTATGTCGTTTTATTGATCTCTGACATTGACATCAAAGGATCTGACTAGTTTTATAATAAATGTTCTTCGTTTTAAAATTCGCTGCTGCTTAGAGATAAAATTCGCTGCTAATCTCAAATATTTATCACTTCTGGAACTAAATTAAACATTTTAAAACATTTTAACCGGCCATTCTGACCCTCCCCACCCCTCGGTTTCACAAATGTTAGCGCGATCCTCTCTTTTTACGAACCGGCGTGACGAAAAGTGTGATTGTGTGACACAATATTTGACTATAGCGGTACTGGATGACGTAATGTTTAAACTCTGATGACTCAGCTTATCTTTCTTATCGCTTTATTTGTGCTGAAAAACGCAAATTCACTCAAACGTTGAATGTCGATATGAATTCGTCCACAACTGAGAGTGCTCACACAGGGACGACGAAGTATTTACTGTTGTGCCTAGACCTTAAATACAAACAGTGAACATAGCAGTAGAATCAAAATATAACGCTCGATAAACACGAGCTCGAGCAGATCGTCAGAGTATGGGGCACGTCAAGGCATATCTCATGACGTAATGTTTAAATCCGGTTTGCTAACCCGGTAATCCCCTTGCAAAAGTAAACAAGCGAGCGGGGACGAAAGTCGCCCACGTCTTTGAAAGCTAACGCGCCTGTCGAGCCGCAATCGATTTCGCGCTCACTCGCCTGTTTTTCTTTTCCTTCATTATCTCTGAACGGAACGTGAGACTACTCGTAGCCTTTAGCGAACACCACACGCAAACCACACAAATCCGTTGATAATATTCAGATATTTTCGTTCTTTCAATGCAAAAAGACTCGTAACACCTGCCTTATTAATTAATCTCCTTATTAATGACGATTCCTTCGTATCAACTTCTCGCCTCAAATAAACACTCATCTCTCTCCGTTCACAAGAACTATCATGTACTGATGGTGCAATTAACTAATATTGCATCATCATACTAGTACCAATTCCTTCTCTTCCTAGCACACGCCGGCGAAACGCAACTGTCCTTTTTGTCCGCTGCGAAATACAAGTTAGCCAATCAGAAACCTTACAATCCATTTCGCAAACCAACCCCCCCCCCCCCCCCCATAGAACGCCAAGGGAAACCGCAGCACAATATCTCACGCAGCACAATATTACGCCGCTCCTATACAAAACGCAACTTTCAAAGCAAATCACATTCACAGAAGCGTGATATGCTCCTGACATTCACAAATCCTTCTGACTCCCACATTTTTACACCCCACTAACTAGATCAGACAACACAGCCAATTTCGCATTCAATCCTATTAGCTCCTTTACTCAATTGCGCATGCGTTATACAAGACAAATACAAAAAATCCCAAACTTAAACAACCCTTCGCCATTCTCGTTCCCAGAGCCTACGATCTGTTTTGTCAGCGGTGGGATCGTAGGGCTCTGGTATCAGCCATTACCGGATGTCGTGAAATTCACGACATCCGGTAGCGCATGTCCAATTCGTTAAGGTGCTATTGCGCCTGCTCTGTTCTCGTCCGTGGAGCTCTGGGCATGACAATTCTGACAACTGAGAAATTTGAATTCCTATCGATCGAGTCGTGGTGCTTTATGGATCGACTAAAAGCTGTTCGGGACCCTCTTAATCTCCTGTAATTAGCGGAAAACCTGCTTTAAAAGGAACAAACTTAAGAAGCTGCCTTTCGTGCCGTAGTTGTTCAGAAGAAGGATTGTCCCTGCATTTCGGTCACGGGTTTTGGATTTGTATCTTGCCTGATTAAAGGTATAATATCATTGCATTTGCGTTATATTGAATTGTAAAGCTATTTTATTACATTCGTCTGGTTTCTGTTGTATGAGAATGTCAACTGTGTACTTATCGTTTCGCCATCCCTAAACGCTATACTGTATTACGTTTTACCCCATCGAAAATTTCCAGAAGCATTTGGCGCCCAAGTTTTTAAACATCGACATCAAGAGGTCATTACAAAAGTTGATGAGACAAGCTTTAGTTTTGTAGAAAATGCTGTAGCGAGGAAAGAATCGCTTGCATTTAGAGACAATCTCAACACTTTGAATTTAAAATTTGGTCGCTTAATCTGCCCTAAGCCGCATTCTTTGCGTGGAAATTGATCAAGTCAATATATTAATTAATGCCCTGATTAATTCAATCGAAAATAAAACGTTATGCGTGGAAGCCAAAAAATTTTTACGTTATTGCGCATACAGTTTGAATCGGCCAATCAAAAAAAATTAATTTTTGGCCGTTACCAGAGCTACAAGAGACGTAATTTAAAAAAAAGCCGCGTAGCTCTGGGGACGAGAATGACCCTTCGCCGTTCATATCTTAAATACTGTAAATTAAAAGAAAAAAACACAGGAAGGTAACATTCAGAAGACTAATATGCGCATGCGTCTTATATAAGACAGTACCGCTCTTGAGTACCCGTACCACAAGCTTTACAGCACTTTCTTCGTATGTTAAGCCAACTTGCTTTCAGGAAAAACCGTGCCCATTTTATAAACCGGCGGTCGCCATCATGGCGACGGCCGGTTAATTACAAAATACTCGTTTGTTTATAAACGGTTTTATATATATCTTTATTCTAAAGAATGAAACTGAAGGTATTTCTCTTAATTTTTCAAGGTTTTTTACGCAGAAAATGGGTGACAAATGCGAAGAGAATATTTCCGGATACCACTTGAAATGGGAAAGGATTCAAGCATGCAGCATATTTTGGTACATGACAACTTCGTCGTGTTTTGAATTTTCATTCAGTTTCAGTTCAGACAGAGCAACCAGGTACAACACCGGAACCTTCAAGTTAGCAATCGTGTAAATTTGAGTGCTTGTGCCTAGAAGATATATCGTAGCCTATGATTTTCTTATTTTGTCGACATTTGCGTGACGTTTTGCGAATTGCCGTTATGGCAAATTTGCATACCGAGGATCGTGCAAGCAGAAGAAATTTTGATTGGCTGTTTTGTTGAATGTCAATCAATCAAAAAAAGTGGGCGGTAGACGTTCCGTAGAAGAATTGTATCAGGCTCTATTTTTTCGTTTCGCCCTTCCCGCCTGAATGCTTCACCGAACGAAACAAAAACAGAGCCTGATCGCAGGTTAGCCAAAACATAGAAGAGGTGAAAAATATTAACGCTTCAGAAATTAAAAAAAAAACATAAAACTACGACAAAAGAGAGAGTGTTCCGCAAAAACCGCACTATCATTTCAAATGATAAAAATTTCTTATTTATCTGTTTATATATTTATTGTTTCGAGTGAGAGTCCTTCAATGCTCGCTTTATTTTTAAATATTTCTTGTATTTTTAGTTGTACTTTTTATATATTTAGTTATTTTCTTTTGTTTTTTAGTTTTATTTTGGCTGTTTCATTTATTTTTTATTTCGTTGACCCCGCTACCCGCACCCCACACCCCGCACCCCGCACCCCGCACCCCACGTTTTCGGAACACCCGTCACGACAATTCTTAATTTCGTCCTCGCAGGAAATCATTTCTTCTTCAGCTGCACTGTTCTGCCCCAGCAGAGATTAAAAGCCTTTCCATTTTTTCTTAATCTTAAAATCTAAGTCAGTAAATGGTTTACTTGTTTGATCAAGTGCAATTCTTCGCAAGTGTCACGTGTACTTTTGGTTGATAAATTCACAGAACGTGTTTTCAAAAACGGGGTACCTTCGCACCTAACAGTTTTGAAACCTTTTGCTGTTAAAATGCCTAGCAGGGCTACTTGCGCGTTTCTCGAAAGCCCTGGAGGTTCTTCGGCACCGAAAGACCATTTGTGAAAATATAAACTACTCATTCTACAGAGCTTTTATTTTATAACAAAGTTTCATTTGATTATTTTTAAGCTACGGTGTGAGTTATCGAGTCCGAAATTAACCTGCGACCAGGCCGAATTTTAGCGTCGCTCTCACATTCTCTTACGTTGGTCGCTCGCTAAAATAGGGCCGGATACAATCTCTCACAGGACCTTGTGTAGGCGGCCAAATTTTGGCCACGGGAACCTCGCAATCTGATTGGTCCTTTAACAATAAAGCTGTCAACGGAAGAAAATTGTTGCGAGACTCGCTCACCTATATTTCGATGCGACCGCCATCGCCAAGGAACAAATCTGCTGAGGTAAATGTGTCGCTCTAAGATATTCTTGTCGTTTAAGGAGAATTGTCATCATTTCTTTCTCTCCTGAGAATGGCGTTCGGTGTGACGCAAGCTGTCTCTCACTTGGAGCAGAGAAGTACAGCAACAGTGAAGTATGTATCCCGTTTTATCGCATTGTGTCTCGAAGTTTTCATTTGAAGGCCTTCAGCTAGTATTGAAAAGATAAACAGAGTAGTGGTCGTTCTGCTTTTTACGAAACAAAACGAACAGCAGAGGGACTAGTATCTTTCGCCAAGAAAGGTCAACAAGTCAACCGATAATTCAGTTAAACATAACGGTAAACCAATATTTAGCGAGAGCCGCAGCGCGCTCATCCAGCGAGATGCTGTATTTGTTTTTACCTAAGTAATAAAGATTTTCAGTTTATTCATTCAGTGTTACTTATGTCGTTTTATTGATCTCTGACATTGATATCAAAGGATCTGACTAGTTTTATAACAACTGTTCTTTGTTTTAAAATTCGCTGCTGTTTTGAGGTATAATTCTCTGCTAATCTCAAATATCTATCACTTCTTTGTATCGAAACAACCGGATACCCTTCTGGAACTAAATTAAATTACAAAATACTCGTTTGTTTATAAACGGTTTTATTGATATCTTTAGTCTAAAGAATGAAACTGAAGGTATTTCTCTTAATTTCCAGAGTTTTTTTACGCGGAAAATCGGTGACAAATGCGTAGAGAATATACCACCTGAAATGAAAGGATTCAAGCATGCAGCATATTTTGGTACATGACAACCTCGTTGTGTTCTGAATTTTCATTTAGTTTCAGCTCAGACAGAGCAACCATGTACAATAACGTAACCTTCAAGTTAGCAATCCTGTAAATTTGAGCGCTTGTGCCTAGAAGATATATCGTAGCCTGTGATTTTCTTATTTTTGCCACATTTGCGTGACGTTTTGCGAATTGCCGTTATCAGGGAAATTTGCCTACCGAGGATCGTGCAAGCAGAAGAAATTTTGATTGGCTGTTTCGTTGAATGTCAATCAATCAAAAAAGTGGGCGGTAGACGTTCCGTAGAAGAATTGTATCAGGCCTATTCTTCGTTTCGCCCTTCCCGCCTGAATGTTTCACCGAGCGAAACGAAAATAGAGTCTGATCGCAGGTTAGTCCGAAATCGGCCCAAAAAGTTTCGGGTCTTTCGAGAAAAGCACGCCAGGACGGTGCCTCCTAATACAGAGGTATTTCTGTGCGCTTAGACTACGAGCATTCTCTCTTACCAATCAATCACATCAATCACATCAATCACATTAGAAGATTCACCCAGCCGATCGCGCACGGCCAAACTGAATTTCTCTACTCATGCAAATGAAACCAAGACCACTTGAAAAAATGGGCATGATCGAAGGTTAGAAATTATTCCCGGTCCAGAATTACTTTACAGCATTCCAGCAACCCAGATTACCTGCAAACGTTCCAGATTCCTGTCAACCCTTGCTTTAATTTAGCCAAACCCGGAGAGACTGGTACCAAACAATGAAAACACTCGGACAAGATGGCGAATAAATTGATACAGTCAGTCTTGTCTTGGGACAAAAACATACAATTTGAAGAATACACTAGGCGCATTTCTTCCTCGAAGTACCAACTGTAAGGCAAAGTCGTGCAAATCTCTGAGATGTATAGCAAGTGCCTGCCAATAACAATACTGACACAAATTATCACTGACTACTAAATCAAAGTCAGCACTTGTTGGATCCTGTTTTCTCGGTATATTGGCTAGTGGCATGATGCCATCTATTAAATTAAAAGCTGGTTATTCCTGTGTGTTGCCAGAGTTGGCTACTGAATTAGGTAATCTTGAAGGTAGCAAGATCAGGCTCGATCGTCAAAACAGCCCATGATGTCTTACATAAAGCACCACTAAAAACAAGACTGAATTTTCATAAGAACATAAAATGGAGAGAAAAAGGTAATCAAAAGGTAACATTTATGTTCAGAGGCTATTTCTAACCCAGACTACGCGTAAAAGGGGAATGTTATTAAGATTGACTTGCTCAATGTCATAACTGTGTTACAGTCAAAGTCGATCAGGCGTTCTCGTCGTAAACGGACTAATGAATTCGTTAATGGAATGTTGATTCCGTTCGTTGATTGAATAATCCATTCGTGAAATGAATGATCCAGTTTTCAAATTGAGCCTCGATTCAATAATCGAATGTTGATTGGATTACTGAACAAAAGCCATACCATATATGGAAGGGAGTGCGGCCGGCAAACATAGCGGACTTGAATAAAGCACGGGTAAGTTATTTTAGTATTCTAATTTTTGCCGATAAAAACGCCATTAATAGCGAATGTTGTTCCTTTTTCTACCGGCTTTGGTACATACGATTAATTCTTCCTTTTGATATTTGCCGTTTCGGTTAAAGAATACTTGTGAATATTTGCAAAGGCATGCCAGTTTGATCGATAGATTGATCTTTGTTGTCTGCTGTGACACGCAACTTTTGCGTTATTTTGCAATCTCATCTTGCACTTTATACTAAAAATAAACTTGAAATTTGGCATTTCAGGAGAAATATATGGCAAGGCGTTTGTTCATTAATCAAATCAACATTCGATTACTGAATCGAGGCGCAATTTCAATATTGGATTATTCATTTCACGAATGGATTATTCAATCAACAAAAGGAATCATTTTTCCAATAATGAATTCATTAGTCCGTTAACGACGGGAACGCCTGACCGCCTTTGACTATAATTGTAACATAAAATAAATGGTAGTAATAAAAACCTCGTTTTCCCGCTTCTGAAAATGTATTGTGCGAGAACACAATTTCTTTTAAACTGCAATAATTCCATTAAAGCGATTCAAGTGCACTTTATGAAGAATCCTTTAAGACTTAAAAAAATAGAGCTTTTGCTACTTTTTTGGATCCCAGAGAATATATACCATCCAAAATGGTTTAGTAAATGTAAGGACTGAACGTTTAGATCAGAGAAAGTAATTAGTCGTGAGGTCCTGACCTATTTTGTAGTTTTTGCGCCTTTCAGACATAACATATATCAGACCATAGACATGGACCTATAGCAGTCAAAACATGGTTCGATAAGGGCTTAGCAATTGTAAATCGTAACTAGAGACTGCCGGAGAACCACTGACGTTCTTGACTAGTTTAATGGCCCCGTAAACAGCGAAAACGTTTTTGACAATATTGTCATGTAATAGTCTCACTGAACTTAATGCCAAGACGTATGAGTACGTTTGTCCCCTCTCTAAAGAGTGTTGGTCAATTTTTTTGTCAACGGAGCACTCCTCAAAAGAGCCTACTTAAGGCAATTACTGGCAAAAATTTACTTAAAGTGATTTTTGATAAATTAAAAAAAATTTCGAACGTATAGAAAGGTTCAGATAATCGAATTTTGAGTGTGCGCTCTTTCTACGATTGCAAATTCAGTGAACAGCTAATTACCGGCAAAGTTTAGTTTTACATGAAAGTAAATATATGAAATGATCTTTTATGTGAGCTGCCAATGAGTCATTTTATGTGTAAAATCCGGTTCCAAGCAGTCATGTTCGCAACTTAGCAGACTTCGGCAAGACGGAGCTGCGACAAACTATTAAGGGTTACGCTCAGGTAAACGCCGAATGCTAAACCTTCAAAATCGCCAATATACCCCATTTACAGCTACAAGGACGACAAACCACAACAATTGAGGTAAGTTTACGTTTATTTTGAAGAAAAATATCAACATTACCCCCGATATTTTGCTTTAAATACGAAGCTCGTAATATTCCCATACAAATCCTTCAAATTTCAAACAGATTGTCTGGGCCCCTGTTGGTACCAATGAATTGAGTCAACTAGAAGCTGGTCAATTACATTTTGCAGACATGTCCTTATTTCTTCGATCAAAATTGCAATTCATAGAACAAACCCAGTGATAAAAGAGTAAACTACGAAATGTAGCTTGCGACATAGATCAGCATAATTAAGAGTTATAGCGACGGAAAATCAAGACTCGCATGAAGCTGGTGTCAACGAAGATTGATTGTACTCCGAGCGTAAAGCCCTGAGGTTGACATTAAGTTAGCGGTTTGTGTGCCGAAACAAAACAAAAAACAAAAAACGGCTTAAAATAGCTCAGATTGCAAGACAAGGCGTTGAAATGACATCACTTTGCAGGTTACCTCGCTGAGTAACCATTCACAAGAACTCTTAAAGCACTTTCTAAACGAAACGGGTACCACAAAAAAGTTACTACAATCAGAATTCTTACTGTACCGACTAAACGCTATCTCTACTTCAGCCAACTGTACACGTTGGCATCAGTTTAGCGTTAAAATTTTGAGGAAAGTCATTAAGTAAACTGGCAACAATAGCTCCAACCTCCTTATGATAAAGTAAGTAGCAGTTTTGCTAAAAGTAGTTTGCTTCGATTTGTAGACATTAATTGTAATGAATACACCAACGCGATTGGCTCAAGGTTATGGTCTGTTTGCTGGTAGAAATGATCGCGCACGCTATGTTGTTAAAAATTAAGGGTTGATTGTTTTCATCCTCACCTGATCTATTTGCTCAAGAATGCGATAACCAGAAAGTGATCTTCTTAAAACTGAAGTACCCTGAAAGGCTCATAAATTCCACCATGACTAGATTCATCGAGTCGCAAAATCAAGAGCAAGTTCGTGATATTCAAGCAAGTGCGCCCGTTCGGATTATTCTGCCGTTTAAAGATCAAAAGTCAGCTGACACTGTACGAAGACAGCTTTCCGATCTTGGAAAGAAAATAAACAGCGATCTGCGCCCAGTGTTTACAAGCAAGAAAATTGCCGATGAGATCAAAGTAGCAGAAGCCAAACCACCGTTAATAAATCAACAATGCGTTGTGTTCGAGTATAGGTGTGATCTGTGTGATGCAGATTATGTTGGATATACACGCCGACACCTTTTTCAGCGCATTGAGGAACACAAGCACTCTGCTATTGGAAAACACTTGCGCGACGCTCACAATCAGATGAATAAAGACCTTCAGAAACAATTCACCATTCTTAAGAAATGCCGCGGAAAGCTGGAATGCTTAAGTTACGAAATGCTCTTTATCAAAGACAAGAAACCTAAACTGAACACTCAATCTGACTCAATCAAAGCAAAACTATTTACCTAATTAACACCCTCTACATTCCACATTGTATTTTTAATCATATGCAACAAGACTTCAACACGCATTTTAAAACAAAAGTCGCGTCGTCTAAACGCCGTCTAAATTTTTAGCATGGTCGAACAATTAGAACAAATTGTTAGGTTCGATAGAAGTGCCCAAGTTCTAATGATACCATTTTGACCCGTTTGGATGTGGTTTATGGAGTCTTCGGTATTAAAATCGATTTAGAATGAAACAAGTTCTAATTTAGGTAACATCATTGTTTTCTGAATGCAATTAGGCAAGTTATCTACTAAGGTAATTACAAACCACTCGGAAGCGTTTGAGAACCGTTTGAGTTGAAATATTCAGCTTGAGAAATGTTGACTGAACAATAAAGAAAGTCCTTATACGTAGATTAACTGTTAATTAAAACATAGTTAGGAAAGTCTTTTATCTCATAATTTTTGCGACATTGGCACCTTCGAATTGATGTCAAGAGACGTTGGAAATTTCTGGAAGACCGCAGTAGATTCGATTACTGCAACAATGCTTCTATAGACTTACATCAGCTTAACAACCTATTGTTTTTTTGTTGTTTTTGTTTTGTTTTGTTTTGTTTTGTGTTGTGTTGTTTTGTTTTGCTTTTAATAAGTCCACCCAGTGACTTAAAATTCAGTCTATGAAAACCAAAAGTCGTGTTTGAATGAGCCAACATCTGCATACGCCCCATCGGTTGTTATTTCTTCCTAAACCAGTATAACTGAAAATTGATGGTGTACCTCAGAAAATCTGGTGGACGAACAATAAGCAAAGACATATAAGATATGAATGAGCCTAAAGAAAAGGAAATAAGGCAAAAGAGAAGATCATCAGCGCCTGTTCCTAGCACTTTTATCACACGACCAACCCCGCTACAGAGGCGACTATCATTTCAGGAGAGATCAGAAGTAACATGGGAAACGCTGTCAAGTGTATCTTACCGCAATCGCCAACAAGAATTAGCCAAGAGTACTGATAAGTCAAACTTGTCTAATAGCTCCATACCACGGGCTGAAATGGTGAAGCTTCCCCAGATAAACTGTCCACAGAAGCAGAATTGTCAGGACCTTGGGCACAAGAAGTTAGATGCGTTTGGCAAAATGAAGCTGACTGGAAGAAGACCGAGCCTTCCTGATAATTTCTGTTTTACAAAACCAAACCTGACATCTCAGAGGCAGCGTATAATTGCGGATGAGGAACCTTCCACGCTCTCGAGACAGTTTCTGTGGAGTACAAATCGTCAAGCACAATCGAACGCTCTGCAAGAGTTTATCACCAATGCAAACGCACATTACGACAGCAACAAGGAAAAAGCAATGATCTTATGTAATTGGATGTCTTCCCAAACATCACCAAGAAAAGCATAAATTCACGGAACGATGTTTTACCCCGTTTGCATGAGAACCATTTTAAGAGTGTAAATTTATTGCGTATGATAATCAAGAAGATAAATATGTCCTATACACTGTAGGTCAAACTTGACTGACTGGATGCGAGGCACTGGTGAACTATGAAGCAGAGTTTTCGTACAATATACATCACTGTGCTAAGCAGTTCGTGAACTATTTCGTGTGTAGAAATATTCCTCTTACATAACAAAAGCTATTTTCTTTACCTGAACAAAGAAGATTCCACCGTTTCCTCCTAGCAGCTCCAAAGCTCATCGCAACGAACACTATTCACATGTATTCCTGCCCATCCAGTTTTCGCTACCCCTGAAACCGTACAGTATATGTGATGATATATATGCCTTATTTTTGTGTTATCAAGCTTCACAGCCTGTTAATTCCTAATTCACGGAATTATTTGATGTAATAAGTGATTTATCTTCGTTACTAAGAATAGCTCGTAGTCACAATATTTTAGCCATTTCTCCCGCATAGTTTACTTTTTTGACTAAACAAACAAAATATACGACAACTTTGTATAGTGTAGGAATTCAGGATTAATCAGCTTTATTTTGTAGCCACCTTAGCTAGTTTAACCAATTTTCAGTTGTTTACTGTCATTACAGTTATCAAGTACACGTGTCATCTATTTACACCTAAGTTGTAAGCACCACATAATATCCAATGTTATTAGCATGGCTAAATTTCTGTTTGAAAGGCCCGTATAAATGCGCTGCAAATTAATAAACCATAATTAGCGTTTTGTTTCCTGAAATTGTTGAAACGTGAACTCCAATTTTGGTGACATGAAAAAATATGTCTTTCAGGAATTTGCAAAAGTTTTGTCGTTTTTGTCGTTTTGAGCGAAAACAAACTTTAGGCCAACTTAGTACGACTATCGGATAGGAAACAGCAGCTCCTACAACTTAAGGAAATAGGACCCCATTCTCTATACTTTTCTGCATCTTTAATTTACTTTTCAGCTTCACATACATATCCCCTTTAAAGACCTTTAAAGACTGAACGATCAATACATTTCTATTTTCGTCTTTGGGTGTACCTCATAAAATCCACTTAATCGTCAATTGCTTAATTAATTTAACACATTGTACGCCTGCGGGTAGTTCTTGTAAAAATAACTGATGATGCACGTAATTAGGATCGCCGCTCATCGACCAAGTTTGACAAATTTACTGAAATGCTAAAAATTTCAAGTAATGTTAACCGCCATTTCTCGCCCAAACAGAAGATGGCTTTCCAAAGTCTTGTCTCAGGATTTTTCGCGTTGGTTTGTGCATTTAATTTTGTGCCCCTGATCGCGTGACCGAATTTTGGAGAAGTTTGTATTTTTATTGACATAATGATTGAATAATCAGGCCCCAGTTGTTCAAACGCTGGATAACGCTATCCACCGGATAAATCTCTATTCAGTGGATAATGCAATTGGTTTCCCTAACACTTATCCACTGGATAGCGATTTATCCGGTGGATAGCGCTATCCAACTTTTGAACAACTGGGGCCAGAAGTGTAGATAGAAAGATTACAATTAGTTCAATAATTAGTTTCAGCTGAATAAATTTAGTCAGGCGACTTCATGCTGTGCTTTCATCTGTTAGATAACAAGGACCCGACCTTCTTGTAAGTACTGTTCCTGTCAACCATTCTCTCTTGCGTCAACACAGTACATGATTTTAAAATCAGCTAAAACGTAATCGCATTTAAAGTGGTGATAGTGTTACGTTTTGTATGTTTTTTAAAACCTTGACTGCCTTTTAAAGGAAGCTGAAAACCACTACTTTTAGAGACGGAGCGTTTGCATGGGTCGAGTGAGCATTTTATGCTCGTTCGAGTGTTTCTAGTGCGGTCAGTCAACGAAGTGACATACCACTGTCATAATGATGTTATTTTAAACCGTTATCATGAGATCTGAGTTATCTCAATATTTTTGTGTTCTTTTCGTATAAATTTTTTAATACAATCGATAGTTTTTATGGTAGCCTCAGGGCTCGGATTTGCATGCGTGTGTAATCAATACTTGTTGACATCAGCTCCGAACAAATCTAACTTTTTGTTAGGATAACTCGTAATTATATACTAATCTTCACCTCAGGCTAATATTTTGGTTATTAGGCGGCGCACGTGCTAGGCACGTGCTGCCGTGTCATAAAATGGAATGCACATTCCTGAATTGGCGGTAGTCAGTAGACGCGCGGGCTCTAAACAATCAGGCTCGTTAGATTAAAAGCTAATCTCTCAAATACCGCACAATTTGCTCATGATATTACCTTTTTTCCATCTACAGCTATGACGTAACCAGATAGAAAAAAGTAACCGTAGAAAGGAGCGTAATTTTGTTGTTTTGAGTTTCGCAGCGTATTGAAGTTAAGTAAAGGTAAGCGTTGAAATGTTTATTTCTCAGGGCAGTATTAACAAAATGCATTAGAATCATTGGTTGGCATTCGAACAATGGCCTTGTTATCATGAAGTAAACTAAAATGGAGCTGCATCGCTGTTTAAAAATAGAGCGCAATTAGCCTGCACTCGTGTCGTTAGGATCCGAATGGAGCCCTTGCCTGAAGGCTAAAACATTTGTCGTGAATGCTTAGGGGCCGTACTTAACGATATCACGGTTTAAGAACGATTTATTTCTCCAGGTAAAGCCACAGGTTTTCAGGGTTTTCTCCTGGAGAAAGAGTCGTAGTCAGAGGTCACTGGTTAAAAACAAACGAAGTTCTCAAGTTGCATACATACATTTAAGAGAGGGTCCATGTGAGAACCATGCAAACGGGTCTACAATGCATCTCTCCGATTTCCCTCAAATTTGGCACACATGTGCAACTTCACTAGTACATATACCCCGTGGAACAGTTTGGCTCAATTGTCTATTGTTTAGGAGAAATGTCAATCAAACTGTCACATCAACAAATGTGCTCAAATTTGAGGCAAAATTTACCCCAAATTTGATCACCTCGTACAAGCACAATATGGGAAGAAACGAAATGTCATATCTACTGACAGTAATTCTAACCCTTAACAAAAGAACAGTGTACAGTAAACTGTTGTCGGTTAATTCGTTTGTCTAGAATTCAAATATCAATTCACGTTATTGAATTTACGCCCGTGAAGTGGGGTCTTCATAGTCGCTATTTGTGGAGATGCGGCGCTATCTCAATCCAATTGAAAACTGTCATTAGATTGCCAAAGAAATAGTCATTCTTTTTCACAAATAAAAACTCTGTAAAGTTTAGGTTGGTTGACAGTATCTTCATCAATAAATGTCCATAATGCCATTTCGATATGCAAATAAGCTCAACATGAAAATCCTTATCAGTTGAAGTTTAACGTAAGAAAATAGAATTTTCTCAAACAATAATGTCAAAGTCATTAAAAACATATTTTGCAGCAACAATTCGTTTCTCTTGCCAAAATTTTGGTAGCGTAGCTTCGCAATTTAACATAACCAGAAGCATATAGCAAACGAAACGTGAACGAAAACAAACAACATACCGACTTACTGTTGATATCTGTTGAGACAAGTTGTCCACCGAAAGAACTTCTTGCCATTAAAAAGACACTTGCTTTGAAGGTTGGTTATCGTATATTGTTTGGCTTTCGTGGCACTTTTCACGCCATGGTTATTTTGCTGAACAGATGTGATCGAACGAGCTGACAACGGCACATCAAAGTATTCTGCTTGTATCTGCGTCATTTGAAAACTGACCCGTTTTATACTTCAGATGGTGTATTCTTTTCAGATAAGAAGACATATTCTTTCAGCGGAAGGTAACCACATAATGCCTATAAACCTTTCTCAATCGGATGGAAACGAGCGGCGAACATCTGTCTTCTCGCAAATAGAAGATTGCGTGACAGTCTGACCTTTGACAGCTACAGGTGCATTTTTCTTGTATCGAATTTCAATCAGAATCTCTTTGCGACCAAAATGGCCTCGTTTAATTGCTCTTTTAAAGGCTACTCCAAAAAAGATTGCGACGTATCTGCTCGATACAAAGAACATACGACCCTCGTTCCATTAAATACATGCACCAAAGACGTTTCTGGTCATTTAAGTGGCTGCTACAAAACGACGGCCCAGGATATAGATGTCCCAGGATAGAGATGAGTTCGGTCTCGGTTGGCGGCCAAGCAAGGCCTGCAAATATCCTCTGCATGACAGCAAGCAGAAGCCAGTTAGAGGGGTGACTAAACGTATGTCGGAAGAAATATTCAACAAATGGAACATCCTATGCCAGATCGGCCAAGGTAACGTCTAGCCTGTTCAGAGAACTTCTATTTTCTCATGAGTTAGACGAGCGCGAAAGCAGGGAGTCGGAGGGTGATCGCATGAAGGGAAATGAGGAAAAGAGAAACAAACGGTGGAGCACCTGAATTCCCCCTTTTCTCCACAACCAAAAACGGAAAATTTTCATTGGCTTAAAGGCAGTTAGCATGTCATTAACGTGTCGTCCACCCATCAACTGCGTGCCATGGGGAATGCATCGGTTGTCCTCACTTGATGGTGCTGCACACTCTTTGTCGCGCTTCGTGCTCTCGAGTGCTCGCCTCCCTATCTCAGACCATGTCATTTTTTCCCCTTGGTTCGTTTCACGTTTTAGCTATTACTTTTCATTTTTGTTTTGGAAGTTATTTTCCTCAAACTCGTCTGAATTGCTTTTATTGATTAATTAGGTATATGTATGAAATGTCTGGGAATCCACACGAAGACGTTTACAGAATCAGATATGCAGGTACTGTTATTGAACCTCTTAGTGGATTTTCACCTTACGCAGAAGTATCCTGGTGGCTAGTTCGATGATATAGCGATGTTGGCTGTTCTCATAGATAACGAGGACAATAGTCTGATTGGTTTTGAACCATTTTTCTCTGCCATTAGCGCTCCCTTCTCTCCCTTCCCTACCCAAATGCGACCAGCGAAACAAAAGGGAACACTTAGATCCTAGCCTCGGCTATGATGTTATCGGGCTGACTTTCGACGATAACATGTAGACGTCCCTTACTAAGAATGGAGAGTGCACGATAACAGCACCGTTCTGAGCCAAGACGGTGCTATAGGCCTGTGTTAGTAGCCTGTGAAAGTCTGCTTAAGAAACCACAGTTAGGCTATGAAACCGCATCTGTCTGTTTCAGGCGCGATCAACGGTTGTAGAAGTATATTTGACTGAGACTGGTTAGAGATAATGAATGAACTAATGAATCAGTAAATGATCCTCTTCCAGAGGGGAATGAATGAAAAAAAGAAATATAAATGAAAAAAAGAAAAAGATTTTCTTCCGGGCATGAAGTTTCTTGTCTTGAATTAAAATTTAGATATAGATTTTAATATATTTTTCGCAAAGTGAATCTCTGTAAGCAACACTTCAATCACCTCGTTGAACCTGGATATAAACCGCCATCTTCACTGAGTGTCCGCCCCTTAGGATGCTGACCATTTATTACCTGTTTTTTACCTCTTGAAAGGTTTCAGAAGAGGCCGCAACAGAACCTGACGAACTTGATGAAAGCGTCGCGGAAGGTAAACTTACAACACCCTTGTCAAGACAAAGGCGCGTGCAGGTATGTCCCTTTTTTAAGAGATCTACTTCGTCTCGACCGTAAGTACTAACGGACTTGTCCTATCTTTTTTAACAGGTTCAACCTGGTGAATACTCTAAAATCGAGAGCCAGTATGAGGACATCATGACTCCAATGCCTGCACTAGTACAGTTGTTGTGTTTGGATCAAAAAGATTACCTTCCAACACCTCAGCCTAATCGCAGACTTCAAGCCCTAAATAGGAATATTACCAGTTGGAGTGATGGAAAAACAAGCCCAGTACGCTTCCAGCTTAATCAGCCAGTTTCAGATGTTGCAAAAAGTACGCGTTCTTACATAAAGCGAAAGTCGAAGGAAGTTGTTGAATCAGCGCTTGAATGCATTGCACCTGGGCAGGCTGCCGAGCTTCTTGCCATGATTACAGAACCCCCTTCAACTAGAGAATTGGAGCCAGAAAACAAGGTCATGGCGACACTGGTGTCACTGTACGATGTAGCGACGTCATGGTACACAAAGATGACGATCCTGTCAATCTTTGTGCACCACTACAGTAAGACGCAGTTAAAAACGATGGTTCCAGGGCTGACGACCTGGAGAATCGATCAGGCCAGGAAACATGCTGTGGTTGTAGGAGAAGGAATTTCTGAAGAGAGAGAGCCAGTAATACGGTATCGGTTAGACGGAGAGAAAGTTGACCATTTCCTGGAGTTTATTAGTAGCCCCCATTACCAGCAAGACGTGGCATATGGCACGAGAAAATTGAAGATGTCGACTGGAGAATCTATCGAAATACCTGATTTGGTACGGACCATAATAAGTTCCAGAATGGTTAAGTTGTACCAGTCATACTGCCGTGAAGTCGGCTTTCGTCCCCTTGGAAGATCAACGCTTTTTTCTATCTTGAAGGTAAAGGTTTATAACAGAATAGACATGCTTCCTTTGCATTCGAAATAACATTTTCAACAGCAAAAGTCTAACCACTTGCACAATAACATTGTAATGTACGAAAAAATGATGCGCAACCACCGTCTAGTTTGTTAAATTAGATGCTAGACTACTATTATAACAAAAAATGCCACTTTCGGTCCTTTTGCGTGGGAGGTGTTTACTCGCGCAAAAATAAAGTATAGCAATTACATAAAAACTACGATATGTCTTGACTGACCCTTGACTACTACCAAGGTTGCAGTAACACAGAAACCCGCGACAAACTGTAATACATCTGTCGATCTGATGAAGCTACAACTTGTAATTGCTCAGCCCAATGAAGAAGATGTTCGTGTTACTAATAATCCCATCTGCATATTACCGTCTGCTCTATTTGTCTTAGATATGTGCAGCCTCCAAGAAAAAGAGTCTTGCTGGTCTTGACAATGTCACTAGCGAAGGAGCAATGGCTTTTGATACCATGGAAAGTATTCTACAAACAATGGCTTCTCTGGGTGGGTAGAGTCGATTGGTTCATTTACACCATTCTGTAATAACAATCCATGGATATTAAACCCCCCCACTCACCTGTGTAGAAACGTAACGAGTAGGTGTGGCACGAGTAGGTGTGGCGCGCGTTTGCGTGTTCTTCTCGCTCGACCCTCAATGGTAGGAAGGGTGCTTGTCTAAAAGAGCGGTGCAAGATAACAGGAGGCATTCTTTTTTTCATTTTTTCTCATATAGGATCATCTCTTCAGTGGGTTGACAACGTAAAACAAAGAATTCGAGGAGCTAAAAGATATTTGAAAGCGGATTACAAACTTCATGTTTTGGAGGAAAGTCCCTGTGCTGATCACTGTATACGCTTCGCCTTATCCTCCGAGGATGCTCAGTTCCAGTCAGCTTGTGACCATGACCATACCATGCAGTGCGATCGATGCTTAGATTTTAAGAAAGTTGCTGATGATTTAATTGCTGGACTAGAATCTAAAGACATTTCCTACAGGTAAGCTAAGCCGGATGCAGAGATATTGGCAGTTCAACATTCAGTATGGGTCAGGTTTCCAATTTAGCACACTGAGCTGACATCGCATAGAGATACAGATCAACTGGAATGTTATTATTATTATTATTATTATTATTATTATTATTATTATTATTATTATTATTAGTAGTAGTAGTAGTAGTAGTAGTAGTAGTATCATTATTATTATCATCATTATTACTATAATTATAAACACAAAAATTCCTTTTTATTCATTACCCATCTGCTCTATTTAACCAACATCTGTATTCTTAGTTATCAGGAACAGAAGGAAGAGTTTACATATGATGCCGAGAGAGCTAGAGAAGAGATCTTGGAGTGGAAATCACATATTGTGAGAGCTATCAACCAGGAAAGGGCCAAAATCGACATTCTTGATAATCTAACCGCACAGCAGGTGTTAGTCGTCATGGATTGGGCGATGAAATGGCTCCCAAGAAGCCACCGCGAGACTCAGATTGAGTGGTTTGGTAAAAGAGGCATTAGTTGGCATGTTTCAGCCTGCGTTACGAGAGCAGAAGATGAGGCATCTGAGTTCGAGGTAATGAGTGCAACCTCCTACGCACAGGACTCTTTTGTACTGCTGACGTTAGACCCATACAGAACGCGTGTCACAATGACCGTATTGCAATATGACCAAGCTTGCCACGAGGTTCCCAGTAGTTCAGTGTTTGGATTCTCTTTAGAGACTCAGGATTTTTTTGTCCCACGGTAGTGACATATTGAATATTCCTCTTTCTTATTTCTTCACTGAGCTCGCCATTTACCTTTTTTTCTTTATCGGCACCGTTCGTGTAGTTCTCTTAGCAATGTCCCTACTTAGCTCAAGCACAAGTTAGTAACTGTTTATCGTCAATACATACATCGTAAACGTCTCCACATAATAACAATATTAATTGTTATCGCCGGTTTTTTCTTCCACAGGTGCAGACGTTTGTTCATATTTTTGAAAAGTGCAATCAAGATTGGTTTGCAGTGTTGTCAATATTGGATCACCTGGTTCAACAGCTTGTGCAAATCTCCCCTGATCTCAAAGAGATATTCCTGAGGAGCGACAACGCTGGCTGTTACCACAATGCACCTCTGTTGATCAGTGCCCCCGTTATTACCGCAAAAGGAGGCTTGACTCTAACTACAGCTTCAGCGAGGCAAACAGTGGTAAAGACGTCTGCGACAGAAAGATTGCGCCTCTTAAAGCGCACGTAACCAGATACCTCAACGAAGGTAATTCCTTGGTATACTCTGCGGATAGTCTTTGTCCGTGTAAACAAAGCTTGTCTGAATAAATGAATTTCACAGTCTAATTTTCGTTCATTTGATCGCTTATTCGGTAGGTCATGATGTAATAACAGCACAGCAATTAAAGGAAGCCATTGATTCATATGGTGGAGTTAAGGGCTGCCGTGCTGCTGTCATTGAACTTAACACAAAGAAACAAACAACTACCACTTACAAGTTTAGTGGAATTAGCCAGCTGAACAACTTTCAGTATACTGAGGATGGTGGAATGATTGTATGGAAGACGTTCCAGGTTGGAGAGGGTAAGAGGATTTCAAAGCAGGAGCTAAGTAAGATGGGAAGGTCACAGGGTGAGACAGGAGTGAACGTCATACTGCCGTTTTGTGAACCAAGTGAGACTTCTGGGTTGCTGAAGAAAGAGTCCAAGCAGCCATCTGAAGATGATCCCCATGTCACTGCACCCGTTGCTCCATCTGCGGAAGAGGAAGAAGATTGTGACTGGTTTAATTGCCCGGAAGACGGATGTGTTAAAGCCTTCAAAACAAACCGTAACCTCCAACGGCACATTGACTTCGGACGCCATCAATTTAAACTTCATGAAGAGTCACAGTACGACCAAATTCGACGCAAATGGGCCAAGCATTGTATCTCTTTGAAGCCCGAGAATCCTTCTTATTTTGAAACGGCAAGCTCGTCTTCTGAAGACATTGAAAGTGAAGTAGTCATGGGATGGGCTCAAGCAAGATCGAGACGGAGAAGCAGTTTTCTGAACAAGTAAAGAGCTTTCTTTTGGGGCAATTTATGATCGGTGAAGAAACCGGTCGGAAGATCACCCCGGCAGAAGCTGCGACACGAATGCGTACTCTACGAAACGAAGTTGGTGATCACCTGTTTGGCAAGGAGGAGTGGCTGACCTCCCAACAAGTCACCAGTTATTTTTCGAGATTAGCAGCAATGAAAAAAATTGGCCAGTTACCAGCAGCAGCAGTTAGTCTTGAGGAAGAAGATGTTGAGGCAGTAGTCGAGCGATCGGAGAGATACCACCTGCGTCAAAGAATCACAACAAACTAACATTGTAAAAACACCAGTGTAAGCTCCTTTATTTTGCCCATTATAACGTTCGAGGCAAACGGACGGACTTAGCGAGGCAGTGGGCTGAATCAGGAAAGGATCACACAAAGTCATACGTTCACTTTCAGTAATAACGGATGAAAACGAGGCTAACGTCACTTTTTGAATGCAGTGGGGAATGTAATGTTTATGAATGTAACGATGCATAAACCATGTCTTGTTTTCTCACTGAAAGCGTAAAACAGAGAGGCGCGCAGGGAGCAATGGGAATTAATGCCAGCGATTGCAATTGCAGCTCGCTCATGAAGGTCGCGTTTGAGAGATACTTACACTACCTACCGGCCTTATAGCCTGTGTACAGCCACCACAAATCCCTAAGCTATCCCCTTCCTTGAGGGTGGCTGTACATAGGTTACCGGCCTTACGACTGTTGAGCCTACATACATGCGGGTACTGAAAATGAGTTGTTTTATATTACATCATGATCAAAATTCTACGCGGCTCCTCAAAAACCAGCATTAAACATTCTTGCTCACTTGCACGATTTAGGTATGTCTTTGTTGTTGTTTTTATTGTCGGGGTGTAGTAGGTCACCCTATCATAAATTAAACATTAAATATGCACAGATCTTACTTGAATTGATAAACCTGATGTAGGTACGTAGAATCTAATCAAAGTATTTTACAGCCAGTATTTTACAAGTTAACCTTTTGTATAAAATAGAGCAGAATTCTCCATAAATTATTGTTCGCGACTCCTTCTGCCATTGGGCTTGAAACGATTGAAACCATATCATACCATATCGTAGATTTCCTTGCATATCCTCTGTTTGAGTATTCTTTTCAGTGGTGGCTCGCACAAGGGAGCCTTTTAGTAGTTTGCTGTAATTTGTTACAGGAGACATGGGATCCTGACTTTTTGTCATTTATTTATTTATTTATTTATTTATTTATTCACTCGTCTCTTGTTTACATTGTATTCATTTTGCAATTGTTTTCTCCCGCGTCAATAAAAATTTGTTGGGACGCTCGCGGGGAGTCCTCGGTCGAGACGTGAGAGACTGGGTACTAATCTAAAGAAAAACATGGCGCCGGATAAGGAAGGTTCAATACTTCTACTGTCTAAGAAACAATCCTATCTGTAGGCCATGGATACTGGTAATTGTTGATGAACATTGAAACCAATATTCAGGAGACAGGCCTTAAGAAAGGATCACATTTTGCCTTCTTCCTGGAGGATTTATCTGAATGAATAACCTTGGGGCCGATCGATCAACATGCCGAAAGGCTTGTGTGTGTATCTCCCTTTCAAGCTGTAAGACTGACGTAAAGTGTGACAGCAAAGGCAGTGAGTGGCAAATTAATGAACGTCTGCATATATTTATGGCATCACAAGTTTGTTGGAGCTGTAGTTGTCTTGTGATCAGGCGGCATGTCCATGTTTACTATGAAAAACGTTTCAACCTTTGTTTTCTGCACTCGCATGTAGCACATTTTTGGCCGAAAAAATCTTACACGTAGTTTAAACTTTACAGACTTTTTTTTACATGTACTTTTTCCTCGATAAATGTTTTATAAAACAATTGCTGATTGAACCCTCAAATCAGAGCCACATTGGCGACATCCAAAGGCAAATTTACCCTAAAATCTTTACTGTCACACATTGCCCGCAAAGCATTATTTTCAAAATAGGTTTACTGCTAAAGCAGAGAACGATCTATAATTTTGATGGTATCTTTGAAATCTCATTTCATAGCATTACTTACGCCGTTATCCTCGTTTGGAAAGGTTGAATCTCTTAATAAATAATTTTGTATAAAGATAGGTGAAAATTCGAGTCGTTTTCGACCCAAAAGCGACCATGAATACGTCGGCCTCTGTTTTTTTTTCATACGTTTAGGAATTTCGCGATAATATTCTACCTACTTTATTATCACCTCAATATATAACCCCACACAAAATGTAAGCAAAATCTGAGATGGACGTTGTAGACTCATATTTTAATATTGCATGGTTTTCAGGTGGACCCTCTCTTAATTCCTTACGTACCGGAAGTGCAAATTGTCCATAACGAGTCTGGGTTTTTGTCGAGGGTCGAGGGTCGAGGGTTCCATGTCGAGGGTCGAGGGTACTATGTCGAGGGTCGAGGATACCCTATTTTTTAGAAATCATATTTTATGAAATTATTTTTTAATTATTTTTTATTTTATTTTATTTTATTTTTCTTATTTTATTTTTTAAATACCCTCGACATGGTACCCTCGACCCTCGACATAGAACCCTCAACCCTCGACCCTCGACAAAAACCCAGACTCGTCCATAACAGGTCACCGAAAACCACGAACTACTAAAGTTATAAGGTTTAAAACCTTTTTTCCTTAAGAAAAGGGGAGGGGGGAGGGGGTGAGAGACTATGCGCCGCCTGTAAATTCTTCAGAATTTCTTGTTTCTGTTTGCTCGTAAAGACGCGTAGCGTTGAAACGTGTTATAGGAAGGGGGCGAAAACTTCCGTCGGTCGGTCGTTCGGTCTGTCGGTCGGTCCGCCGTAATATAAACTTTTATTGTTAATGATATGGTATGAGAGTGAACAGGAAAGAGGGCTTATCTTTTGCTTTAGGTTTTCTTGGTTTTTGGTTTTCTTTCTTGCAAAATGCCACGAGAGGTTTAAATTCCCCGAGTAGAATACACGTACCATAATGAATTTAAAGTGGTTCTGAAAAGCCTTTAACGCAGACAAATTATTTCAATTCATGCATTTGAAATGTAGCTCATATGAAAAGGGATCAAAAACGCTAGAAACTAGGTTAATTTTGTGGAATCCAAACATTAAGTGGTGAAAACAAGCTTTATGATAATAGAAAAAGTAAAATTCCAGTTTCGAACCCCGATATAGCGAACCTCGATATAACGAAGACCCCGGTCACATTGTAACGAACAACAATTTAAACCCAGTAATAGCAAAATGTATTGAAAAGAGAGCCCCGATAATACGAACTTTCCTTATCACAAACACATTTCCCCGGTCCCTTGGCATTTCGTGATAGGGGGTTCTACCGTTCAACCTCAACTGAGACCCTGCACAAATTTTTGCGTGCCGCAGTTCTTTGAAAACTCTGCTTATGCTTGCCGGTTTACACGACTGTAAGGAGCCAGATTTGACACACATTTAAATGTATAAGATCGTTTCATTTTATATTTACTTCAATGGAAAATTAAACGTCATCTGGGTTTCTGCCGTGCATTAAATTAGTGCAGAGTAAATCAAAGTTCGACTATAACCTTTTCGCACCTACTAAACAGTAATTAACTGCGGCCAATTATTCTCATTGTTTATTGACATCAGTTCTATTTTACTCAGCTCTATTTATAAATTTCACGGAAAGGCATTAAGTAAACTTAACGAACAACAGTAACACTCGAACATTTTACTGAATTATAAAGTAAGTAGCGTTTATGTAAAGTATTTGTCTGGTTCAATTTTGCGGCTAATTGTAACGATGTAGTTAGTATTAGTTGCACATTTTGAATTGTGAATACGTGAATGTGATTGGAATGATTGGAATGATCGCCGACGCTATGTACTTAAAAAGTGAGGGTCAATTTTTTTTAGAACAAAAGCCCTCCTTTAAACTTCTTTCAAGCAGACTCGTAAGATCACCACAGTACAGTTCGATAGTTTCGACAGACATGGCCTTTGTAGTCGGTGTCTCGTCCAACTGAACTTTGGATTTAATTAAAAAGTCGTCTCTTAAAAGTTCATTTTAATAATAGTGGTAATAATAACCCAAAAGCATTGTTTTCCGATTGCAATCAGTCATTGACTAGTTGTACACCTAACTGAGCAATTACCTCGCTTGGAAGCGTCTTCTATGAGCTGGCAATAGTCAACCGCATTACGCCTTATTTCTTCCTAAACCAGTATAACTGAAAATTGCTGGTGTACCTCAGAAAATCTGGTGAACGAACAATAAGCAAAGACATATAACTGAGATATGAATGAGCCTAAAGAAAAGGAAATAAAGCAAAAGCTTTTACAGCGAAGACCATCAACGCCTGTTCCTAGCACTTTTGTCACACGACCAACCCCGCTACAGAGGCGACTATCATTTCAGGAGAGATCAGAAGTAGCATGGGAAACTCTATCAAGTGTATCTTACCGCAATCGCCAACAGGACCGCAGTAGATTCGATTACTGCAACAATGCTTCTATAGACTTACATCAGCTTAACAACCTATTGTTTTTTGTTGTTTTTCTTTTGTTTTGTTTTGTTTTGTGTTGTGTTGTTTTGTTTTGCTTTTAATAAGTCCACCCAGTGACTTAAAATTCAGTCTATGAAAACCAAAAGTCGTGTTTGAATGAGCCAACATCTGCATACGCCCCATCGGTTGTTATTTCTTCCTAAACCAGTATAACTGAAAATTGATGGTGTACCTCAGAAAATCTGGTGGACGAACAATAAGCAAAGACATATAAGATATGAATGAGCCTAAAGAAAAGGAAATAAGGCACAAGAGAAGATCATCAACGCCTGTTCCTAGCACTTTTATCACACGACCAACCCCGCTACAGAGGCGACTATCATTTCAGGAGAGATCAGAAGTAACATGGGAAACGCTGTCAAGTGTATCTTACCGCAATCGCCAACAAGAATTAGCCAAGAGTACTGATAAGTCAAACTTGTCTAATAGCTCCATACCACGGGCTGAAATGGTGAAGCTTCCCCAGATAAACTGTCCACAGAAGCAGAATTGTCAGGACCTTGGGCACAAGAAGTTAGATGCGTTTGGCAACATGAAGCTGACTGGAAGAAGACCGAGCCTTCCTGATAATTTCTGTTTTACAAAACCAAACCTGACATCTCAGAGGCAGCGTATAATTGCGGATGAGGAACCTTCCTCGCTCTCGAGACAGTTTCTGTGGAGTACAAATCGTCAAGCACGGCAATCGAACGCTCTGCAAGAGTTTATTACCAATGCAAACGCACATTACGACAGCAACAAGGAAAAAGCAATGATCTTATGTAATTGGATGTCTTCCCAAACATCACCAAGAAAAGCATAAATTCACGGAACGATGTTTTACCCCGTTTGCATGAGAACCATTTTAAGAGTGTAAATTTATTGCGTATGATAATCAAGAAGATAAATATGTCCTATACACTGTAGGTCAAACTTGACTGACTGGATGCGAGGCACTGGTGAACTATGAAGCAGAGTTTTCGTACAATATACATCACTGTGCTAAGCAGTTCGTGAACTATTTCGTGTGTAGAAATATTCCTCTTACATAACAAAAGCTATTTTCTTTACCTGAACAAAGAAGATTCCACCGTTTCCTCCTAGCAGCTCCAAAGCTCATCGCAACGAACACTATTCACATGTATTCCTGCCTATCCAGTTTTCGCTACCCCTGAAACCGTACAGTATAGGTGATGATATATATGCCTTATTTTTGTGTTATCAAGCTTCACAGCCTGTTAATTCCTAATTCACGGAATTATTTGATGTGATGAGTGATTTATCTTCGTTACTAAGAATAGCTTGTAGTCACAATATTTTAGCCATTTCTCTCGCATAGTTTACTTTTTTGACTAAACAAACAAAATATACGACAACGTTGTATAGTGTAGGAATTCAGCCACCTTAGCTAGTTTAACCAATTTTCAGTTGTTTACTGTCATTACAGTTATCAAGTACACGTGTCATCTATTTACACCTAAGTTGTAAGCACCACATAATATCCAATGTTATTAGCATGGCTAAATTTCTGTTTGAAAGGCCCGTATAAATGTGCTGCAAATTAATAAACCATAATTAGCGTTTTGTTTCCTGAAATTGTTGAAATGTGAACTCCCATTTTGGTGACATGAAAAAATATGTCTTTCAGGAATTTGCAAAAGTTTTGTCGTTTTTGTCGTTTTGAGCGAAAACAAACTTTAGGCCAACTTAGTACGACTATCGGATAGGAAACAGCAGCTCCTACAACTTAAGGAAATAGGACCCCATTCTCTATACTTTTCTGCATCTTTAATTTACTTTTCAGCTTCACATACATATCCCCTTTAAAGACCTTTAAAGACTGAACGATCAATACATTTCTATTTTCGTCTTTGGGTGCACCTCATAAAATCCACTTAATCGTCAATTGCTTAATTAATTTAACACATTGTGCGCCTGCGGGTAGTTCTTGTAAAAATAACTGATGATGCACGTAATTAGGATCGCCGCTCATCGACCAAGTTTGACAAATTTACTGAAATGCTAAAAATTTCAAGTAATGTTAACCGCCATTTCTCGCCCAAACAGAAGATGGCTTTCCAAAGTCTTGTCTCAGGATTTTTCGCATTGGTTTGTGCATTTAATTTTGTGCCCCTGATCGCGTGACCGAATTTTGGAGAAGTTTGTATTTTTATTGACATAATGATTGAATAATCAGGCCCCAGTTGTTCAAACGCTGGATAACGCTATCCACTGGATAAATCTCTATTCAGTGGATAATGCAATTGGTTTCCCTAACACTTATCCACTGGATAGCGATCTATCCGGTGGATAGCGCTATCCAACTTTTGAACAACTGGGGCCAGAAGTGTAGATAGAAAGATTACAATTAGTTCAATAATTAGTTTCAGCTGAATAAATTTAGTCAGGCGACTTCCGCTGTGCTTTCATCTGTTAGATAACAAGGACCCGACCTTCTTGTAAGTACTGTTCCTGTCAACCATTCTCTCTTGCGTCAACACAGTACATGATTTTAAAATCAGCTAAAACGTAATCGCATTTAAAGTGGTGATAGTGTTACGTTTTGTATGTTTTTTAAAACCTTGACTGCCTTTTAAAGGAAGCTGAAAACCACTACTTTTAGAGACGGAGCGTTTGCATGGGTCGAGTGAGCATTTTATGCTCGTTCGAGTGTTTCTAGTGCGGTCAGTCAACGAAGTGACATACCACTGCCATAATGATGTTATTTTAAACCGTTATCATGAGATCTGAGTTATCTCAATATTTTTGCGTTTAATACAATCGATAGTTTTTATGGTAACCTCAGGGCTCGGATTTGCATGCGTGTGTAATCAATACTTGTTGACATCAGCTCCGAACAAATCTAACTTTTTGTCAGGATAACTCGTAATTATATACTAATCTTCACCTCAGGCTAATATTTTGGTTATTAGTCGGCGCACGTGCTAGGCACGTGCTGCCTGTCATAAAATGGAATGCACACTCCTGAATTGGCGGTAGACAGTAGACGCGCGGGCTCTAAACAATCAGGCTCGTTAGATTAAAAGCCAATCTCTCAAATACCGCAAATCAGTTGCTCATGATATTACCTTTTTTCCATCTACAGCTATGACGTAACCAGATAGAAAAACGTAACCGTAGAAAGGAACGTAATTTTGTTGTTTTGAATTTCGCAGCGTATTGAAGTTAAGTAAAGGTAAGCGTTGAAATGTTTATTTCTCAGGGTAGTATTGACAAAATACATTAGAATCACTGGTTGGCATTCGAACAATGGCCTTGTTGTTATCATGAAGTAAACTAAAATGGAGCTGCATCGCTGTTTAAAAATAGATCGCAATTAGCCTGCACTCGTGTCGTTAGGATCCGAATGGAGCCCTTGCCTGAAGGCTAAAACATTTGTCGTGTATGCTTAGGGGCCGTACTTAACGATATCACGGTTTAAGAACGATTTATTTCTCCAGGTAAAGCCACAGGTTTTCTCTTGGAGAAAGAGTCGTAGTCAGAGTTCACTGGTTAAAAACAAACGAAGTTCTCAAGTTGCATACATACATTTAATTCCTTACGTACCGGAAGTGCAAATTGTCCATAACAGGTCACCGGAAACCACGAACTACTAAAGTTATAAGGTTTAAAACCTTTTTTCCTTAAGAAAAGGGGAGGGGGGAGGGGGTGAGAGACTATGCGCCGCCTGTAAATTCTTCAGAATTTCTTGTTTCTTTTTGCTCGTAAAGACGCGTAGTGTTGAAACGTGTTATAGGAAGGGGGCGAAAACTTCCGTCGGTCGGTCGTTCGGTCTGTCGGTCGGTCCGCCGTAATATAAACTTTTATTGTTAATGATATGGTATGAGAGTGAACAGGAAAGAGGGCTTATCTTTTGCTTTAGGTTTTCTTGGTTTTTGGTTTTCTTTCTTGCAAAATGCCACGAGAGGTTTAAATTCCCCGAGTAGAATACACGTACCATAATGAATTTAAAGTGGTTCTGAAAAGCCTTTAACGCAGACAAATTATTTCAATTCATGCATTTGAAATGTAGCTCATATGAAAAGGGATCAAAAACGCTAGAAACTAGGTTAATTTTGTGGAATCCAAACATTTAGTGGTGAAAACAAGCTTTATGATAATAGAAAAAGTAAAATTCCAGTTTTGAACCCCGATATAGCGAACCTCGATATAACGAAGACCCCGGTCACATTGTAACGAACAACAATTTAAACCCAGTAATAGCAAAATGTATTGAAAAGAGAGCCCCGATAATACGAACTTTCCTTATCACAAACACATTTCCCCGGTCCCTTGGCATTTCGTGATAGGGGGTTCTACCGTTCAACCTCAACTGAGACCCTGCACAAATTTTTGCGTGCCGCAGTTCTTTGAAAACTCTGCTTATGCTTGCCGGTTTACACGACTGTAAGGAGCCAGATTTGACACACATTTAAATGTATAAGATCGTTTCATTTTATATTTACTTCAATGGAAAATTAAACGTCATCTGGGCATAGTCTAAAACGTGGACGGGACTCTGGACTGGACTGGACTCTGGACTCTGGACTCTGGACTCTGGACTCTGAGATATGTATGATATATGTTCGAAACATCTTCGGGTTTTTTCGGGAATCTTCGGCAATCGTCAGCAAACTTCGGAATTCTTCGGAAAACTACCGAATCTTCATCCATTTTCTTTCATTAATAAAAAATCGCGCGACCTTCTCGTGATGTTTTGAGAACTTTCAAAACATCACTCCTACCCTAGCTGTACTCGAGGGAGGCCTTGCGATTTCCTATACTTTATTTTATTTTTTTTGCTTTCTGAGATCTGTAATAGATCTGTAATAGAAATGTAATAAAATCGTGCAAAATAGACTAAGCTCGAGAGATCTCCTTAAATTTGAATGGAAACTTTTCGATATAAAGACAAAAAGAAGGGAAGAGAGGAAAATGCAACGAGGACGGAGTATAGCAATGAAACAAAACAATGGGAGCCTATTCCCGAACTCCTACTAGGAGGCCTTTATATCAGCGATATTCTCGCGGCTCCGATTCCACTTCTGCGAACGCACGTGTGCTGTTAGTCCTGTTTAGTTAGGAAGATTTTTTAAAGAATGGACAAGCGAAGAAGCTATGCCGAAGTGGTAAGTCTTTTCTTTATATTTATTTGCGCATCTTACGGTATTTGACTTCCATTTGGCTAGCGGTGGCATTTTCAAGTTATACAATGTGTCATAATTTCTTTCTTTCAGAGTCATCTTCAGAGTCATCGGTCATGGAGGGCGAGTAGGTGACTTCTTTACATCATTGATTTAACCTAGAATTAAAAAGGTCAAACTTACTAGGAAATTCCTAGGGAAATTTATAACGCTAAGAAATTGTATAGTGAACCTGGTATATCTACTAGTGATGGATAAATGCAAACTTTGGTTCATCGAACAGCCATAATACCTGTACCAGGTAGTGTGTTTGCCGGCAACGCCCCAAAAATGATCGGAATGTAGCACGCGGTTGGTCATTTCACGGACAAAGGTCCAGCTTACTAGGAAATTCCTAGAGAAAATTATAATACTAAAAGGTTGTATAGTGAAACTGGTATGTCTACCAGTGATGGATAAATGCAAACTTTGGTTCACCGAACAGCCGTAATAATTTCCTGTACCAGGTAGTGTGTTTACCGGCAACGCCCCAAAAATGATCGGAATGTAACGCGCGGGTAGTCATTTCACGGACAACTCCTGGTTTTATTTGAGGCTTCGTGTACCAGAAATGATGTACCCTTTCAGGAATGTTTTTTTTCATTATGTTTCATCACGAGAAGGTGGTGCGATTTTTTATTAATGAAAGAAAATGGATGAAGATTCGGTGGTTTTCCGAAGAATTCCGAAGTTTGCTGACGATTGCTGAAGATTCCCGAAAAAACCCGAAGATGTTTCGAACATATATCATATATATCTCAGAGTCCAGAGTCCAGAGTCCAGAGTCCAGAGTCCAGTCCAGTCCAGAGTCCAGTCCAGAGTCCAGTCCAGGTTTTAGACTATACCACGTCATCTGGGTTTCTGCCGTGCATTAAATTAGTGCAGAGTAAATCAAAGTTCGACTATAACCTTTTCGCACCTACTAAACAGTAATTAACTGCGGCCAATTGTTCTCATTGTTTATTGACATCAGTTCTATTTTACTCAGCTCTATTTATAAATTTCACGGAAAGGCATTAAGTAAACTTAACGAACAACAGTAACACTCGAACATTTTACTGAATTATAAAGTAAGTAGCGTTTATGTAAAGTATTTGTCTGGTTCAATTTTGCGGCTAATTGTAACGATGTAGTTAGTATTAGTTGCACATTTTGAATTGTGAATGCGTGAATGTGATTGGAATGATAGGAATGATCGCCGACGCTATGTACTTAAAAAGTGAGGGTCAATTTTTTTTAGAACAAAAGCCCTCCTTTAAACTTCTTTCAAGCAGACTCGTAAGATCACCACAGTACAGTTCGGTAGTTTCGACAGACATGGCCGGTGTCTCGTCCAAACGAACTTGGACTTAATTAAAAAGTCGTCTCTTAAAAGTTCATTTTAATAATAGTGGTAATAATAACCCAAAAGCATTGTTTTCCGATTGCAATCAGTCATTGACTAGTTGTACACCTAACTGAGCAATTACCTCGCTTGGAAGCGTCTTCTATGAGTTGGCAATAGTCAACCGCATTACACCTTATTTCTTCCTAAACCAGTATAACTAAAAATTGCTGGTGTAGCTCAGAAAATCTGGTGGACCAACAATAAGCAAAGACATATAAGATATGAATGAGCCTAAAGAAAAGGAAATAAGGCAAAAGCTTTTACAGCGAAGATCATCAACGCCTGTTCCTAGCACTTTTATCACACGACCAACCCCGCTACAGAGGCGACTATCATTTCAGGAGAGATCAGAAGTAGCATGGGAAACTCTGTCGTCTTACTGCAATCGCCAACAAGAATTAGTCAAGAGTACTGATAAGTCAAACTTGTCTAATAGCTCCATACCACTGGCTGAAATGGTGAAGCTTCCCCAGATAAACTGTCCACAGAAGCAGAATTGTCAGGACCTTGGGCACAAGAGGTTAGATGCGTTTGGCAAAATGAAGCTGACTGGAAGAAGACCGAGCCTTCCTGATAATTTCTGTTTTACAAATCCTAACCTGACATCTCAGAGGCAGCGTATAGTTGCGGATGAAGAACCTTCCTCGCTCCCGAGACAGTTTCTGTGGAGTACAGATCGTCAAGCGCAATCACCGGCGAACGCTCTGCAAGAGTTTATTACCAATGCAAACGCACATTATGACAGCAACAAGGAAAAAGCAATGATCTTATGTAACTGGATATCTTCCCAAACATCACCGAGAAAAGCATGAATTCAGTACGATGTTTTACCCCGTTTGCATGAGACCCATTTTCAGAGTGTAAATTTATTGCGTATGATAATCAAGAAGATAAATATTTCCTATAGGTCAAACTTGCCTTACTGGATGCGAGGCACTGGTGAACTATGGAGCAGAGTTTTCGTACAATATATATCACTATACAAAGTTGTCGTATATTTTGTTTGTTTAGTCAAAAAAGTAAACTATGCGATAGAAATGGCTAAAATATTGTGACTACGAGCTATTCTTAGTAACGAAGATAAATCACTCATTACATCAAATAATTCCGTGAATTAGGAATTAACAGGCTGTGAAGCTTGATAACACAAAATTAAGGCATATATGATCACATGCATATACTATACGGTTTGGTAGCGAAAACTGGATGGGCAGGAATACATGTGAATAGTGCTCGTTGCGATGAGCTTTGGAGTCTGATAGGAGGAAACGGTGGAATCTTCTTTGTTCAGATAAAGAAAATAGCTTTTGTTATGTAAGAAGGAAGTTATAACAAAACAGGAATATTTCTACACACGAAATAATTCACGAACTGCTTAGAACAGTGTACGAATTCAATATTAATCAGCTTTATTTTTGTAACCACCTTAGCTACTTTAACCAATTTTCAGTTTTTTACTTTCATTACAGTTATCAAGTACACGTGTCATCTATTTACATCTAAGTTGTAAGCACCACATAATATCCAATGTTATTAGCGTGGCTAAATTTCTGTTTGAAAGGCCCGTATAAATATGCTGCAAATTAATAAACCATAATTAGCATTCTGTTTCCTGAAATTGTTGAAATGTCAACTCCAATTTTGGTGACATGGAAAAATATGTCTTTCAGGAATTTGCAAAAGAGATGAAGTTTTGTCTTTTTGAGCGAAAACAAACTTTAGGCCAACTTAGTACGACTATCGGATAGGAAACAGCAGCTCCTACAACTTAAGGAAATAGGACCCCATTCTCTATACTTTTCTGCATCTTTAATTTACTTTTCAGCTTCACATACATATCCCCTTTAAGGTGGCTTACTACAGTTTTCAGAAGAGAAAAATAACCTTTTTAAATATTTAGTTTATAACCAACAGGAGTTTTCTTTTGGGTCATTTGTCACTATAACTGTTGAAAGAAATGATTTCATGGTAGAAAAGAAATACGAGAAGCTTACAAAATGTTAAAAATAACGGACCGAGCCCTACGAGGGGACTGGAAACTAGACTTTTTCAGGGCTTTTTTCTCAAAATCTAGCCGTACGACCCTACCTCAGATTTTCAGGATTTTGAAAGAAGCTACAAATAAACACCTATCTAAAAGAAAATGAAAATCTGTAAGGCAGAATTTCTGCTAATGAAGAAAATGTCGAATTTTGGCCTTTTTGAGAATTACTAAAAATCGCTCTTACAGATTTTGCTAACATTTTGTCTACAAGTGTACGTTACTACTATAAATCGATTCTGAAATTTTCACTGTAGGTTATACGGTTATGCGACCTCCTTCGTGAGCAAAACTGAGCATGCTTACAACTTAAGCGCGCGCTGAAGTGACGCAATATGGAGCGTGCGATAAAAATAAGAATTATTAAAACAACTTCTCGAGGTCTTACATATATTTTACACCGGTAGCGCTCACTGACTGCGTCAAGACTTCACCTATTCATGAAAAAGAATGTTTCACAGTATGCCACGAGCGATTTCTACAAGCCAGAATTCAGAGATGTTTTCATCGTTTTCTCGATGATGGCGTTAAGTATTGCGCGCGCGAAAAAAAATGGCGTAAGAGAGAATTTCTTAGCGCGCGCAATTGTATCTCAGAAAAACTGTAGTAAGCCACCTTAAAGACCTTTAAAGACTGAACGATCGACACATTTCTATTTTCGTCTTTGAGTACACCTCATAAATTCCACTTAATCGTCAATTACTTAATTAATTTAACCAGAAACTCATAAGGGGTTGAAACGTGCAACTCGCGTTTTATGCTCGTGGATGCTGGTGAATATTCATTTTTCAAACTACCATATTTGGAAACCCCTCGCTCCAGTCTACGCACGAGTTTTGAGCTGAAGATGGCAACATACTTAGCAAAAGTGCTCGGTAAATTACAAAAGTTAATGTTTCACAACGCTGGGTTTGGCCCAAACCCAGCGTTTTGAAACTTAACTGAACGATCATGAGCTTATTGAAAGTAATTTTTCGCCAGGATGCTGCAGTTCATTTCGCTTCCGTTGAAAATTAAACTTATAAGCGATATAAATGCGCAGTTGATTCAAAACTCAATCACTAGTTATCATAAAAATCAAGAAAGAACAAAAAAAAAAGAAAAGGAAAAAAGGGAAATCGATCGCATGACTGAAAGAAAAAGGCGCCAAAACCGTGTTACAGCGTTTCTTTGCAAAGCTGAATGGATCAATGAAACTGCTCCGAAGTGAACATCCGAGGATAATTTTTTGAAAAAGTCTTCCAAATATTGGCTCTAAAATGTGGTACAGGTTTGACGTTTCCTGAAAGAATGTTGTATTCAACGTCCAAAGTGGATTAAAGCTACAGTATGATTTCAGCATTGAAGATGGAGAGTGGAAATGAACACAAAACGTAGTGGTAGTTACAGGTTCAGAGGCCGCGGACGGAATGTGTCAAAACAACAATGAATCAAGCATTCAACTTATTTTGCATTGCAATCTGTTTATTTGAACATTTGGAGCTGCTTGAACTCAGAGCTACATCAACTGCAGTGTTATTTTTTGTAGCAAGCTTATAAAGCCGAAAAATGCCGTCCTTTCTTATTCAGTTATTTAAGCTTAATTATTTAGCTTGATTTTGGTAGCGAACAACCGAAAAATGTGTGACATGTGACACTTAACTTAAATATTATGAAACGGTTCTCTTCAATTTTACTGTGTTAAATATTTTTGTATCACGTCTTGATATCTTGGTGTCAAAAGTTTTCCGTGTAAAACCTACCTTTTGTGAACATTTCTTGATAGTGCCACGGTGAAAGAAATCGTAAACACGACGCTAGACTAGTTTGGTTTGGTTTCGCAGTCTTATCTACTTTTAACCCCAGCGGTTTGCTCTTATTGCCAATTTTGTTCCTGCTCGGTCTTCGAAACCAGTATTTCTTTTCGCTTTGTCATTCCAACGTTTCAAAGCTTTGTCGGCTTAAGCAAGCGGGCGTACTTGGTGTGAAACTACGTCACGTCGTTCACAAAATTGATTGGTAAGTTCTCTTTCTCCTCATGTTCCAAATATGGTACTTGCGAAAATGAATAATTACGAGCATCAGTCAAAACCTACATATGCGAGTTACACGTTTCAAGTCCTCATGAGTTTCTGATTTAACACATTGTGCGCCTGCGGGTAGTTCTTGTAAAAATAACTGATGATGCACGTAATTAGGATCGCCGCTCATCGACCAAGTTTGACAAATTTACTGAAATGCTTATAAATTCCAAGTAATGTTAACCGCTATTTCTCGTCCAAACAGAAGATGGCTTTCCAAAGTCATGTCTCAGGTTTTTTCGCATTGTTTTGGGAATTAATTTTGTGCCCCTGATCGCGTGACCGAATCTTGCGCAAGGGTGTATTTCAATTGACATAATGATTGAATAATCAGAAGTGTAGATAGAAAGATTACAATTAGTTCAATAACTGGTTTAAGCTGGATAAATTCAGTCGGGCGACTTCAGCTGTGCTCAGGTGGCCCACCTGAGCTGCGCTTTCATCTGTTAAATAACAAGGATCCGACCTTCTTGTAGGTACTATTCATGTCAAGCATTATCTCTTGTGCCAACACAGTACATGTTTTTAAAATCAGCTAATAAGTGATCACGTTTAAAGTGGTGATAGTGATAAGTTTTGTATGTTTTAATTCCTAAATGTCACTTTTTAACCCTGATTGGCCTTTTCAAGGAAGCTGAAAACCGCTACTTTTAGTGACGGAGCGTTGGCGTGGGTCGAGTGAACATTTTATTCTCGTCCTTCGAGCGTTTCTAGTGCGGTCAGTCAACGAAGTGACATACCACTGTCATAATGATGTTATTTTAAACCGTTATCATGGGATCTGAGTCATCTCAATATTTTTGTGTTCTTTTCGTATAAATTTTTAAATACAATATAAACTTTTATTGTTAATGATATTGTATGAGGGTGAAGAGGAGAAAGGGCTTATCTTTTACTTTAGGTTTTCCTGGTTTTTGGTTTTCTTTCTTGCAATATGCCACGAGAGGTTTAAATTCCCCGAGTAAAATACACGCACCATAATGAATTTAAAGTGATTCTGAAAAGTCTTTTACGCAGACAAAATTATTTTAATTCATGCAGTCGAAATGCAGCTCATATGAAAAGGGGATCAAAAACGCTAGAAACTACACTGGGTTAATTTTGTGGAATCCAAACATTTAGAGGTGAAAACAAGCTTTATGATAATAGAAAAGGTTAAATTCCAGTTATGAACCCCGAACCTCGATATAACGAAGACCCCGGTCACATTGTAACGAACAACAATTTAAACCCAGTAATAGCAAAATGTATTGAAAAGAGAGCCCCGATAAAACGAACTCTCGTTATAACAAACACATTTCCCCAGTCCCTTGGCATTTCGTTGTATCGGGGATCTACTGTAAAAATATGATTGAAAAACTAGCTGGCTTACTTGTGGCAGTTATTGCAATGTCATGGGTTCACAAGTAGTGGTCCGTTCAACCTCAACTCAGACCCTGCACAAATGTTTGCGTGTCGCAGTTCTTTGAAAAGTCTGCTTACGCTTGTTTACATGACTGTAAGGAGCCAGATTTGACACACATTTAAATGTATAAGATCGTTTCATTTTATATTTACTTTAATAGGAAATTAAACTTTCCTGGGTTTCTGCCGTGCAATGAATTTGTAGTCATAGAAAAAGTGCAGAGTAAATTAAACTTCGACTATATCCTTTTCGCACCTACTAAACAATTAATTAACTGCGGCCAATTGTTCTCATTGTTTATTGACATCAGTTCTATTCTTTACTCAGCTCTATTTTTAAATTTCGCGGAAAGGCATTAACTGATCGAACTAACAACAGTAACACTCGAACATTTTACTATAAAGTAAGTAGCGTTTATGTAAAGTATTTATCTGGTTCAATTTTGCGGCTAATTCAGTGTAACGATGTAGTTTTTGAAGTGTGAATACGTGAATGTGATTTTAATGAAAGGAATGATAGGAATGATCGCGGACGTTATGTACTTAAAATGCAAGGATCATATTTTTTAGAACAAAAGCCCTCCTTTAAACTTCTCTTAAGCAGATTCGTAAGATTACCACAGTACAGTTCGATAGTTTCGACAGACATGGCCTTTGTAGTCGGTGTCTCGTCCAACCGAACTTGGACTTAATTAAGAAGTCGTCTCTTAAAAGTTCATTTTGATATTAGTGGTAATAATAACCCAAAAGCATTGTTTTCCGATTGCAATCAGTCATTGACTAGCTGTCCACCTAACTGAGCAATTTCCTCGCTCGGAAGCGTCTTTTATGAGCCGGTAATAGTCAACCGAATTGCACCTTGTTGACTAACAAAAAAGAAAGGTCTTGCACTTTAATCGTCAATTGAAACATTTTTATAAAGTCTTTCATCTGATTGTTGCAACGTTATTGCAACATTAACACCATCAAATTGATGTCAAGATACACAATGCCAACCGGTGGAAGACCGTAAGTAGTATTTGATTACTGCAACAATGGTTCAATAGGCTTTGATCAGTTGTTATAATCAACCTATGAACCTATTGTTTTTTGTTTTTGTTTGTTTTTAAAGGGGCAGTCTCATCAATTTTTAGTATCACTGTGAAAAGCCAAAAGACACATTTTTATCTATGAAAGCCTAAAATAATGGTCCAGTAGTATTAAAATGGGTATTCCAGTACATGGAAACTATATTAAATATGTCTGGATAGGGATGGCCAGGATGGAGTTGGCGTCCAACTTGAAAACTTCTGGCAGAAGTTTTCAAGTTTCTGCCCTTTTGTCTCAGATAAAACCTCTAAAAACTGGTTTTGGCTTGTTTTTATTTAGAAAATTAATTTAATATTGTCTCCTTGGTGGTCTAAAAGCGATTCATGTGTGAGCAAGGTACTTTAATGTAAATTAATCAAAGTTGTGACAAAGAAGATAGGAAAATCGCCACGAGACTCGCCCTTTACGCTTAAAAACATATTTACAAGTACGTCTACTCAGTAATTCAACATTTAGTCCATGAAACCAGTGGACGTGTTTGAATGAACAACGTCATCATAGAACATATGCATACACCCCATTGGTTGTAAGTTTTCTTCCCAAACAAGTATACCCTATTATCGAATAAATGCCCTCTCTCGAATAAGCGCCCCCCTTCGATTAAGCGCCTCTCTTAACACAAAATTTGAAAGAAGCGCCTCTCCTCGAATAAGCGCCCCTCCTCGATTAAGCGCCCTCCCTTCCTCGCTCAAAACAGTGAGAACTCATAACTGTCGGCAGGGTTTTTAAATTTTTTTTTTCAAAGTTGAACCAGTGAGCAGCAAAATTTCTTGAGTTGTAAAACTATTTTATTTTCCTACGCGTTTTCGTGTGACTAACGCACCCTTCATTAGGGAGTATTAAAATACAACTAAGTATGCAATACTGCGGATTTGCGCATAGGAACTACAAACTTCGTGTCTAGGAAACAGGCGGAAAAAGTTTGCAAGGTGTGACATATTTTATGTGTGATATGATTTTTAGGGGCCCACAGTTTTAAAATAAATGAAGAAAGGGAAGATCTTTATCAAGATATCACTTTGACTCACCATGACGAGGCCAACGACGAGGTGAACGTTATCGATAATGATGGAGATAGAGGCTACATTATAGAAACAAACTCCGAGTCCTTGTAATTTTACTAATAAGCGCCTCTCGTCGAATAATCGCCCCTCCTCTATTAAGCGCCCCCCCTTGAACACGAAGTTTGAAATAAGCGCCTGGGGCGCTTATTCGATCAAATACGGTAATCGATAAACAGCTGGCATCTTGTCACGTAAAAAGTCATATAATTACAAAAATTAACAAATGCCTTGTAGTTGTTGCTAGTGTAGCACATTGGACATAGAGGATATCTGCGAAGCGGTGGTCCGGGATTGATTCTCAGCGGGGGATATAAATTTTGTTAAGAATAAAAGACAAACAGCGGTGATAAACATGGTAAGCAAACGCATTTTGATAATAAACTTGACGTTTCGTATGCAAACAACATACATTTTCAAAAGTAATCGTTACGGTGTTTGAAAACTGTTATATAGTTAACAATAGGGGTCTGAAACCGAGATAAAGAAAAACAATCTTAACAGTAATTTAATAGTTTGGACTTTCTGTCCTGAGAAGCTACAGCTAATAAAGCATCAGCTGCTCACTGCTGACATGATAGCCTGCAAAAACATCCTAGGTTTCGCGAGGTCGCTCAAGTGCGAAACGTCGGCTGTTTTCTCAGGCTACTGACGTGAACATTTAAAGATGGCTGTAGTTCTTCGAAACAATTTTCTTGCACAACAACAAATGCGAGTTTGCAAGCTAACAGATAAGAAAATCTGCAAGACAACTTTTGTAAGTAAAAAATTTAATCACTTGGAAATTTGACAACATTAATTTAATAAAGGCATTATTTCTTTATTTTTTCACTTATCTATTGTTATCACAACATATTACTGAGAAAACTATACTTAAAATTAATAAAAACAAACAAACAAACAAACAAAAAAGACTAATAAAGCATTAACCAAGCACCTTTTATTTTAACCTTAAAGCAGATAACTACTGTAATTAAGCATTCTCTCTTAAGCCAATTAAGCATTCTCTCTTAAAACTACGACAAAACTATGTTGAGATTACTTATTATGGAAGTTTTTTTTTACTTCAGTATTGTGTGATAAAACCAACGCGATGTATACGTAGTTACTCTCACCAGTCCCGAGAGACGCAAAGAACCCAACTGGTCAATGAAATTTAGAAACGATTGAAGGACTGGGAACGAATCGTTTAGACCAATAGCCCTTTTCACAGTAAACTTTTCTCATTTGCATTACAGTGTATTTGAACATGAATGTGAGGCAATTTCGGGCAGAAACTACAAAATTGCCCGAAATTGCCTCACATCCACGTTCCAAAACATTGTAATGCAAATGAGAAGAGGTAACTGTGAAAAGGGCTATTGATTGATTAATATCATGTCCATTATCTGATAAAGCACTTCGTAAATGGTAAGCCTACCAAAGTTGGCACTAATCAAATGAATAGAGGATGAAAAAAACTCCTTCTAAAAATCAGGCAATTTTAATTTAGTTACTTTTTCTTCCTAAGACTATACTAATGCTGATAAGCTATTTCAGGCGTCAGAACAATTCCTTGTAATTGAATGTGTTCTGGAATATTTTTTATTTGGTCTCAGACCGAATGGCGGGAAAACGCGTGTCACAAAGACAGGATTTTGGTCAAAAATTGCATTTTACAAGTGCACATGCTGTTTCCAATTCTTATCAAACTTTCCCACAACTTGCCAGTCCTCAAAAGCGCCGGCGTCCTGCTTTGGAGATCGACTATTTTTTGTTGTTGTTGTTGTTTAAGGCTAAAACACAATAGTATCGTTAAGGAGTTCAACTCTACCTTGGCAACAAATGGCTGTTCCTTTGGCAGACACACAATCTGGTTCGTCTAGTGCAAACGGGCACTTAGACTCCGAGCAACAAAACCTAGTGCATGCTTCACTTCTATATACTGTACTCTATACAGCGAAACCTCTCCGTGGACAATGGACAATTAGCCTCGGTGACACTAAAAGCCATGCATTCTTTACCTCTATGTTCAGTCCAACGCTTTAATAACAAGGATACTCCATCATGAACAGTCACTGACCCCGGGGATACCAAAATTAACATAAACGTTTATTATCTAAAACAATACGGACACCACAGCCTTAAAACACAGGAATGTCCTTCGGCATTCCTAGATAGGACAGGTCCCACTGAAAGCTAATAAATTAATTTTGGTAATACCATAGTTTGTTGTACGTAGTCTTGTTTTTCTACACAGAATTTTGAACTGCAGCTACCAGAGATCTCTAACACCTTTACATTTAATCTTTTTAAACGTTATTCCTTTATCCTGACATTTTTTATCTCCTTTATACTTTTATATTTTATCCTGCCGAGGTTCATCGACAGCATGAAAAACACAAGCACTTTTTCTTGAACGAAGTGCGGTCTTCTGCGTGCTGCTCTTTAGCGAAGTTAATGAAAACCTGGTAAATAAACAACAAAGAGAACATTAATTAATACGATTGAAGTTGAGCACAACCGTTTTTCTTTTCAAGATCACAGCATGGTATGTGAAAGCGGGGCCCGGACGTTATTACCTTTGAGCACCGTAGGTTAACATCTTCTTTTATACCGCGTAAAAGGTTTTGCTGAGGGCATTTCACATATCATTTCAACAACGAGCGGATCCGTTCGGATAGTTCGCAGTTGTTTTTTAGATGTTACTACTATTTTGCCTCTGCTGTCTTTGTTGTTCAGTGTATATCAGTGGGTTATCAGGAGCAGGATGTGGTTGCATGATAGAGAGCGTCCCATTAAATGGGTAACAGGCAGCTCAAAATTAAAGAATAAAGGGGAGACCACGATTGACGGGTTTAGAAAAAGTAGTCCCGCATTTGAGAAGAAATATGCTATCAATTAAGTCTGCGAAATCATGTTTTTCTTTTTTTCGTAATAATAGAATGAATGTAGAATTAAGAGTACTTACATAATTAAAAAGAAACCGACGCTGGGCTAGTTTTTGCGTGTAAATAAGTTGTTTGAGTTTATTTAAAAACTTGAGATTGACAATTACACTTTCGTGTCAGAAATCATGCCAACATTGCACCTATTTAAACATTCTACTAATTGAACTACGAGAATCAAATTTAAAAAGCTTTTCGTGCCAGGAAAAGCTCACGAATTAGATCGTTCTAAAAGGCTAAGCGAAAGAAAACACAAAACATTTTTGCAGCTAAATGAGAAGGATTTTAAGAATTCTTCTGGTGATCATCAAAGAGCAAACATCATTTGGGAAGTTCCGAGAGTAACGACTAAATCGTCGGATCAATGTCATAACCACGAATACATTCAACTGTGGGAACTACGAAATTAAACTGACATGAACTACAGAAATCAAAAACACTTCAATAACGGTCGATTCTGGAACGCTCAATAACGGAAAAGAGTCAGGACTCTTCTGGCAATGATGCATGGAATATTTAATTTATTAAATACGCGCGTACGGGGAAAATCCTGACTGGCCGAAAATTCCGAGCAACATCTATATAAGCTCAAAGTAAACCGCATAAAACTCAAACTGAAAGCTGTAAATAAAGCCTTGATCATCTGTAAGATGTGGATGATTTTTTGATAAAATTATGAATATAAGAAATTCATAACTAGCCTGCGTAGAAATTAAACCCGTACCAAATGAAAACGTAAACAATCGCCTCTCGTTGACTTTATTAATTATGACCAATTATCTCCCCCAGTCAACTTTTGCATAAAGAAATGTTTGCACTTTTAGATACACTTGTAGATACACACACAAAGTGCCAAAACTAGCACAGTCTTACTTATGTAGATACACACAAAGACTTCTTTGCAATCTTTTCGACAGCAACTAAACTTATTAAACAACCAATTTCTTTCCTCGTCCAGCTGTTCCTAACCCGCTGGCGAACGCCAACCTAAACTGAAGACCAGCGAGTCCTAACACGCACCTGAGTAAACTTTTCCGTCCGATTCCTTCCTGAGTTGTCTTTGTAATTCAAAATCTACGGAAGCTTCGAGGATCTAAACACTCCGATTAATTCTTCATCCACAGAGACAGCGCAAACCTTGTTTAAGAGCCCGTCAAAACTTGCCTATTTATACACTTCGAAGGATTCTACTTTGAATGGCTTTGTGGGCTTGTTGCTTGCCCACAAAGAGTTAACACATACAAAGAGTTAACACCACGCCACACGACGCCAGAACAGCCCCAATAGTTCTCAGTTGCTATAGCAACTGTGAACTAAAAAGGAGGAAGGCTAGGGATTTGATAGAAATTGTGTTAAAACGGAAAAATGAACTTCAAAAAAAGAAAACAACAACAACAACAACAACAAAAAACAAACAAACAAACAAACAAACAAAAAACCGGAATGTTCCCATCCTCACATGCGTTAGGTGTGCCGCAAACTATACTTATTTAACAGCCCTCGATGGTGAAAATAACACGAGGTTAGTTCCAAATCAAAAAAAAAATTGAAGGTTGTGGTAGTGGTCAATGATATAAATCACATGTTACACCTTTTGCCCTTCATTAATGGAAAATAGAAATTCATTTTATTTTACGGGAAATCAATAACATCTTAGGAATAACATTTTCACGAAGAAATGTTAATTTTAATCATCCGTTGGTTCACTTGCGCAATTACCATGCTAATGCATCTTCAATAACATCATTGGAATGTCATTTTCTTTTATTCTAAAGTCTATTATGCCTTTGGAAACACATTTTCATCAATAATACAGTCATAACTGTAAAGAAGATTCTCGCAGTTCAAATATATGAATTTCATATATTCATAATTTTAATAATACAGTCCTTTACATTTTTTGAAAGTCATTACTGGCAAGTACATTACCGTCCATAATAAACAAAGTTCATTTTTAACCTTCAATGTGTTCGCGGTTAAGACAACGCGGTACATATGTCTGCATGAATCTGTACCACCCTGCGCACTTTGCAGCCGTAATGGTATTCATATTCCTTTGAGATGCTTCTAAGAGAATTCTTTGTCGATACTCTCCAAGTGGAATGCCCTGTCGTCGAGCTTCGTCTCGGTCATCTATTGTTGCTTGAATGTCAGGGCGTGAAATGTTGGCTTTCATTGCAGCCTTTAAAGCACTTATGGCTTGCTCTACAATATTCAGGAACGGCGAATAGGGGGGCAGCATCTTTATCTCGATTCTTCCTCTGGGACAATCTGCGTTTCGATGTGCAGGGGCGTTGTCAAACACCAAGAAGGTTTGGTTGTCGGGATTAACTCGTCTTCCGACTTCTCCCAAAAAATCGTCGAAAAGTTGCCCGTTTATCCCACCAATACGAGCTGTGTGGTAGACAAGGCCATTTGTCGGCAATACAGCCAAACAAATTGTCACATTTCTGCCACGTTGACCTGAAACTTGACGACATGCACGTTCCCCAACTCTCGCCATTCCATAACTTCTCGCTGTCCAGATGCTGTAGCCAGATTCGTCAATGAAGATGCAGTCGTTGATGACCCCTTGCGTCATAAACCAGTTGGCATATTCATAGCATCGCTCTATCAAGTCGGGTCTGTTGCGAGCAGCTGGTACTGCTCTGGCCATCTTTACGCTTATCAGCATTCCATCCATAGTCGTTCCAATCGTTCTATCGCACACCAAAGGTTTAGCAGGTAGTCGCCTTCGAAGTTCTTCATTTATCTGTTGCAATGTAAGGAGGTAGTTTTCGCTTAAAATTTCATTTATGCAATCTCTCATCTCATTATCAACTCTAACGTTATTTCGTCCAACACGAGGTCTTTCGTTTACTCTTCCTTCACGAAGATAGGTTGCTACAATGCTTCTGGCCGTGCTCCTATTCACACCAAATGTGTCAGCGACTGATAGGTAGTCTTCTGTGGGACCCTCAAAGGCTCTGACAATCCTTCTACGGATATTCGTTTGGAATTCTATTTCACCTTGGGGGCAGGCTGCATTCACTCTTAAAACGGCAAAACAGTTTATGTACATTTACAGTGTACATGCACAGTACACCCAATTGAAAAAACGTTGTCGGGTGAAAAGCATAAATCATTGACGATGCGACCCAATGGTGCTCTGGGAAGCGTGAATTCTTACCTCTATTCTTAGTCATGTGCACATTAAATAACTGAGCATGCCTTAATTTACTCTTCAAATTATCTTGGAAAGAAAATAATTTGAATATCAAGAAACGAAACCCAGTAACAAACTTGCCCGTGCCTTCTTCCCAGAGTTCCATTGTGTCGCATTGTCCATCCTTTACACGTTTCACCCGACAACGTTTTTTCAAACAGGTGTATATATGCATGCTTGATCTTTTGTTCTACTGTACTGTTCAAATTGCATTGCCCAGAGAGGGTCTTTGGCAAACTGCATATCACCCAAGAGGCACAATGGAGATAAACTACATGAACATGTAACGCTGCGCTCCTACTGGCCGTACCTGAATATCATAGAACAGGCAATAAGCACTTTACACTGTAATGTGCTTAAACAAGGCAGTACAAATATACATGTCAAGTACAAAAAAGCCGACATTTCACGCCCTTGAATGTTCAGTACATGTCGTAAGACAACTGATGGCAGAGAGGAAGTTCAGCAACAGACCACTCCAGTTAGACCAGTTACAGAACATCATTTGCGTATTCTGTTACCAAATACGGCCTCAAAAAGAACACAGGATTCCCCGAAAACATAGAGGGTTTAATCGAACTTCGCTATTTAATTAACTTATTTATTCATTACTTGCCAGAAATGACTTTTAAAAAATGTAAACGGCAGTGTTATTGATGTTAATAATTTTCCAAAGATATAATAGACTTTCCAATAAAGAAAATGACATTCCAATGACGTTATTGATGATGATGATGATAAACTTTATTAATGTGTCAAGGCCACATAGCCATTGAAGGTGCATTAGCATGGTAATTGCACAAATGAACCAACGGATGACTAAAATGAACATTTCGTCGTGAAAATGTTATTGCTGAGATGTTATTGATTTCCCGTCAAATAAAATGAATTTCTATTTTCCGTTAATGAAGGGCAAAAGGTGTACATGCGTGCGTGAGGGGGGGGGGGGGGGGGGGTAAAATTTCAATCTTTTAAATAGTAGAACTTTCCAAGACACCAGAAAGGTGACTAGAGTTGGGCATGACGAGGCATTAAGGGGTAAGACGCTATCAAGGCATTAAGCGGTAAAGACGCGGCGCATTTATTTCAACTCAAGTCAATCCAATTTAATTCAACACCTTATTTGGCACTGGTAAACTGAGAGAAGACCGTTATTAATGCTGAGATGCAACACTGTGATAAACCAGCATCTCACCCAGGGACCGGAGCTTAGCCCCGGAAGTACGCCACCTTAGCAGTTACCTGTTCCAGTGTGGTCTGGCTGATGCTGTAGTCCACGATGTTCAGAGCAGCTCTGTTTCTCTCAAGCTGTCCAAAGATATAGGACCAGCTCAAACCTTCATTGCATATCTGATAATGGAGTATACCCTGCAAGAAATCCAAATCATGATAGATTTACACTAAAAGTAATGTTTATTAGATTTTAATGAATGGCCACACATGAGGATTTTACCCGCAGGCTCAAATGATGGAACCACCTGCTACAGCACAATAAACGGCACCATGAAAATACTGCTGAAAAGCTCTCGTTTGAATGGTCAAATTTAGACTTTTTATCCACAAAGTGAAATGTTTGACCCCTGGGGGCCGGTTTCTCGAAAGTCCCGATAACTTTTCGGTCCCGGAGCAATATTTTAAAATCAAAATCTATAGAACGTTGGCGTAATTTGTAGCCCGCATATCAGCCCGACTTACTTTATCAACTTAGAATTTTATTGCTCAGCTTTCAAAACCAACAAAATTTGAGTCTTTAATGCAAACTTCTCGCACATAAAATAGCTTTCCGGGTCCGAAAAGTTATCGGGACTTTCGAGAAACGGGCCTCTGGTACAGCAAAGCAACGACCGTCAGGGAAACCACTGCATAAAGGCTTACACATACTAAGATTACATCCGCAGACTCAAGTTACAACTACCCTGCACAGTATACATTATCAGAAGTCAACGTTCAACGGCATTTGAAATGAACGCAACTAAAACTAACGCGAATTGATGGGAACATTAGGTTAGAATAAGAGCAATCAACAAAAAAGAGAAGGCGAAACGCGAGTGCGAAGGTCTTTTTTATATCTACGAAGAACTTTATGTTGTATTGATAGCCTGTTCCAGGCGTTCAGATAGTGGAGCGCGAGCGAAAAACAAAGCGAGCGAAGGAGCGGGAAAAAAAACGAGGGGAGACTGGGGGAGAGGACGAGGGAACGCCTGTGAAATTAATTTTAAAAAGCCCATGCCGCCCACTTTAGACCGCCGACAGCGGCAGAGAAACATGAACCCAAGGTCAGGTCAAAGTAAACAAGAAAGTTATGTAATTATGCTCACCGAAATAGGTTTCTCCCGAGTTTGAAGCGTTGGGAAAAGTACTGATGATGCTTTAAGAAATCTGACATGCCGAATGGACATTGCAAAATTTTCTGCGATACGGAAACGCAAATGTCATCTCCACTACTGGACCAATAAAGGTAACGAGAATCACAGACGACTTTATATACACATTGGTTTATCAAATTGATGAATAGAAAGCTTTTCACTCTGTGACGGAATGAACTTCGTCGTCTTCATCGATTGCGATGGCTACGATATGTTTGTTGTTGTTCTTTCCACCACTCCTTCGACAGCAGGCTTTCATGACTTTCATAAATAATCTAGCCGATCCATTTCTCCTGCTTCTTCTTCGTCTACTTCGATAGCCAGCGTTCTAATTCCAATGCTTTGAAGGTGTTCTACTTGGTCTTTCATGATTACGACAAGCGGAGTGAGCACAATTATCTTAGAAACAGCGTTTCTTTGCAATGCGTTGATTAATGCGTTCCCTCGTCCTCTCCCCCAGTCTCCCCTCGTTTTTTCCCGCTCTTTCGCTCGCTTTAGTTTTCGCTCGCGCTCCACTATCTGAACGCCTGGAACAGGCTATTGTATTGATGGCTCCAAAGATATGTTGTCTGAGATACAATGAACCGTACGTCGAGAAAGACATTGCTAACTGAAATATTCTAAACAAAGAAAGCTGTTATTTAAAATACCAAACTGCGTTTTCGTCAGGACAGGATTTAAAAAGTGGCGTCAAAATGATATAAGAATGACTACGGACAGTGAAGGGCGAATCATAGCCACAAAACCATTTTTGAAAAGTCTGGGTCTCCTCATAACGCTGAAATTTCTTATAAGGGTACAGCCATGTTACCACAGTATACTTTTAAGTGACTTACACTGTGACTGTCCATAAGTCTAGCTCCGCCAAAGGTACTGGTCACAAAGTTCATAACATTGTTAACAGCGTCCATTCCTACGCGGTTAGGGTCGAGCTGTTGATTAGCGTCCACGACAAGAACCTGAGGCTGACCGGGAATACCACCAGGAGGGATGGGAACGGATGCATGAACATCTCCCGCGCTTACTGTAAATAACAAACAAACAAAAGGCATGACATGTATCTTGAACGGCCAACGAAGAAAAGCGTATTTTACTTTGGAGGGCTTGGAAAAGGAAGCCAGGTGATGACACTCCAAAAAAGACAAGACTGACGCGAAATAGAAACGATGCTCTATATCTCCCCGTGGGGAGTAGGGCTGGAAGATCCCTTCTAAGACGGAAGGGGTTTTTAATATTCATAGTTGCTTCATAAGTAAGCAGTTGTGTGACACTATCTCGTTAAGCCTTAACCTTTGTTTTACTGTTAACATCAAACCTCACCTTCAGAACCAACAGCTTCAGGATTCATGGGCAAAGCTGCAGATTGATTGGAACCAACCTTTACCATCAGTGTATAACCTGCACCAAATCTGCCAAACAAAATTAATAACACCTGGAGTCTGACGTGTAAAAGTGTGACTATTTCTAAGTTTTCGCATTCTTTCGCGTGACATGGACTATCCAGTCGGAAATCAAAGTTCACGCTCAATTGTGATTGCGGGATAGTCGATCTCCCAAAGCGTGCGAATAACAACGCGCGTTGCGCTGTAAACAGGAAACAGGAATCGCTTTGATCTCCTAACATTTCCATATGATCTGGATGACCAGTTCAGACGTCAGCTTTCAAAAAGACGATGGTACCAGCATTGTATGCTAACTAGCGCTTTTCAAGTGATTCTGCTGCAAAAACAATGCTTAGGGTTCACCCACCACAAGCACAATTATAAGAAACCGTAGAAAAAAGATACGGCGATTGCGGAATGCACACATCACGCAGCCTGTTGTTTAGTTCTGCCAAAACAAATGAAGTTTAGAGCTATTTGTGAGCGGTTGTAGAAGGGTGCGATAAGTGCTAACCTGAAGAAAAGTAGCCGCTGATGTTGTGTCCGGCATTATGGTCATTGTGTCATCGACGTACCTCTTGTAAAATGAAGGCATTTTGCCTTCACGCTCAAGAGTATCTTCAATGGATCCCATGAAGACATTGGCTAGCAGTGGCCCGAGTGGTGAGCCCGAGTGGCTACGCCATCGATCTGTTCATACCGTTGCCCATTGAACTGGAACAGTTGGTCTTCGGTGGATGCTCTTAGAAGATCTACAAGGTCCATTCTGCTGAGGTTCAACTGGTGTGTTTCACTGAACCAGTGCGTGAAGGCAAAATGCCTTCATTTTACAAGAGGTACGTCGATGACACACTGACCATAATGCCGGACACAACATCAGCGGCTACTTTTCTTCAGGTCCTTAACAACTGTCACTGTTCAGTGAAGTTCACCATGGAAACAGACAACAATGACATGCTTCCTTTTCTTGGTATGCAGCTACTGAATAGAGCCCCTCAAATCGAGACCAAGGTTTACATAAAACCTACAAACACGGGACTCTTGCTCCACTACCAGAGCCATGTCGAAATGCGCTATAAACGTGGGCTGTTGAAAACCATGCCCGATCGTGCGTATCGCTTATCGGCCTGTTGGTCTTATTTTTCTGAAGAATGTGACCGACTGAGAGTTATCTTTTCCCGGCTGAAATATCCTCAACATCTTATCAATACTGCCATCAAGATTTTTGTTGCTTCAAAGGCCGAAGACCAGCAACCAATACCTGCCCCTGGAGATAACCCAACAGTTCGAATAGTCCTACCCTTCAAAGACAAGGTTTCGGCAGACTTCGTGCGCAAACAACTCAAAGACCTAAGCCAGAAGACTCACACAGCCATTCAAGCTGTTTTCGTTAGCAACAAGATCGAACAGGAACTTAAAGTGCAGGAGAAAAAACCGCCTATTGTAAACCAGCAGTGTGTAGTTTACAGATTTCAATGTGACTTGTGCGATGCAAGTTATGTAGGGTACACACTCAGGCATTTACACCAGCGCGTGAGTGAGCACAAAAACCTATCATCATCTATTAGCAAGCACTATAGTGACAAACACTGTATTGTCCCGAAAGACCTTGACAAACAGTTTTTCGTCCTAAAGAAGTGTCGGAATAAGTTCGATTGTTTAGTGCACGAAATGTTGCTAATTAGAGAATTGACACCATCTCTTAATGTCCAATCGGACTCAATTCGAGCTAAACTATTTGCGTGACTCTGCATTAATCATTAATGTTAATCTCCAGCTACTATTCCTGACAGCCGGTTTATTTGAATAATTTTTGAACTTGAAAATGGCGTCATGACGACACCGAAACGTCGTTCGATTTTACCAGCGTTGATTTTTACTTGTTTTTGTATAACGAAACCTTACTTATAAAACTTTTATATTGCGTTCTCTAACTTGAGACCATAGAGATTGAAAACAAACAAACAACAAACATGCTTAACTATATGGCATAAGTTTTGCGGATTGCGAATTGTTTAAAATTCGGGTGTTTTTAAAAATGCACAGAACTGATTTTGGAAGCTTTTCGGATAAAATAGGTTTAAACCGACAACTGCTTCGCTTATATTTCGTTGGCTAACTAGAGACCATCAAGATTGAAAACCAGCAAAACCCAAACACGCTTTATATTATGGAATAAGTTTTCCGGATGCGAAGTAAGCCTATATAAAGTTAGCCGCTTTGAGGAACGCAAAAAACTTTTTTCGGAAACTTTTCGGATAAAATAGCTATAAACCGACAACTGATTACTATTTAAAACTTCTAGGACAAGAAAATCGACAATTGCACAAAGACATGGACCCTCGCAGACAAAATTTAATTCAATTATTTGCCGTAATCTCACTGATCGTGAAGTGATGCTTGTGCTGTTTTTGCCTTGCGACTGTGCTTTGACCTACTGTTATGAATAAACAAACACAAAATAATGGACAGAGAAATCATTTTTAAAAAAACTTTATTCGAAATCCCGTACGTTTATACTTAAATGCAATTTGCGTTACACTTCCAGCATCGTGGGTCCGTCCACGCGAGTGAAATCGGCTGAGCATAGCAAAATATTCTGGCATAGCAAAATATTCTGTCATAAATCCTGAGCGCGTTTTCTAATAATTTTTTAAAGCCAAAAGTAAATGACACATTTCTAATGACATAAATTAAATTTCCATTTTAAAACGTAATTTCTTTGACCGTAATACTCAAAATCATGTGCCTTAAACCCTTTAAAAACTTCGCTTACTTGGTTGTGTTTCAGAACAGGGCAAGCTCTCCCTTGTAAAGAAAACAAACTAAAAGATGAAGTCCTTTGAAAGTAGCTTTCGTAACATGAACTTTTCGCCTTCCACCAGTATTCTTCCCGCCACGAAAAAAAAAAAGCATTCTCCAGCCCCCGTCGTCTTGTCTTGCGACTCCCCTCCCCCTCCCCCAGAGTCTGTACGGGCGTACGCTGACGTCACAACCAAAATTTCTCGGATGGATAGATTACCAAATTTCCTTAGCTATGGTGCTCCGCTGGCGCGCTAGCGCTCGGGCTCCGCTACAAGAACGGTCCTTTCGTAAAATCATAGAATCGGTAGCTTCAGTCTTAGCTTGAAGTAGGAGAATCGCAGAATCAGAAGAATCTTACAATTGGAGACAGGTTACTACGAGGATCTTTTAGTAATTCGTAAAACCGGAAACTACAGTCGTCGTATAGAAGAATCGCAGAATTCATTCGTGAAATCGGATAAGACCTGATTTAGCACCGCAGATCCGAAATCGGTGTCTACAATTGTACGATATAGGACTTACCGCACCGCTCTCTGTGTCATAATACCGGGCGTTAAATTAAGTTTTAGATCGTTACATTGTAATCTAGCCATTTTAATAGCCGCAGTGGTTAGATAATTCGACAAAGTGCCAAAACTAGCACAGTCTTACTTATGTAGACAGGAAATAACCAGTATGTAGTCTGCTACCTGCTCTTGAGGTGCTGAATGGATCCCAGGCATTTAAACTGTCCGTTCACCATGATCGCCAGTCTTGTACAAAGAGCCTCGCATTCTTCCATGCTAAATCAAAATCAAAGAAAGAATGAGCTTTCTGCTTTGAGTTACCTTGTATGAAATTTGCCTCTGTTGATCATTTCACGAGAAAGTTCTTCGCATTAAAATAGATCCTGATTCTATTTTATTAATTTGCTTAACAGAAATTTTCGTTCTCGTTATTTCTGACGAAGCCTTAACTTGAACTGTATCCTTGGAGTCAAAGAAGTCACAAAGTCCTTGGCGCACACATAAACGGCAAAGAAGGCACTATGTGCTACGATACCCTGGAAAAACTGGTAAAAATTAGCTAAAATTGAAAGCAACCGCTAACAACAAGTCTTGTAGTAAATGTAATTCCTTTAAAAGCAGTTATCGACTTTCCATTAACCATCCCCTCTTGATCTAGGGCCTCGATCCTAAACCGCTCTTTGTTTCGTTAACATTATCGTTTTATGAGTGTTTCTTTAAAAAAAACGCACAAGTTCTGTCAGCAGTATGGTATGTTGTATACCTATGCGATGTTAGCACAATCGAGCGGCCTCCTCTCATTATGCCGCTCAGTGTATTCCACAGGAAACGGCGAGCGACTGGGTCCATGCCAGTGGTGGGTTCATCCTATCACAAACAACACAAATCGTAGTTGCTGAGTGGATGGGTAAAAAGATGGTCTGACGAAATCACGCATCAAATATAGCAGTAGCTTATATAGGGTTCGCACGCTTCGCTGAGGTTCCAACGCTTAAATCATGGACACGAGGAAAATGAAAATACATTCGTGTATATCATTAAATGCAATCCTTGAAGATTGACACGATTTTCAAAGAGTTTATTTTAATTATTGGAAACCTGCTTCCCTCGGATTTACTTACCTTTTTTAGCCATTTAATATAAGCTTTTTACCTCTAATTTTCCACTTTCTCGAACAAGGATGATTTTCCCATGTAGTGATGATGAGTTTGGGGTAAGAAAAACGGCGAAGTGTTATATTAACAGTACGGGTTGCCAATATTGTTTATAGCAAATGGTTTATTATCATAATTACGTTGACAAAAGGAAAATAAGCCGTGTTTTGATATCAAAACACACGTGTGTTAATATCACAATTACAATAACAAAAGCAAAAATCTGATGAAAATCTGATGAAACCCTCGCACTCGTTATTGATATATTATATTCCCCACCCTTCCCCTCCTCCCTCTACTAAAAAGCGCCAGCCATGTCATCCCTTTGGACCTTCTTTTTCACAAATGTCAGGGCTTCAAAGAAATTTGCTATTGTTAAAAAGAGCTTTCTCACTAAGTCACCATCTTTAGTCAAACTAAGAACGCTCACGGTAAATTTGCATGATAGTCAAAGGTGTTAGAAAACATTTTTACGGACAACATGTCCGATCACAGTTGCGATTTCGTCGGACATAGGGTCGTTTTGGTTGGCTATTGTACGGTGACTGACTGACATTTGCAGCTCTAAAATGTTCTTAGCTCAGACTTACCAGAAATACGATAGGAGGATTCCCAACCAAAGCAATCGCGGTACTCAGCTTCCTTCTGTTGCCGCCGCTAAGAAAAAAAGAACAACCAAACTCACCGGACAACAAATAAGCACAACAAACATCACCCTTTTTAAAACTGAAATCCAGTCAAAAAAGGGACGCGGAGAAAACACGGAGTATTATACGATATATAACACAATGGAATTTCGGCAAAGAAATTACTGCGCCTTTCAATAACATGCGAACATTGAACTTCAAAACACGACAAACGATTTATTGCCGTCGATCATAATTACGTTGGCAACAATAGACCGCGCGCGAGAGAGCAAACTTGACCACTTAAAGCCGCGGATTGACTGAAAAAAATTCTTTGTTTGATAGATTGTTTGTACTTTTTTTTTTGTACACTTCCGTTACGATGATTGAGGACAATGAAAAACGCAGTGTTCGGTAACTTGAAATTTAGCATTCGCATGTTAGTGACAGGAGCAGTAACTGATAGTGATTCTCACACAAGTTAAATACCACATTAACAACCGATACAACCAGTGATAAAGCGACCCGTCCAAATTCTTACATCAGATGTTAAATCTGGCTTAAAGAGTCCAAGTGTCCCTTACAGTCTAAATGATGTTTAACAACTACGCCACGGAAAAAAAACGTTGGTCCCTCGAGTTGGTTACTTTTCGCGCGAAGATTGAGGAGCGCTCGTGAAACTATAGCTGGTATCGCGTTGATGAACTTTTACGCCTCTCTCGTACTCTTCAATTTTCCTTTCTGCATACAGAACTCCATAGACGCACGTTTTTAGCATGAACTTGTAGTTCTTAAGCAGTAACTAGATCAAACGATTACCGCTTTAGGCGTTTCTACCTGTAGTTTCCACAGAGGGAGTCTGCCCACTTTTCCAGGTTTAGAAGATGAATGGCGTCCGAAACAATGTCTCTGATTTTGTCGTCAGGGACTCCGCGAAGCCGAGCATACATAGTAATCATCTCACGGCCCGTGAGAAGTTCAATAAGCGCATCAAACTACAAAAGTAAAAACACGTATTAGCAAACAATTGAGGGGATAAAAATTCAGGATACGAGGTTCCATGAACGTCTATGTTCTCCTTTTTTCAGGACGGCCAACCTAAAAGTGGTTACAGTGGAAGTCCGCCTTTCGACAACCCCGTCAATTCATCTCCCTTGATTACGGTCACCTCTTATTGCCTGAACAAAATCTCATGTGGTCATTTTCTCACCTAAAAATTCCTTCAATTCAGTCACTCGGTTATTACGACCACATTCTTATCAGCTGTCATTGGTGTCCACTAGTACCATGGTGGTTTTAAGCTCACAAGAGACAAAAAGTCTTCACGTTCCGAAAACATTATGCTAAAATGAGGAGACGCTTTGATCACACAAGGAGTGATGAGAAATGACTTTCCTGGGGTCCAAATGATTAGCTCAAACCTTCTACGCGAATTTATTAATTCACCCGATTCAATTACACAGATAAAAAAAATCTAAAATCTGAAGGCTAAGAGTAGAAAGAAAACGAATAACGACATCTGCATAATAAGGCCAGTTTATACAGAACATTGAAGTTCCTTATAAAAATAAAATGCCTGTAAAATAAACAAATCGATTTTATTTCCTACTAGCTGCACTTGATTATTTTTGTACAGTGTTCAATAAAAAAAACCAACGAAAGGTAAAGTCTGGATTACCTGAGGACAATAACCAATTCTTTGTTGAACCTGTGGGCAACAATAAAATATTAAAGACATATCATTTTAAATTGTAAAACAACTCGCAAATGAGCGAATGACAAACGCTGGTCCTCGTACTCCAAATCAGGTGGGAATTTCAAAATGTTCGTTTTTGTAAAGAGTAGAAAACCGTATAACCCGGCGAAAAACTCTCTGCAAAGCAAGGACGAGTACAAACAATAAACTCAACCCAGATATAACGCTGACACCCCTGCCCATCTCTGTTTCCCAAGCAGTTTTGGAAAAGCACACTAGAAAATGATATACAAACTATGGATGTCTTAGAAGGGGACACTGAGGGGGTGTTTACACAGAGCGTTAAGACTTTTATTCCGTTGCAAGATGAGACCTTCATACCACGTTTACATAGCGGCAAGAGTTTCATTCTAGAACTTGATCGTTGAAACTGAACGGGATATAAAAACGGGTTCATATGATCAACAAAATCTCAAACCGGTGCAGCAACCGGGTTGAACTCGCACCGACACACACCGGTACGATGGAAACGAATATAAAGACACAAAAGCAAACCAGGATAAACTTGGCCCAGAATAATAGTCGTACCGGTGTCATCAAGGCAATCAACCCCTAATAATTATTGCGGCATACCTCCTTTAGACTGGTTTGAATGTTGAATCCGTCTAAGAATGCAGTCCCCTCAGTAATGCTCAGATCTCCAGTCAACATGCTGAAGGTAGTGGTTTTACCAGCACCTTAAACAACAGTGTTTGTAGATGAAATAAGACTACATGCTGATTTATTACAAAATAACTGAATGAGTACAATTTCCGAAGATTGCTAAACTAGACGAGGCCGCAGGCCACCAAGTCAAATTTGGTAGTTACTTCGTTTAATAATGGGCCGTAATTATAAATATTTAAGGACTCCTTCTTAAAACAGAACATTTCACAACGACCCACAAGAAAAAAATCATATTATGATTAACGTGTTGGCTACAGTTAACTTACCGTTTATGCCCAGAAGTCCAAAACACTCCCCACGTGGAATACCGAGACAAAGATGATCAACTGCCGTCACATGAGCGCCACGGTACACCTGTGAATAGAAAGGGACTTTATAGATAGATAGAGACTTTATTTAAAGAGGGTGATAAAAAATATACAGAAAAACAAGTTAGAAAAATACACAAAAACAAGTTATAGTACCCTCACACGTTAAACTAAGAGTGTAATCTCCTGTTGGTGAACTTAAGTTGTTCGTCGTGTTGAACGCCTCCACAACTGTTAGAGAACATGTTTGAAAACTGGCCAAAAGTTTGACGTGCGAGTGTTCGTATACACAGACACTACCTTGGATATGAGGCATTTCTTCGACAGTAAAAAGAAGGCCATGGAAAGTTTTTCCATCAACCATTTTACGTTCTTGGAGCTCTGCTGTGTGCAAACAAGGTAAAACTTACTCACTGTTTACCATAAGTCTGCTATCATAATTTAGCCGTGCAAAAGTGCCACTAGGTGAGATAGATAAGTACGGCCCGCTCTTTCCTGCACAGCCAGAGCCTCATCCTTGGTAAAGAGTTTAGAAAAAAGCTTAAAGCGACAGACAATTTGCATGCAAGTTTTTTCGTTTGGTGGGGCTAAGAAAGAATGTTTCTTTCCGTGATGATTTCTAAATTGTTTCTTTTGAGTGTTCGTTACCAGTGAGTGCCTCATGCCACTGCCTGGTTGATGGAGTTGACAGTTTAAGCCGTGTGTTTCATAGTTTGCCAAGATTTTGCTTTCACTCCGGGTTAGAAATTCATAACTTGTTTGTAGTCAGCTGTTTGTAACGATTCAATTCAAATCATTTCGCCTTGCAATTTTGTTTGCATCTACTATGCATAAAAGTCAGCAAAGTGTACTAAAAGTCAGTCCATTGTTCATGAAGTCAGCGTTTTTGTTAACTTACAGACCTCCTCAAACCACTCCACTTAACAGCGTTTTCAAAATCCTCTGGTTTCAAAGATAGAGGTCTCCGTTTTCCATCGCTATAGAATTCTTGCTGATCGGTGCCAATTAGACGACCAGCAAAAACTTATTAAAAGTATGCGCTTTCAAAATTAAAAACATTAGCTTGGAAGGGGACTAAGTAACTAGGAGGCGGACTAAACGCAAGCTTGACGTGCTTTGTGTACGCACCGATGTTTTGTAAGAGAAAAAGAGAAACATAAAGCAAGCAGATTACGCAACAAACCTTTGTTAAGTCTTTGAGCACCACAGCCTCACTTTGAATTTCACTGTTTTGTAGGTTAGCTATACGTACACGCTCATTAAACACGTCTTCATCCTGGGAGAAAAAAGCGAACAATAGTTTAAAACAATCCCATATTCGCAGCAAATAATGCTTTGAATTGGCAAGACACATGAAGTGTAGACGTTGTTAGATGAATGTGAAATCAGTATTACGGAGATACTGTCGTTTTCATCTAAGCGTGCACACGTGTAGAAAAAAAATGTTTTAATTGAATATCAAACGTCGCATGTTTGGCCACCAAACATTTGAAGTTTGACAGCCGTTAAACTTGCATTCCTACGTGCGTGATCGGGTATCAATGCCAAAACGTGCATAAGTATTCGAAAATGTCAACATGTTTTCTCATGTGCCGGTTAACATTCCCGAATCTTGAAGAAAAAAATCTAAAATCTGCATTTGTTTTAGGTCTTCTTCTTTTTCTAGACACCCGCCATTTTCGCGAAACATGCTCTAACAGCCTTCAAACTTCAAAGGTTTGGCGGCCAAACATGTCACCTTTGAAACCCAATTAGAACACGTTTTTCCGTCACGTGTCCACGTGTGTCACGTGTCCACGCTTAGATGAAAACGACGGTATTAGTTGAGCACTTGTTTGGCAAGAACACGGTCCGAGCCAAGAGGTGGGTAGAGCTATGTAAAGTTGCACACGGCCAAACAGCTGGTGCCTGGTAGCACGAAGCAACTAGGAATTTCATTACTCCACCCTGAATGGGACGCTAGTCCGTCGCAGAGTTACGCAGCACTTTTTTTGCCAGGTAGTCATTTATACACCTGGGTGGAGAGGAAGACAATGTGAAGTACAGTTTAACTATGGTAACATTATAACACCACACAGATACCAGCCTCGAAGCATCGACCTCACGATCGAACGTTTGACGCGCTATTGATCAGTACACCAGTGCGCCTCCACAACCGAGCCAACGAGACTTCTAACATAGAAACGAGACCAATTATTTTCCTAAAATGGACCAAATAAAAAAGTCCATTTGGTTTTAAAACCATGTTAAAGGGCAACTGCCGGCTAGAAAACACTCTTTCAAGATAACCTTCCAAATGGTTCCTTATTCATGTAGGAAGCAAAAAATCTCGCTTCTGCAGCTTTTTTAGCCGTGAATTTTAACGGTAAACTTCGTATTTTCCCGCTTCCGCCATGAACGCTCCGATTTTGATCACGTGATATAATACGTCACACGTTTGTAAGCACGGGAAGATCATAAACATGGCTGACTCGGACTCTAGTACTGAGACCACAACGTCTGGTTCTGATTATTCCGATCTCGAAGGACTTGCTCACTGAAGAGGTATTCGAAACCTTTACCGGTATTCAACCTTGGTGTTTTGAGCCTCCAGGGCGAAGTGGAGAGACGCAAGAGAGCGAAGAAGATATCGAACCTACTCGCCGGCGCTGTGATCACGATAGCGAAGAATCATGAGTTTTTTGGGAGACCTAGCAATGTTCCTGTTTACAGTATCAGCCACGTATTCGTGAATTTAACGACTCTGAAAGAAGTTGTAATTGATGATGCTAGCAGCCTAATTAAAACTGACTTTATTTGAATGAAATGCGTGATAAATTTTGTTGTTTACGTATTTGTAGGTAAAATTTTGATGATCTCTCATTATTACCCTAAAATATATGAGAGCTTTTGTTGTTTGCCATGCACATCAAGTGAACATGTGTGTTTGCTAGCACACCATTTGCAAGTTCTTTCTTAGTAAGTTCTGTTTCAGAAGATGTACAAGAAAAAATTTTGGTATATAATATTTTCAATTTACAAATGCTCATTAAAGCTCGTATTTGTGGAACGCATTCGTCCGTTTAGTGCCAACGGTGGGAGTTTTAGATTTGGCTTCGGTTTACATTTTGTTTAGTGGAAAGTTATTTGAGATTTCGTGTAATGTGTAGCTGCTGCTCGTGTTGAATATAGCAGCTTCGAGTAGCTCAGGCATTGGATTCACTTGAATCGTAGGGACAGTTCTTGTTTTCAATACTAGTTTTGGAGAAAACCTGGCCAACTTCGCGCCCAATCCCTCGTAACAGTCAGCTGCAAAATGATTGTTGCAAATGTGGCCAGCGCAAGTCTTCTAATCGTCATCTCTTTTCGGTAGAACAAAGGCAATCCATTTGCTTCGCTGAGGTTCATCATCAACACGTGGAAACAGGTGGAGGCTGACCTTATCTGCGGTGGTGTAACTGCAGAACATTACAGCGCAACGCTTGCCAGGTTCTTTTCCTTTCTTGCCCTTTTTTTCGTTGTGACCGCCGTGCCTTTTCACACACGTTCGTTATCACAAGGTTAAGTTGGTCCTAGCTGAATATATTTTAGAATGAAAATAATTTACGTTCACATCTCGGATAACAATCAGTGTTTCATCTAATGCCAAATGAATGACGAGAATTAATCGAAAAGATACCCTGAATGTCACCAATCCTGGCTGCTTTTAGACTGTTTTAGTCTGTGCAATCGGAAAGGCTGAGTTTTGAAAGGACAATCAATAAGTTCCGGGACGTACTCTAGGTTTTTATTACGTCGAAACAAAGCTTGCAGTTTCTTGTGTGATATGCGTGTTATGAAGGTATTTAACAGCACATGCAAAAGTTGTTGACCTCTGAGGGTCGATCCGAGGGGATTCCTTTCATTTCACCACAGGAAAATGTACACGGAAAGGTCTGTTTTTCCGTTGTATTACATATGTTGTTTTATATTCATGTACTGTCAACACATCCTCACTAAATTTAAGACATTATCGCGCCGCACAGGTACTTGGCAACCACTTGTTTAGCGAGGAAAGCGTACTGAGTTTTTCTCTTATCGGAACAGGCCGCCGATATGCCTTCCACACGTGTGACATAAAGACTCCACGTAACCTTACTCGAGCGTTTTCAAAATGGCCGCCAAATGAGTAAGAAGAAAGATTTGTAATTAATTTACTTTTGCTGATAGGGTAAAGCTTTTTTCTTGAAATTATTCATAATGCTATAAAGAAAGCATATCGAGGATTAAAAAATGTACGAATTTTCCCGTCAGTTGCCCTTTAAGAAATTTGCCTGTAGACATTCCGAGCTGTTCCTCGAGGCTCACAGTTTTCCTTGAACTTCGCTCTCGAAAACTGTCCGCTTCAGAGGGCAGGAAAAGTCCAGGGATAATATCTGCCCATATCTCTGGCGGCGCGTTAAGGTAAGGTTGTATTTGCACAAGTATACGACATACTGATTTACCAAACCCAATTTAATGTTTAATATTCACCTATAAACAAAATACAATACCTCTGTTTCCTTTCTGTGCGTTTCGAATGTCCCCAAGGACATTTTTACCTTTGCGCTGACGAAGAAATTTATCTGTTGAATGCGACCACAAAAAATGACAGGAGTCAGAAAAACAAACAAAAATATTATAAACAATTGCAAAATGACTAACTCTGGGCACAGAGACAAAAGGAAACACGATAACTCTGGGTTCATTTCAACAACAAACTCCTCCCTTTAAGTGTCCTTGACGGACACACTGCGGAAAAATGATTTCTTAGCAGCCAGAAATACGGTTAAGAAATATGGTCACGAAATTAGCGGTCAGGAAATTTCGTGTAACTTCTCGCAGTACAAGGATGCGTTGCAAGTTGCGACCTGGTGGAGTATGTATTACTGTCTCCACATTGATGTAGTAATGTCATGTTGGACAAAGTAGAAGCGGTGTCTACTTTTTATACGAAAATGTTGTGCGTCGCCAAATACACGTAAAACTGAAGTGAACGTAAGTATTAAGAGAATAAAGAAATAAGAACGGAGGCAATTAATTGAAATATTATAAGTACCTCAATAAGAATGATAAGTATAAACAAAACAATGGCTTCCAGGAACATGTAGAGTGCTGCCTGCCCCACCCCGGGACGGTCCCAGCCAAGGGCGCCACTGGTACGAGGACAGAAAGGTTGGAACCTACAGTGTGATAACATGAATGCAGTTTTACATCTGCAAAGGGGGGGACTACCAGCATAAGATAACTTCACATCTACTTCTATAAAATAACCACTATATCACTTTTTAAAGTCTTAATACGGGAATTATAAGAACTATGCACACTGATTGTAACAAGCTGTAACAATCTGAAAAATAAACAAGACTGATAATATTGGATGAAAATCCCTTTTCTTAGCCAACTTTTGTCGCCCAAAAAGAAAATTATTGGGTCACTTGCAGTGTGCACATTCAGTAGCCGAACCGGTATTTTTTGAACGATGAGGGTCCGGAGCAAAAGAAGGGGGGATGCTAATGTCTTGTAACAAAACAAAACAAAACAAACAAACAAACAAACAAACAAAACATTGGGGGGGGGGGGCGTTCACTTACACGCTTTTATTTATGAAATATCACATCTATACCTGTGGACTGGACAATAAGGTTATTTCCCTCTTTCACTTCTTTGATGGAGAGAATTATGAATATCGTGTGGAAATGGAAAGCATTACTTGTTATAAAATATTGTCTGTACCTATCTGTGAGTCTAACTACACATTAATTTTTTAATATTCCCACTTTCTATTTATGTTTCCAATATCTCCTCCCCGTAGAAAATATGGGTGTAATTTCAATAACGTTTGAGCAGTTTCACCTGAGGTCAAAAGTAATAAAAGTTTGCTTTGTTTTTACTAGTTTCTGCGATACGTAATATTAAGACTCGAGCTACTTTTTTCAGCCAATTAGAAGTAAAATTAATACCAGTGGAGAGGACATTTTCCCACACGTAACGTTAGTTACATGTATTTCCTTCACGTGCTCATTGGTTTATGGGTTTATCAGCGTCTGTTGTGATTGGATCATGTGTTAGTCAGCGACTGTTGTGATTGGTTCAAGTGTTTGTCAGCGACTGTTGTGATTGGTTCAAGTGTTTGTCAGCGACTGTTGTCATTGGTTCATGGGTTTGTCAGCGTCTGTTGTGATTGGTTCATGGGTTTGTTAGCGTCTGTTGTGATTGGAAAGAATGGTCAATCAGGTTGAAAGCCACTTATTTAATATCATCTTTTTATTTCCATAAATGATTTCTTCTTGATTTGTCCTCAAATGAACTGTGTATAAGCCTATTGTCTTAGACAATTAATTATACATCACGTACTCTGACTTCCTGCAGTATTTTCGAATTAGATTATTCTGACTGATGTCCATGATACTGGAGGATAGTCTGTGATTTAATGAGGCACAAACAAACAATGTCAGCACAAATAGCCAGATACTTAACAGCTAGGTCCAAGAGAAGTAATCTGTATTAAGTCGTCACAAGCAATACCCCCCCCCCCCCCCCCAAAAAAAAAACAAAAGAAAAAATCGGGAGTATAGAAAGGATAACCCCGCCAGGTGGGTGGTGCTGGTAGGCGGAACAACATGTTAACTTTCACTGTATTCCATAAGGACACGTCAAGAAACTTGGGATGTCCAGGATAGCTCGTACATGAGGGTGACCCTTCTTGCCGGGCTGACTCTGTTGTGTTTTTGCAGGATGCAAAATTGGGGGAGAACATTAACCTTAAAGAAGCAAGAAACGGTGTTTGCACAAGCAAGGAACACTTACGAATACGTTGGGAAGAATAAGCTGATGTAGTGAACAATGTCCGCCCGTTTGTCCGTCTGTCCGTCAATTATCTGAGCATTAGCTTTTAATATAGTCTCCGTGATAAGCAACGCCTGAAACACAAATACGGTGAGCATCAAAACACTGCGTAGAATGTCCAAAAACAAAAAAGAATACCGATAAATTTGGCACACTGACATGCCTTGATACTGATACAGTCGGGTAAGCAACTGGCATGTAATGTCGTCAGACGGGAGTGAGAAACGATGTCAAAGACACACAGCTATTTCAATTAACGTTGTCGGAAAGCCTACGCCGTAAGACCGCAAGGTGATATAGGTAATTTATAATAAATTTACCAAACGTAGCTATGACCCACCATACAGAAGATAAATAACATAGACAAGTGTTTGTGGCAGTGTCAACAGGCCATAGGAACAGTTGGATCACAAAAGACTGACAGCTACCCATACTACATTTCGGTCTTGCTGCGTAAGCTCGAGGCTTTAAAATCCGACAACGTTAATTGAAATAGCTGTATGTCTCTAGTATCGACCGCCCTAAATTGCGATTACAGTTACAGAGCAGTAGCAGAAAGTGCGCTTGATCATTTAAAGGGCAACTATCACGGGTTGCGCATGCGCGAGTTTCCGATGGCAAACTTGAAAACATCAGCCTGATGTTTTCAAGTTTGAGTCGACAAATTCAAAATGGCGTCGACCAGTGGCGGACATGGAGGGAAAAGAACCAATTCGGGACGGAAGAGGAAGTTCGAGAATCAAGCAGAATATAAGAAAGCGTGGTCTAGAAACCACAAACGAATATATTTGGAAAATCGGATATTTAGGTCGTGGCTTCAGGCTAAATTCGATGCCGGGTATGAAGCTTCCAGTGACAGCGACTTCGTCGCCCATTTGTTGTCGTTGGAATATCGTCGAAGGTATGCTATGTTTTCATGACTTGTTGATTTATGTAGTTTTGAACGACATATTTAGCCTACATCATTCAGTATTTCTATGCTCTCTTGCAGGACACTGGAGGATATTTCTTCAAGTGTGTCACGAATCAAGCAAAACAAAAACGTGTCAAATGCAATGGAAACAAGTGAAGGTGCGAGGGCGAACGACTATTTGAGAGTTTCATCTCAACCTTCGTGAGTGTCTGTTCGAAAATAATTGTTATTTAACCTTGGTTTTTACAGGGCCACAGACCTCTACACCGTTGAAGCCTTCGATCAATCAAATTCGCTCGACAGAGCGTGTGGTTGTTTCTCCCATCGTTGAGAATTTGACTGTGAGTCCTGTTCAGAGTCGGGAAAACTCAACTCCTACCGTGTCCACTGAGAGCGGTAAAGTCAATTCTACCTCGGAAAAGTAAGCTTCTATGTTATGTTTTTTACATTGACTATTCGTATTGTTTTTTACTGTCATTCTTTGGTTTTGTAATCTTCTCTTTGCAATAATTTCATGTTCTTTCTAAAGTTACTGAAATATACACTCTGTCCTGTGATAAGAACAAAGGACTCAGCAAAGACAGTACAGTGTGCAAGATATGGTATAGGCCTTATTTACTGTGTTAGTGGTATTTTCAAAGCTGCCATAAAACATATTCATTTGACCTTCCCTACATGTACTTCACATTTTTAGATTGAACTCATCATTGTTTACTGATGATGAAGGCTCTGATGAGGAGTTGGACGATAATTCATCTGATGAGGATATAAGGTACTCAGCATAGTGCAATCATTATTTACTGTTTCCAGTCTTTTCTAGCAATTAAATAAAAATATTACCTTAGTAACCCTTAAATATATTGTATCTCTCTTCTGCAATAATATTTTTGAACGTGCTTTGGATGCACCTGTACCATTGCAGATTATATAAAAACTGTGAATGCTTTAAATAACGAATGTATTTTTGTCAAGTGATAAAATGTTGTTGGTTTCTTTTTCTTTAATTTCAGCTGTACTAGTAACAAGCAGCTGTTTGACTCAGCCATCCGGGATCTGAATGGAGAGAAATCAATTCTTGATAGTGACAGTGACTCTGATGATACAATGTTAGTACTATGTACCTGCTGGAACTTAATTAATTGCCTACAAGGATCAATTTTTAAAGAGTACATGCATATATAGGCTGAGCCTATGGGCTGTCTTTAGCTTTCAGTAGCTACCACCTCAGAGAAATCATGCCTTGTGATGCGGCTGATTGATAGCAGGTCTTCATTGTTTGCTTAAAACCTATTATTAATCAGAACAAATGTTTCACTTCTAAGTAATTTACTAGAGAAAGATTCAGCTAGTATTCCCTAGATCAACACTTTCAGTCTACCTTTCCTTTACTGACCAGTACTGTTCCTTGTCTTTCACAGTGTGCATTTCAATGAAGATTCTTCAGATAGTAGTGATGGTGAAATCTCTCAAATAATGGAAGTTTCCAACAGTGGTGACGAAATGGAACCAGAAAAACAAGAAATAGTACCTGAGGTTTCAACAACAAACAAACCCACAGAGACTATGAAAAAGGAGGATGGACCTGAATATGGGCCCCACCTTAAACTCAGCAGAGGAGAGGATCTGTATGAGTATCGGAAAGAGTTGAAGCAGGTTAAAGAAAGGAAGTTTTTGTGTTCATTAGATCTTTTCCTGGACTTGTTTGTTGGATGCTGTCGAACACAAGGCTGCAGTCATGTCCCAGAGGTAAAGCATCACTTTGTGGGCACCACTGTTGTTGTTACTGCCAAGTGCCAAGCTGGGCACATTTTTAAATTTGCCTCATCAAGGGAGGTTAATGATGTTTATGCAAATAACCTGCAGGCTGCAGCCGCCATCCTTCTATCAGGAAATAACTTTAACAAAATCAACAGAATGGCAGAATTCTTAGGCCTTTCCTTCCTGTCAGAGTCAACTTTCTATCGAATGCAACGGCTTTATTTATTTCCTGCGGTCGAAGAGTGGTGGGGCTGGATGCGTGGTTCGGCAGTAAAGAAACTTTCTTGGGAAATAAGATTACATTTTTATCCTTTGTAAATAGTAATGAGAAAGATAATGCCTGACAAATTTCATTGTATTTTCATGTATCAGACAAATCTAATATTGATACGTGTTGCTTTGACATTCATGGCATTTGGATTTGGCACTAAAGAAACACAAAAAAGTAACATATTTCTATTGTTTTTAAATTGTTTGAGAAAGAGAATGCCTGACAATATTCATTGCATTTTCATGTATAGGAAATATTTGATGTTATTATTATTGACGTTTATGAAAATTGGATTGGGCACTGAAACTCACATTTGTATTTGTATTATTTGTAAATAGTAATGATGAATAATAAATGTCCAGTTAGAACAAATCCATCAATGCATTGTATACAGAACGAGTTACACCTGGTCTGTTTAAAGTAATGTGAGTCTGGCATACACCAGTACATACATCTGTATGAACACCTGGTTTTCACACTAAGAAGCACATGTGGAAGGCTAGGTAAGAAATAAACAATGGGGGAATGGTTGTAACTTGAAGTGATTAGTGAAAACTTGCCAATTTGGTTCCTTATCTGAAAAACAGAATTATGGAAAAAAAGTACCTCACTTCGCTCTCTTCACTAACAAACATAAAGGATCGCTCTTTGTACAACAACAAGAACAGAACATGAAAATTGGCAGCCACCTAAAATGTAACCACCAGGATTTCTTGTAGGCGTGTTATACAGAATTTGGGCGATTGAAAATTTGGTTGGCCTTATGGTAAACCTTGAGGCTAAATTAAAAACTATAAATCAATGTTCTCTATACCCCATATAAACCCCAGTAACTGAGGGGTACCGTTCCCTAATTTTTAACACAACACACGAAGGGCAAACACGCCTGTTTCCTTTGCCCAAATGGCCATGTCTAGCCAAAATAAATTGTCTATAGGCAGCTTTCCTGAAGGCTCTGGTGCTGTTGTCCTCTCGGTCATTCCTTATGTCACCTGTATTTCTTATACAGAGCTCTAGGACATCAGTGTCAAGGCACAACTTTGCAAAACGCGATGTTGTTGTGATGCATTTCCTTAGTTTACAACATTTATTTTCAACTGCCTGTGCCATGGGCCTGCAAAGGCCACACGTACACCAATCTACCAGAGGTGCGCTTGGTGACGGGTCTGGTTCAGCTGTACCTGTTGGTGTCTCTGCTGTCTCAACTACAGGTGGTGTTACTTGTGTACTGGTACTTGAAGTTACTGAGGAGGGTTCCAGATCTTGATCGTTCTCTTCAAGATCATCCTCCATGATGAGGAGGGTATGGATATAGTCCATACTGCCCACTCCTCTTCGAAGTCCTCTAATGGCCAATTTTCTCACCATAGCTTCATCAAGAGTGCCAATAAACTCCTTTTGAAAAGTCAGAACAGTTTTATTAATATGATATATCAACACACAGAAATGCAACGGCTTGTGTCGGGATATGGCATAAATTCAAGTCCACAACGTGACTCACAATATGCAAGATAAAATTAGTGAGCCAGATGTAGGCCTCTGTCCTCACAACATTCAAATGGGAAGGAATAATAGTGTGCAGATAACTCTAATAGCAGCCAAAACAACGAAAGAATAAAATTACTATTCCTGTAAGAAGCAATAAAGAAAGTTGAAACGACGATGGTGGTTATTTACCTGTACATACAGAAATAGGCATTAGGAGAAAAGCCACTTGTAAAATTATCACGATTATGGTCATGACATGCATGTTACAAAATTGCTCTTGTTACAGCATAGGGAAATCAACGGAAAGCGACAACAACGAAGGACAAGAGAATACTACCTTCACATCGTTGTTTTCTTTTATTCTCTCATGTTCCTCTGTGGGAACATCACACGCCTGAAGACGAAATCCCTGGTCAAGTCTTGGTCTCACTCTTCGCGCCGGGGTCTCTGCTGCAGATGATGCATTATCCTACAGATACATCATCGAAGATGAAAAAAACGAAAATCAAATCCGGTATTTGCTAATTTCGAAAAGCGAAGAATAAGCTACGTGCACCTTCCACTGAATACATACCTTGTTTTTGCAAGGTTTACTTGTAGTTCCGCACTTGCAATTATCAGTGCAGGGCACATTTCTCCCTTTGCACGGGCATCCGCGAGAACTGTTGTCTTTTCGTTTCAAAGTGCAGGCGCTTTTGCATTTACAGTATGTAGACTCGATAACAGCCGCCTACAAACACGGAAAACAACTCATGAGCGATTCCTGGAGATTACAGCATTGATTGAATGCAAAATAGATGCAAATTATTTCCACTCACCGGCAAATCCATCATGGCGGCCGATATCAATAAAGAGTTGAAGAGAATCTTCGCGGGGGACAAACCCGCGCGCGTTTGCGCATGTCAGCCCGTGACAGTTTCCCTTTAAAATAATGTCTTAGACATAGCGACATGCAATTTTCTTCATTCTCTGTTTTTTCCATGAAACGGTCAGGTATTCTATCCACCGAGTGGCGAGGAGACAAGTGACAAGCTAGCTAGTTATAATTTTCTAAATGAAATTGAATAATAATTACTCAGAATATTACGATCAGGGTATCTTACCAGACTCACAACAGACAGAATAAAAACTGTGGAGGCATAAGCTACAAGTGGACCCTTGAACACAAACGACAGCAAGTACACAAACGGAAGCATACACAATCCAAGGAGCACCTAACAAGAAAGGATTGACAGCAACGTTAGTCAAATGACTGGGGGGGGGGGGAAGGTGCTGTTAGGCTATCGTAATTACTGCATTACATCAAAATTTTTTGTTTTTCATCGCTATCTTTCTCGTGTGAGTGAGTCGGTTGATAAATAACAAAAAAGGAAGGAAGGAAAGGAAAGGAAGGAAGGAAGGAATAACAAATAAAGCAAATAATTCTAAGTATGTTATACTCGTAGAACGTCATCACTGGAAAAAGGAAGACCATTTCACTTGAGACAAAATAATTGAGTCGTGAAAGATTTTTTTTTAACAATTGCAAAGCTGGATTAGTCGTAGTTACCAGCAACAGAAAAATCACTCCCAGGTCATCCTTCAGCGAGTCTACTTGAAAGGCTGCGAACATGATCATAATTCCAGCCATGGGAAACAGATAGTTGATGAAGTCCCATGAATACGTAGCTAGCCAAAAACTAACAGCGTCTACGCCACTTACAAACTGGAGATGCTTCGCCTGTGAAAAAAGTAATAATCAACAAAGGAAAACTGTTTCAGCAAATCAAACAGTTTTTAAACCCTATGCTATAAGACAATACTTCAAGAGATTAGAAAAAAGAAACTATGCAAACGTTTCGGACCTAATTAGTTGTCTAAGTGAACTTAAGAAGTGTCACATCTAAATGGTTCTTCGCGACTGCAAGGAGATTTGTCTTGACGTCACATGTCGCGCGTCCTTGATACACACACACACACACACACACACACACACACACACTTTTTGGTGCCATAAGAAGTGATTAGTTTCACGGTTATAAAAAGGGTACTTAGTTTTCGCCACTTTGATCTAATTTTCATATGGACCAAATAGAAACGGAATACTCTGCAAGAGTTCAAATGGTCTTGCTCTCGTTTGGCTTGATTGGTTGCAACTCACGTGCACTCTAGGGGACTCTCTTTGAACCTGCTCAGATTTTAATTACAGTCGATGCAAGTTGAAACTCTCGCTGTCGTAAATGTGTGTAGAGATGAAACAATTATTTTGGGACTATTCCGGATTAGGCCATTAAAACGTGCCCTAAGTAACGACATTATGAATCACTGGTACTTCGCAGACTTTGATACCCTCAGTATAGCTTTGATCCTTTGCTTGTAGGTCTGTATGATCGGTACCTTTAACACACTTGGCCGCTGTAGATGCCACCCCCTCCACCTCCCTGCTCTTTCACACTTGAGCAATCGAGTTAGCCCCCCCCCCCCCCCCCCCGCCGCCGCCCCACACACACACACTTTAAACTTGGCTACGCGGTCCCTCCAACACAAATTAAACCTATTATTATAATTTGCATTCAATACAGGGGCAATGGGTTAATTTAAGTTTGCTACAGTAATGTGCAAAAGTTATGCGGCGAATTTCGCCTATTTCAAAATTTCGCATAGCCTGTAAAACGTTTTGACTGTAAATACTATTTACTGATATAAAACGTCTTCAAACCTTTGAGCTCTTTTCTTTCACTAAAAATGGAATAAAACTGGCAGCAAGAAAGGCCACCGCAAAAGCTAACAGTAGCGCCAGAAAGAACGAGCTAAAGTCTTTGTATGTATTCTGATTCTGTAAAAGAAAAGAACAAAGAATCAATCAAGTGTTGCAATAACTAACTCTATAAAGCTTTGCATTACTTTAGTAGTAGGGAACTCTAAAAATGAATGCAGTTTGCCTATTGGACGATGACAATGTTTGAAAAAAAGGTGAAAGCCATAAAAACACAAAAGCGGTAAAAACTGCTCATTGTTCAATCAATAAGATGTTCCTGTATAAAAGGACCTGGCTAGGCCATTGCCACTAGAAGTTGTCAATCAACAACAAGGTGTAAAAATCTGACAAACAGCATGTGCATTTTGTATGACTATCACTGACGAGATTTGTTAATTTTGGAAAGAACGCCCGTTAGAAACAATACAAAGCAACATTCCTTTTCGCTGAGAAGATATTTTGATTTCACCAGATTTTGAGGCATATTTAGTTTTACACGTACGCTTGAGACAATGTGCCATGACTAATGTAAAGGACACCAAAATTTGCATCACACCCTCCAAAGATCTGAAATGAAAGGGGTGCTTGCCACTCCTTCTGTAGTGGAACATCTTGTAAAAGTTGCTTTGGTTTGGGTTGAGATCAGTGCTACGGATATTCTTTCACTTTTGAGCCCGGTTGTTCCAAGCATGATTCAGCTAACACAGGATTTGAAACTGTATACAGACAGTCAAAATTACCAGATGCTAGACTCCACCTTTTTCTGCCCAATGTTCTCAATCAATTTTCATTTTGGGAAACAATAGCCTCCAACGCAAACATTCTTTGAGCTCGTCACACATTCCCCCTCCTACCCCTCCCCCTGCGGAACTGTGTGGGGGGAGGAATGGACTGTGTGATGAGCACTAAGGACGTCTGCGTTGGAGGCTAGGGAAACAAGCAATAAACAAAACCTGTTCCAGGAATGACCCACACCGTTTCCGCTCAAAGTTGTTTCTACCGGGAATCGTAAACGTTTGAAAGTAAAATCATGACCACTTATAAATAAACAGCGGATAATCGATATGGCGGCCGGCTTATCTAGGTTTGACTGTATGTATTTTGAAGTGCTCAACTGGTGAAGGAAATTCGAACGTCCAACGTAATCAAGATAAATCAAATGTAAGGGTGCGTTTCTTTGGGAAAATCCAAATCCGGATTCTTGTATCCAAAAACGGATTTTGCGTTTCTTTACCTAAATCCGAAAATGGATTAATCACGGATTAGTGATCTGAAGAATCCACACTCCGAGTGGATACATCAGATCAAATCTAAATCCGGATTTTTAGGATTCATGATCCGTGCGTTTCTTTGGGGGACGGATCCGAAAACAGTACATCTGCCAAGCGGTCTTCCATGCAAATTTACTGGTCTCGCCATATTTTCTCTCGATCTTGCGTGACAAAACATTCGATCGTGAAAAAGAAAATTCAGGTGATTATTCCGTTCCGTATATTTGAAAAGTTTTCTCCAAAAGAACAGACAGAAGCATTGACACGTCGAGATAACTTCATTGGTGTACCATTTCTGTAATTCAGGGACCAGATTTTGCTAATTGTGAACGCAAATAGCGAGTTCCCTTGAACTTCTGGCAGATACTGTCCTTGTTTATAAATTATTTGTATTCCATTCTAGTTGAATTCTAGGGCAGTACGAGAGAAATGTCGTTCTGATATATATATTGCGTGCCTCCAGCCTGTCTTGTCATGACAAAATAATCTTTTTTCGGATTTTGCGTTTCTTTGGCGTCGAACAATCCATATGGTCTGGGATCACAAATCCGTTTTCGGATTCTCCCAAAGAAACGCACCCTAAGTCATTTAGCAGTACATTAATTTTGTGGTGCTATTTTATATCAATCTTACATTCGCTTGAGAGCAAAAAGATTAATATTCCAGGCGTTGGTTAATACAGTTGGTTGTGACATGAGTTACCTGTTGTTTAGAAGTCAGTGGCAGTGGATAGTTTATGGTCTCAATACTGTACGAGTCATCTGTCATCTTGTAGGCCAGCAACACGTTCAACATAGCACTCAGTGAATCTGCTATCGTATGGATGCCCTAAGCAGACCCGAAAAAAAATGTTAAGCTCGGTTGTTCCAAATGTTACTTAGGTTTGTTGTTTCTTTAAGGCAATCCAAGACAGTTGATTGAGATGGTTTGAAGCTTCAAGTTTGATGGTACAAAACTCTGGATCAATTCATTTTTGTTGTGGAAGCCTCGCTATTATGGACAGAAATTAACCTCTCGGCGAAATACTAGTCCTGATTGGTTTAATGACACAATAGTCTAACGTTCCAGAGATAAGTCTAGTGTTCTCACTCAGAATAAAACGATTACAGTGGCAGAGGTCACATCAAGGTTATAAACTTTAGTTAAGACGTTCTCTGCTAGTTCTTACTATACTCAGGATATTTTCGTTTCAGCGATCTAAAACAGTAGGATGTAACTTACGTTACTGTTGGACTCAAGCAGAATGCGTGGATTAAACATAAATTACGATTCGAATAGTTAACCGTAACGCGATCTCGGAGGTTAATTTATTTGGCACGTTTGTGTGCGAGTTTACGGCACGAAGGTTAACATCATAATGATAATAAATATATTATTATTTATTAACAAACACTTTATTTAGACAGGGTAACTAGAATTACAGAAGTAATTTTCATCTAGGCCCTCTGGAAAAATATTTAGAAAGAAATAGAAATGAAACTGAAAATAACAAGTAAGAACCCCAACTGGCCGGAGGCAGACCGGTTGGCTATCTACAAACACAGCCGAGGAGTTGAACTCGGACTACCAAGAAACAACTCCAGCTAGTGACCAGAGCGGGATTTGAACCCAGGGCGACCGAGCTGAAATCCAGCGCCCTGAACCACGCGGCCATGCTGCCCCCTTAATTATTATTAGATATACTATTTTTTCTCTGATTTAGTGGAATACTGCTTTACTTGTTCATCACTAACTACTGCAGAAGAATGATGTCATTTAATATACGTAAACAAAGTACCAGACTCACCATATTGCTATACCACACAGTGGCATCAAGCTCACTCACACTGCCTTTACTTGATTCAAAGGAGAATCCTACAACATGTTTGTTGAAGTAATCTGCATCATTGCTGTCTTCCAAGACATATTCAGTGTAAAATGTACTTGATTCATTCAGATTTGTGTCAGAAAGAGATATTTGCGTGCTGGGACAACCGCTGGTGATAAATAAAATAAATAAATAACTAAATAAATAAATAAATAAATAAATGTCCTTTATTTTCCCTCGGCAAGTGATTATAGCAAGGTGCTAGTGGGGCCGAGCATTTGAAAGTTGAAACAAATATTTCAAACTGAACATAACGAGTTAAAAAAAATCCCTGAACTGGCAGGAGGTAGTTCAGTTGGCTGTTTACAAGTGTGGCCGAGAATTAGAACCCTCCAGATATCTGTCATAGCGGAACTTAAAACCAGGACCTCCAGATTTCAAGTCCGACGCCCCAACCACTCGGCCATGCTGCCTCCTCCTGAAAGCAAAGATAGATGATAGAATATTGCTGCTCTTTACACTAATTAGAATTTTCACATATTTACATACACTTTTACTGACTGACTGACTGACTGACTGACTGACTGACTGACTGACTGACTGACTGACTGACTGACTGACTGACTGACTGACTGACTGACTGACTGACTGACTGACTGACTGACTGACTGACTGACTGACTGACTGACTGACTGACTGACTGACTGACTGACTGACTGACTGACTGACTGACTGACTGACTGACTGACTGACTGACTGACTGACTGACTGACTGACTGACTGACTGACTGACTGACTGACTGACTGACTGACTGACTGACTGACTGACTGACTGACTGACTGACTGACTGACTGACTGACTGACTGACTGTGGCTGGCTGGCTGGCTGGCTGACTGACCGACCGACCAACCGACCGACCGGTTGGCTGGTTGGCTGACTGAGTGGCTGACTGACTGGCTGGTTAGCTGGCTGGCACAATATAACATTAAAAAGAAAGCATCCCTAGAAAAGAAAAAGAAACGCACTGAACTCAGCAAGTTGTGGTAACGACTCACGTACAAGCTGACATTATGACAGTGCACAGAGTCCGTTAAAGGTGTGACAACTCAAATGAAAGCTTTTCAAAAGTGATTTCTTGTTGTGCAGTAGACTTCAAAGAAATGTGATTCACACATACCACAGACTCCTTTTCTTTCCTGATTAAACATTTCTACCCCAATACCTGCGTGGTATGCTATACTTTTTGAAAGGTGTTTAGCAGTGTACTAAGGGAAGTTGAAAGTTTGAAATCGTTTAAAAGTGACAAGCAAATTTGGGTCCAATAAGTCAAAATCTTCGCATATATTTCATTAGACGGCCCCGCAAAGCGAGGCCGTCTAAAGGTTTGCAAAAGCGCATTCCTTTGGTAAATATTTGCAGAATTTTGATGATTGATTGGTATGTCAATGATATACATTGGGATGGGAGGGGTGAATGTGGAGCAATGTTTTATGGGGGGAGGTGCAAGGAGGATTATTGTTCTCACTTCGTCACTAGGGTGGAACGTTTAGCCAGTGGTATTCTCTTGCTGTTGTGTTCTACTTAGGCTCGAACCTGCACCAAATCGTCAACCTACGGATCTGGTTTTCTGGTACCTACAGTAGCTCCTTCAACCAATCAGAATGCTAAAAATCCAATATACCTAGTCCAGTTTTTATTAAATATGTATCAGCTACTGTATACTGAAACGAAGAAACGTAAGAATGAATTAAAAACAAAAAACAAAAAAAAAAACCAAGAAAAGTAACTGATGTTCTCACATAGAACACACATTTTATGCACAAATTGGAAGGTTGCTGGAAATCGATCGTTATTAGAAAGAAAAGCTGAAAACGTGTAGAGGGGACCAACTATAGTTTTATCCACAAACTTTTCAACAAGTATTATGACACAACAAGGATAAAACAACGTATTTGAAGCAGATGAACAAAAGAAATAAACAGATGCAATATGGCCATGTTTGACGTCCATAACATCCAATATTTTGAGATAGTTACCCATCATTCTCAATACAAGTTGGGCAGTTAGTGTAGCCAAAGTTCTTGTTACTTTTGCATCCGTCGACTGTCAGTTGCTTTCTACGAAACTGAAAGACAACACAGCAGTACAGTATTGCCATTTACGACAAGTAGAGGCTGTATCCCCTTACTTTTTTTCATCCCGTTTTTTCCCTCTCTCAACCCCCCTTCCCATCCTCCTCTCCCAGCCCTCAACTACGACTGCCACACACGCTAATCAATCTACACCATCTACTGCTTATATACGTCCCATATAGAAAACGCTTACAAATTGTCTAAGAACTTAAGCAGACAACCACCCTCATGCCTTTAACTTTTCGCCAGGCTTAAAATTCCGGAACGTCTTGTAAAACTGGTCGGCTAAATTTTTGGTTATAACATTTTTGGGATGTTTGATGGGTAAAGTACAAAACAGCTGGAAATGCAAAGCTTTTCTTAGAAGAAATAGAGTTTCATCGTCAAAACACATGTATAACCCGAAGCATACCTTTATCTGCGAAAGTGCATTTAGTCATTTTGTACTTTACATGTTGCACCACATAATACAATTCGTACTTTGCATAAGTACGAATTGTTATTATACGAATTGTTATTATAGCACCCTAAACTTGTGTTATGGTAAACAAGAGAGTGGCACTTTAACCATTCCAATATTGGGGTTAATTTTGGCGGGTTTAATTTTAGCGATCTTTTTTGCGATGCACAAAATAACGAGATAAAACCCACGCATGCGAATATCTAAGGCATTATGGTAAACGATTGCAATTAGAAAACAGCGATACTTAATTACTTTCCCTGCTCAGAGCGCAAACGATCGTTGTCTATTTAACAGATAGACTGCGGGGCCATTTTTCAAAATTTTTTATAAGCATATAATTATATAGTCCATGAAGCATATAAATGATTCAAAAGAAGAAATAATAATCAGAGAAAAAAATATTTCGCATTAATTACATGGAGCGTCGGATTTTCTATGGGTCTTCCCAGACAATTTTTCCCATTGTACTGTCCACCTTGGAAGAACGTTTTATAGTTCCTCTGACCACGCGTCTGATAAGATAAAGACGGGCACAATAAATTGCCTCTCCATACAAACTATCGATTAAAGCCGATGGACGCGCAATGCATCTTTTGTTTGTCTTTACACTAGATCAGCTGTTTGGTGCAGAATCAGAAGAACTAACATTCATCTCAGACGGGTAATTCATCTAAAGTGTGAAAAAACGCTTCTTATAAATTTTTTCATAGTCTCATATAAGAACCATATTGTTAGCAACTTACAGCCTTCTGGCATTTGGCATTTAGGATGAAGAAGTCGTAGTTACAGCATGCGTCGACCTGACTTTCATCTTCATACTTAAAATGTTTTCCTTTCACTAGAATATTGTCCCCTTGGTTGCCCGCCTGAATTTCCTCCACATCTGATCGAATGTCCTTCAAGTTCACCTTGACATCTTTTAGGTATTTCTTAGCTTCCTTTAATAAAAGAATATGCATCTTGGTTATTTCACTACTTATCCAATAGCATGTGGTGTCAAAGGAAAATTGCATAGAACTGGTATTCTAGAGCTACTACCGGAAAAGTTGAAAATTGTATCCTATCACTGACATAACTAGCAAAGTCAATATGCACATTAAGGCGGTGTGGCTGAGTGGTTAGGGCGCCTGGTTAGAAACCCGGAGGTCCTAGGTTTAGGTCAAGCTCTGAGCACTAGATAAAGTTGTTTCTTCGCCAGCCCGAGTTCAACTCCTCGACCACGAAGACATCAGACTTCGCAGCAGACTAATTCAGCCATCCGTGACCAGCCTGGGTCGCCTGTGCCCGAAACCAGAATCATTTGAGATCTTTTGCATGTAAATATGTAGATATGTCAATAAATATGTCTATCACCAAATCTGCCTCGATTTCGTGGACCTCGAATCGAGGCCGATGTCGAACACTCGACCGTCGATAAAGTGAGATGTAGAAAACTTATGCCGGAGAAATCCTGTTTGGCGTAGAAAGCCACGTTTTTTAGTAAAATAAATAAATAAAATAAATAAATAAATAAACCAAAAAGAATGATCTTTGGAACCCTAAAGAATACTCGACCCTCGATGAAGTGGGATGTGGAGAAATAGACGAGAAATCATGTTTCGTGTAGAAAGCCATGTTTTTTGCAAAGGCGAAGGGGGTTTGAACGCAAGTGAAGATAAATTTCCTTGAATGGCAGCCGATACGTTTCTCAGAATATTTCAAGCAATCCTTGGAACTCTGCGGTAAAATAAATTTGACGTTTTATTGAGGATTCATTTTGTTGTATTTATTTCATTGATAGAATGCTGCAGTTATTTAGAGTGTTTGTGGAAAATGTTTACAAGTCGCGTTGTTTATATCTAATTTTGTTCCAGGAATGGCCTTCGTAAACGTTTACACGAAAAACGAGGATTGAACGCGATTCGTTTTTGTTATTGTTGTTGTTGTTGTTGTTGTTGTTTTTTGTTTTGTTTTGTGTTGTTTTCTGCCTAAAAATAATTGTTTTACTTTGTTCTCCGTTCTTCCATTCAATATTTTGGGGAAATCACGTACGCGTCACGGATGCGTTAGTGGCGTCCGTCACGGGTACTTGACCGCCACGCGTTTTACCAACGACTAAGATTTTTTTTTACCAACGACTAAGATTTTTGTGTTCGAGGCCATCTGTTGTCTTTATAAAAGAAAATTCACCTTTGGCCGTTAAACCATTGTTCCTCTGTATGCGCTTTAACAGGAGTACTTCAACTTTCCAATGGAAACCATTAGCTTAAGTGGACTGCCTGTAAACTAGCTTGGGGTAGCTAAGTAAACATGCAAGGTACAAAACACAGCCTACATATACAGGTAAAGTGCCCTTCGCACAAGCTGCTTTCAAGTTGTACCTACCCAAGTCCCTAAATAGTCTCTTTTTTCCCTTTTTTGGCAGAGGCAGCTTGCCTATTGACAAGCACAAAAAATGACTTTCCCAGCCCAAAAAATTCTTCTTGTTACGAAAGGTATGAAGGCATTTTCCATGAGCCCTACGTAACACAAAGTTCCTCGACTTACCTCAAAAAGTTTCCGATCAACGTTACTACGGAAGTCTGCATAGAAGCCAGTGTTTGGAACCCCTTTAATACTCAGATTGGACAGATTCAGCACACGTGGGGGTTCACTCTTACTTGGCTCCTGAAGAGTCTTGATCAGCAACAATCCCAACAGCACCATCAGAAGAGGAAGAATTAACTGAGTCAAAACAAGTTTCTTCTCCCGTCTGGAATTCAGAAGTCGCTTCACCAACATTGCGTTGTATTGTTGCCACTTAAGGTTCAAACCTGTCTTTAACTCTGAAAAAATGCATAATATATGTTTATTCTGTGATGAAAGATTGGCTAACGTACCACACATAACAAACTTTACAGACTTTTCTAGCTATCCACAGACAAATTCATACTGAAAACCTGCAAAACAAACAAACAAATAAGGGGGAAAAAAAGAGTCACGCAGGTTTCCCTTGAATGGTAACATTTCAAGGACAAAATCAAAACAAGTCCCATATTACACTCGTGCTTTTTCTCGTGCATTCTATCTAGGATTCCATCAAGGATTCTTTCTAGGATAAGCCTTCTATCTAGGATTTTCTGTTTGGGGGAAACGTTTTGATTGGCCATCACCTAGGGGGTCCAGGAATGTTCTTGAAATGGATGTGACCTTAGTTGCACTCTAGTGCATTTTGTAGCCTGCGTAGCAGGTGTAAACGGGAAAGGGGTAGGGGAGCGAAAAAAAAGAAGGAAAACTGGGGGGACTGGGAAGAAGGGAGCAGAACGCCTGCTGAAAGGCCGCCATTTTTTCATGGACGCAAAAATTCTGATTGGCTAATTTAAGCAGTAAGTCCCACGGGAATTGACGTAATCTCAAACAAAAGTAGCTTAGAATTAGAAAGTGTTACAATTCTAGACCAATTGACTCTTGTTTTTCAAGTCTGTAAGTTGTTCTTGGTTCTAAAAAAATTTCATCATGCCTAACTTTATATCCTAAGTTGTTCAGTAAATTCCTGCGTGAAGTCAGTCATGCAGAAAAGCACGTGCCTATCTCTGATTTGTGGTTGCATTAACAGTTAACCTAACTGACTGGTGAGCGGAAATGTAAATGACGCGGTCTTCAGGGCAGGCATTCCTTGCTCCCTCCTCCCCAGACCCCTATTTCAGGGCTTGAAATAATTTCCCGGCTAGGGCCGGTCAACTTGTCCGGTCAAACCTATTTTTGCTCGGACACAACCCATTTTTGGCCGGACAAATCTCCATTACGCCATATCTCTACAAAATTTCCCCCTCCCCCCCCCCCTGCAGCATAATGTTTACATATCAAACAAGTACATTTTCTAAGCCTTTATTGTACATGGAGCCTCGAACTCATGGCAGGAAAAGTGGAATGCATGGTACAGCCACAACGTTCGGCAAAATCATATTACATTTGTGCATGCATCTATCGCTTCAGTTCTATGTCTTCTATACAGTTAAATTTTAATACCTACTAAAGTTATGAAGTTGATGAAATTGAAGCCTGCGATCTAGTTGATCCTCATAATAATACAAGCTAACTGATGTGAATATACAACAAGAAACTCTTACAAGTAGAATCCATATCCACTGATTTGCTACAAAGTAAGCTTAGAATGAATAAGCTTGAATCTTGAAATGTTTCAGTACTATATCTTATTAAAAGGGGTCGGGGAAATGATACTAACAGGCAACTCTCTTTTTTCATTTGGAATACTTGAATGGCAACCTAATTTTGCTACTCGTTGTCAATTTCAAGTCTATACTGCCTGAGGAAAACATTGCCTTGCGAAGTAATGCCCGTGAATCCAATAATCACCAAAAAGCTTGGTAACCAAGTATTTATCAGGGGTGTGCCGGAAGTGATGAATGATTTGTTCCGTTTCAGCGTTTTTAGAGACGATATGAATCACAACTTTTATGGATGACTATTTGGCCATTTGGAATTACTGGAATTACATCAACGTTGTGCAATTAAAGAAATGAAAGCACTTTGTTGTGGTTTTAATTGAAACAAAAACATATCAACGCCAAAAATATATACAATGTTCGGGAGCCTACTGATCCACTCCTGTTTCTTTTATTAAATCTATTGCTCTGTCTTCTAATTCGTCCTCATTTTCTGAATCGGAATCTTCTTCAGTTGAAGAACAATCGATCAAGACCATTCCCCTTTTCGCAAACTCTCGGGCCTTGTACGATTTCCTCTTGCTTTGGTTCGGAGGGCGAGTGGCACTCGTTACCCACAAGTGAATGGCTGGTGTAGTGTCGTAACCTTGAAAAGGGGGACCTTCCATTTTGACTCTTATCAGGTGGCTAAGGGTGTTCTCGCTGAGTGTTGCCGAGAATCTGAGAGGCATTGTTATGCTTCTCACGTCACGTTTACAAAATCCAAGCGGGCTATATATTATAAGAATATAGTAATTCATACTGCTGCACACGCTACTCCGGAAGACCCGCTAATTTGCGGTGACGGCTTGATGAACGACAAAGCGAAGATTTGCAACCACCGGAAATTTTACAACCACTATTGTGAATCATTTTTTAAAAGTTCTTGGTCTGGTAGTATCTCTGTCTTTTCCCCTTTTTATTCACAAACGCCAATAATGTTGAACCTATAAAAATTTAAAACCTGAAGATCCGCATTAAATTTTTCTTTACAAGCGTAAACGACCGGACAAATTGTACGGCCATCCAAGGATTTGACCGGACAAAACCTATTTTTGACCGGACATTGTCCGTTGACCGGCCGTTATTTCAAGCCCTGCTATTTTCCTCCCACTTTATCGCTGCCCCTTCCCCCTCCACGTTTACGCCTGAAAGGCTCACGTTGACGTACTGGAACAGTAACGGGTTGTGCAACAAATATCAACCGAACTAAGCTTCACATCAGTTGTACAGAAGCACTCAAATTGCAGTTTCACCAGTGGAAGTTGGAAATGCTTAAAAATACGAAGATAATGATAACTGATCATTGTTGGTTCACAAAATAGCCACTTTCTCTCTTACAATACAGCTTAATTCAATAAAACTAAAACTTCAATCTCGAAAAGAAAATACTAACAAAAAATTTTCTTCCTGCACATTGGTAGCGAGTCAAAATATTAATACCTCCAGTTGAGTTTTGTTCGGCTTCAGGGATGGAGATCAGGTTTTCTGCACTAGCAGCTGTCTGATGATGATCATGATGCTCAGCTTGATCCACAGTTCTGAAGGAAGCAAGGAAGTGACACCTGACACCTCAATAATATTTTATTGTTATTTTTATTTTTTTAATTTCATTCAGCTTTTCCAACTTACACAAATCAACCCACTTGCCACCATCACATGCCATCTAATTCTCAGATCCCCTCAAACATTTAAATTAGAAGGCTTTTAATTTCTTTTCGCCACGCCTTTCGTTTTAAATGTCTTGCAACTACACAGAAGCACCAGTGTTAATTTAGCCTTTCTTCCGAAAGGTTGTTGTCTTTGAGAGGCGCCCCCTGCTATTCTCAACCTTTTCTTAGTGTACACTGCCCCACCCCATCTCCTGAACTTTGGCACCCACACAGACAAATTCCTTAACATCGTCTTTCTCTTCCCTGCAACTGCAACCCTGTCGAACCTCTTGGCTTTCATTCACAGCGCTTTGCACTTGGGTGCATTTAGGTGTAAATCAGTTATCCCTGCCTGTGCAATCCCCTTCACTGTTTTTATCTCTTCGATGTGATCAAACTAGGAAGCCAGTGATGCTAAATCCTCCAGCATAGTGGTAATATTGCATTTTATTCAAGTTCTTCTTTATCCTGTTGTTTGCCTTATCACCCGATCCATTGCAAGAAATGCTATCCTGAACCATCCTGTTCGCTCACCTTTAGCTACCATTGCGTACTCGAAATTCCCGTAATCGCCTTCACTGTGTTCACGATCTTGTCCTGTAAACTGCATCCCTTCGAGATGCCCCCATAAGCTACTTCGTATTCCTTTTTAACGTTGACACCGGGTGCACAGTCATGCTATGTCCTATCGGAACACAGCAGGTACTTCCCTCACCTTCTTGTCCACTCGTTATTGATAATAATTCCGCTGAAAATTCTGCCTGTGACCGTGAGTAAAGGTACCCGTCCCAACTGCTACATTCCCTGATGCACATCCCCTTTCTTTGCTATCTTTACAATGATCTAGTATCGATCCTCATCCCAAGCCTGCCTGGAGCCTGTCTGAAGAACTCTAACTGGGTCACAGTAGCTTCCTTGCCTGCTTTGATCATCTCAGCCGTTAACTTGATCCACTCCAGATTCTTTTCCATTCTTTGTTCCTTCGATCGCCTGACTCTTCACTTTCTCTCATTTAGAATCTATCTAGATCGATATTTTGATGACGGACCCCTTCCCGCTCGTCAACTGGGTTGTTTAGCATTTCCCTGTTCAATACTTCGCTAAAATGTTCCTTCGACCTCTTCAACCTTGAAACCTTTCCCTTAATCACACCTCCTTCCTTTCCCTTCACCGCTGGCTGGTTATTGAGATCTTAGTTCTACCATCCTCTGCAGCTGCTTCTGCCTCATTCAGCCAACCCTCTGTCCATTTCCTTTAATCACTGCGTAAGCTTTTCTTAATTTTCATGCCCTTCCCTTTGTATACTATTCCATTCTTAGTGCGCGTTCTTTTGGGCTTATTCCAGAATAACAATCGTGCTCACTTCGGACATATTCCGTTTTCAGAATGAAAGGAATAGTATTCAGCTCCTTCTGCTCCCGAAAAGATAATAAACAGAATGCCAGTTTACACAGAATAGGCAGAACCGTAAAGTTTTTGCTTTCCTCGGAATAGGTAACACTTTTACGTTTTGGGAAATGATATTCTGCGCGCGAGTATACTGTTATTTCTAAAACGGCATAATAATAATAATAATAATAATAATAATAATAATAATAATAATAATAATAATCAGAATACACCCTTGAGTCTCGCTCTTTTAACTCTCGCAGATCTTGTACCCTTTGCTTTCAGCTTCACAGTTTTCCTCTCGTTGATATTTTCCCATGTTTCTCCGGTTGTCGATGGTTTGCTCTTGTTTTTTGCACACCCCAGGGGTTTTTCGGTAGTCTCAATTTATGCTTTCGTAATCGTTTTGCCAAAGAAAAACTCAGTATGCAATAACAATAATAATAATAATAATAATAATAATAATAATAATAATAATAAATAAATAAATAAATAAAAATAAATAAATAAAAAAGGGAGGTCCTGTCTCTGTCTCTCTGATTCGTATTTTGTTAACATCTTTGATTTTCCAGCTACCATGTTTCTTCGGTTATCGATGGTTTGCTCTTGTTTTTTTCTGCAACCCACGTATTTTTCGGCCTCAACATATGTTTTCGTAATCGTTTTGCCAAAGAAAAACTCCGTATAATAACAATAAATAAAATAACAATAAATAAATAAAAATAAATAAATAAATAATTAAATAAATAGGGGTCCTGTCTCTGTCTCTCTGACTCGTATTTTGTTAAGATTTTTGAAGGTATCTAACAACTCAGATAATACTCACAAGTCGTGTAGAGTCTTCTCAGCACCCTCACCAACCTTCATGAAAACCTCCTCCAAAGTAGTCACGGAAACACCAAAACTTGTTATTCCATATTCGTCCAGCTTATCTAATTTTAGCAAATGTACATTGGTAAATAAACATTCAAGGGCGTACCAATGATAAGAAAACCACATTAAGCAAACCACATTTTCTAAGCCCCCCTAGCACGCACAGCGAAAATACTTTGAAAAGGTCGGGATATGACAGATTATGTATATCTTAGTTAGCAGAATGTTGTCTAATGAAACTGGGTATTCTTTAAATATGAAAGCTGAATCTTAAAGTACCCATCAGTAATACAATGTTCTAATAAGTATTTAAAAGGAGACTGTTCCTTCTTTTCTAGAGAAAGGATATGAATGTCATGACTTTTATTAGCTTCTGGTACTCCAACACTTAAAATAAATTGTCACTTGTTAAGCAGCCGTCATCGGGAAGAAACAGATTGCAGTACAAAGTGAATGAGTAGTACATGTAGGCTACAACTGTATCGGAAGGTATTGATAGACATTCCATCCCCATTTCCGACGTATCAGTAATCAGAATAACTGTGGTTGCTGTTTGTTAGTGTTGTCGTTGCTGCTGTTGTTGTTGTTGTTGTTATTCCCGATGTTCTCGTTCTTGTAGATGATGATGTTGTTATCGTCGCGAAAGAACCGCATACAACATGTCTATTACTATCAATGATAAGAAATGCTGAAGATGAAATCAGACGTCAGCTTTAAAGGGCGCTTCTGACTACCATTATCAGCCCATTTATGAGGTCATAAATGGACTTTCCTTTGTATCTCACTTTGTATCTTAACCGTGTCTGGTCTCAGGCGTATATATAAGGTCATCCACCCGCTCTTCTCATGAGAAGTAATGTAATGTACATTTGTGGTCATTAGGCTGCTGTTGCTGTTGGTGTTGTTGTAGTTGTTTTCGTTTTTGCTGTTCGTTGTTTTTGTTATTGTTGTGACTGTGACTGTTTTGCCACCATCCCCAATTGAAACACTGAAGACTCAACTAACAAGAATACAACTCACTTACTTTCTAACTCCAAGAAAAGAGCCTCAAAATTCTGTGAGCTTTCACTGCTAAGAACAAACTGGATTTCTGCACCAACAGAACTGATGATTTCTGCAGTTGGCACATGACCTTTGACTAGGTTTGTGATGGCATCTTGGTTACAGCTTTCCTTTTTAACCAGTGTTAAGTGGTAGCCTACACCATATCTAGAAACAAAATCAAAGCAACAGAATATTTAATTTCTTAAATACACATAAGATGCAACAATACGATGGTTCTCACAAATTCATATTTCGTTTTACAGGTTGGTTCTATTTCGTCGCCTACTGTATCTGTGACAATAGAAGCCAATATAAAGTTGCAATTTTAAATCATGACATATTTTCTTAACATTGCTGTCATCAGTGGTCGCTGCGTGCTGTTGACACCTGCTGTCGTGATAAGTAATTGTAAGTACTGCGAAATTAATTAGCATACGACAATTGCACCTACATTAGACCATGGTTAGTCGGCCTACCAACAGCGTTCCATGATTTTTTTTAAACAACTGGCTGGAAGGTATTATCAATTTTGTACAGGGCAGGATGAAGCGGCTGCAATTACAGGCTGGCCGTATGGCAGGGTTCGACTGCAGTTGGTAGGAGTGGTGAAAAAAATTGCCCTGATAAATACCAAGCAGCAGCATTGGCTCATGTCTCACCTGCTTTTAAGGAACAATGAGCTGCCACAGCAACGTAACTGGCCATCAGCCATGATAGCAATGCGATCTCCCAGTAAATCTGCTTCATCCCTACAAAAAAATAAATTTTATTCACCCAGTTTATGAGCCATCAAAACAATTACCATTATATTACATAACTTCAAATGATCGGAATCTCTAAAATGTATCTTTTTGCTGGCCACATACTTTGACACTTGATACTCAAAATTCGGTCACACGAACATAACGACATTAAAAACATTTTGCAACGGAGAAAGGGAAGCATTTTATTTCCAGCATCACTCATTACTATCAACGGTAAAGGATGGCAAGTGCCAAGTCATTTGCTTCAACAAACTAGATATACAAAAAACACAGCTTACATGAAATGAGTGGTCAATATAATGGTTCTCCCAGCTTTGTGCTTCAGTAATAAATCCCACGTGCCTCTCCGGGCATACGGGTCCATTCCAGAGGTGGGCTCATCCAAGAACACAATTTCTGATCCTCCAATGAGGGCAATAGCGCAACTATGAATAAGAACATTGGAGTACGCATACTACAGTACGTGTAATATTAGCGAGAAAATTGTTGTTTCCGTTTGCAATTAGCAGCGAAAGCCGTCGCAATGAGGGATTGGTGTTTCGCAGAAAATCCCTGTCGAGTTAAATTGGCGGGGTAAAATTTTAAACGAATTCATCAATCGTTTCTAAAGTTCAATACGAGACCTAAACTACCATGACTCAAATTTCGCACTATAACGCAAATATTAAGGTTTTAAATGGATACACACATCAAAACTATGAACAAGCAATAATTTCATTAACACAAGGTTACTTTTAAACCTAAAAAAGTGTTTCCTTATTAATAAATTCACGTGCTGAACTCTTTTAAAAACAACTAAAGTGTAACACCCCAGCTTGTCCTAAAAGGGTCGTCTTGTACCACTATCACTCCCAGAGATTTCCTTTTCTTCCAGCTTTGTGCTTCAGTAATAAATCCCACGTGCCTCTCCGGGCATACGGGTCCATTCCAGAGGTGGGCTCATCCAAGAACACAATTTCTGATCCTCCAGTGAGGGCAATAGTATATTGTTGACCGGCAGATAATTACATGTTTTCAAATTATGGTTAAATTGAGACTAAACTCTTACATGGTATAATCGTTCCTGGTTCAGGGTGCTTTTGATTGCTTCATAAAGCGGCCAAACATTGGGAAACAGCAATAACGAAAAAGTTCAAAGACAACAATTCTTGTAAACGCTATCGGTATACTCAGCACTGCGTCAAATGGTTAAACGCACCATCCGAGATATATCAAAAGGAAGAGCTATGGACATACCTTAGTTTCCTTTTCATTCCTCCAGATAGTTTGGATGATAAAGTATTGGTCTTATCAGTCAGTTGAATATCACTTATCATCTCACTAACTTCACGGGTAGCAGCATCCCCAAACTTGCCCTTAAATCAGTACATAGTATGGCAAATAAACGTACAGCAGTCTGATTAATTCCTAAAAATAGAATTAGGCTCAAACCACTGAGTATAATATCAAACGGTTCATGGCCATTCAAGTTACCTTACCTTCCCTACTTAATTGCAAAACAAACTCAAGAAGAAGACATCTTCATGTTGTTCAAGACTATCTGTACGCAATTTGAGTAAGATTTAACATTCAAAAAAATATTTGATTGGCACACTGGCTCATCAGCTACAATACTAATCAATCAATAGAAAACTACATGAAGTTCAATTGTGGTCACCCGCCAGAATTTCTGTCAGGTTTCCCAATACCCATTTGTACACCGAAGACCTCGCTTTTTCGAACCTCAGGTATTTCAAATCCCCGCTATTTCGAACAAAGTGACTTCTCTTGGCTAAAGCTACCACCTGTCACCTGGTACTGGAGTGGCCATGGTGACTGCACGAGGAAAGTTCTCTTAACATTAAAAAAGTCAAATTCTAAGTGCTGACATTAACAACATACAGGAATATCCTATGCTAGCCATCAGTTTTTGTTTTTGTTTGAGTTAAACGAAGTACTACGGCCTAAGTCAAACATCGAACTCTACACGTGCCGAGCCAAGTGCAAATAAGCAAAAACAATAGCTTTTGCCGATTTGCATCAGGTTCGCCGAATGTTAAGTTCGACGTTTGGATTGGGCCAAAGTAGCAAACAGCATAGAATATTCCATCTTCCTTATTTCTTTACCGAGCTTAAAATTTGCTATCTTGCTTAATTTGTCACAGCAAATATTGTACATAAAAACTTATAGATAATAAGGCCCCAGTTGTTCAAAAGGTGGATAGCGCTATCTACTGGATATATCGCTATCCAGTGGATAAGTATGAGGGAAACCAATTGGGTTATCCACTGGATAGAGATTTATCCAATGGATGGCACTATCCACCGTTTGAACAACTGGGGGCAGAGCCTGAAAGCACCAACGTCACGAGTCACCAGTTCTGATAACAATAAAAACAATTACCGAATATGACAATTTTTTGAGGGTTCAAGTTAGCGGAGTCTACTGTATAATTTTCGCTGGAGGACAAAATGTCTCAAACAATAAAAAGGGAAGCATTTTTAAGTCCAAAAAAGAAGCAGAATACCCACAAACAATGTAAGAAAAAGGAAGCATCTTACGTTTTAAAGACGTGTTTCGTGTTTCGATACTGGTAACTATCGAAACACGTCTTTGAAACAAAAAACGTTGTCCTTTTTTCTTATATTAAATTCGAGTCATCTCCCAGACGTGACTCCAGATCTATACTAATTTCAGCATACTGACCATACGGCACAAATAAAAAAAGCAAGCATACAGACGTTAAGTGACAGATGGACAGAGGTTGTTATTCGTACCTTTAAGCTTATAAAAAAATCCAGATGTTCTTTGACTGTTAGCCTGTCAAACAGGACATTATGCTGAGGACAGAGCCCAAGACTTTCTCGAATGGCATCCATGTCTGTAATGATACTCTTTCCATTGATGTGGGCACAACCAGAGGAAGGTGGGAACAAACCTGTCAACATTGATATGGTTGTTGTTTTTCCTGCACCATTGTGCCCTAGTAGAGCTGTTATTTGGCCTTTAAAAATGTTCAGCGAAAGTTCGTCAACAGCAACCTTGGACCCTGTGGATGTCTTTTGAATAAACGCAGTAAAAAAGAAACATGATCAGCAACAATATTTTGAAACAATATATTGAGCAATTTGCTGAATAAGAATAAAGTAATTAGTATTATTTACGCCACAACAAATAAATTAACCGCATGACAAAGTAACGTTAGCAAACACAAGTTCGCATGTGGAAACGTCTCGAACACAGTTTTTCTGGCAGTTTCATTCGCCAAGCAGACTAGTCAGTAGTCTTAAGGACGTTCGCGAAAATGTTCTACAACGCAGATTTGTTTCATACTCTTGCTACAGTCAGATAATGAGTTACCTATGTCAGAAATGCAAAAAAATTGGGGGTCACCGACTTCTTTTTTGAAATAAAGCACATGGAAAACTACCCCGATTTTGACAAATCGATCCTCGTCACTCGACATGGCCGCAGTGGCTGTTGGTTGAAAAATATTACTAATGGTTCGCTATAAACCCACTTTTTTTAGTCAAATTTTATTTAAGTGTGTCTGGTAAGTAAATAATTTGAGCCTGTGTCATCCTTTCAGTTAAGCTCAACCCTTAAGACGGGATTTTGCCAGCATCATCCAGCGAAAACAATAGCGAAATTCGATAAAGCGTGGGCAGAAAAGTTGCAAAAAATCAAACTTCGACAACACAGATTTTCTTCGATTTTTCGCAAGACGTAGACAATCGATAAAGGAAGTGATCTATCAAAAGAAAATTTGGGGTCACCGAACATTTATAAAGAGAGTTAAACCCGTGCATAGCTATAAAATGCTCACCAGCGCCATACTTATCTCTACATTTCTTTAACAGCGCGCGCATGACGTTAACGCTATTCACGTTGGCACGTGAATAGATCATTTTCATTATGACGTCACACGCGCAAAGGTTTCTGGTAGTTGTAGTGAAGATCGCTTCCCTGCTAGCAGAGGCCCCTTTCCTTTGTATTCGCCGAGCTGACGGGTGGGACGAAAAGGGACCTCTGCCATGGGTCGAGACTCCCTTTGATTCAACCGCCGTCCATGGTCGTGGACGGCGGTTTCCGAAACGCATGCTCCCTGTATTGTTTGCTGACCCTGACTTGAGCCCACCGTTGTACGCTGGATTGCTATGCAAATTCGAAGAAATTCAGCGTGGAGTTTTGTATGTTTTTTTTTTTATCCGATGGACGAAGAATTACGGGGAGCGTTGATAAGAAACATTTCAATGGAAAACTTTTTTCCCAAATTCTGGATTGTGCCAATATGATTTCCCTCACAAAAAAAAAGAATCGAATGGGAGGAGGGAGTGTCTGAGATAGGAGATGTAGAACAAGTAGAACAGTTTTTAAATAATAGAACCAAATGGACATCGAAGTAATAAAAAAATCTTTTATCTAGAATTGTGCAAAATACAACGGGGAACTCAATGAAATGCTTTGAGCGACTCGCTTTGAGATTCAATAAAAACGAAACAAAGCATTTACATTTTAGAAATATCTCGCTTTGAGTGAATCGGCAGTTGTAAGTTAAGTCGTCAAAAGAAGAGAATTACCATTCACCACTACAAGTTGACGCAAGACATGTAAAGATGATTGAAATATTCGGTCAACTGAAAAAGCGAGCAATGTTATTTTTATAGCTTCGCACTAAGGCGGCTGAACGATTTTTTGCGTTCAAACAACCCAATGTGCCGTAGGAAAGGAAAGCAAACTGGCTTGAGAAACAACACTAACTCAGTCTAGAATAGTTACTATAACTAATTTTTGAATTATTTTCACATTTTGCAAAATAAGAAATAATAAAACCTACAAAGACAATGATTACAAAGACAAAATCTTTAAAGCTTATACGTACAACATTTTCTCGCCATGATTAACTGTAATAACTGCAATTGCAAAACCAGGGCGCTTATTTCAACTTAAATACGAAATTCCATGAATAGACATACACAGGAAAAGGGTTAACAAACCTTCAGGTATGAAAAATTATTCAGATTAGCACTTGCTGTCCTGAGAAAGCAAAATGCCTCGAGTACAATTCCGCTTAACTTGACGCTGTTTCGTACCAAATTTCTACAAGTTTTTAAACATTTCAAGAAAGTTACTGCAAATGTGGAACCGCTCAGTTAAAAAATTCTTACGAAGTCAATCCACGGTCAAATATGTAACTTACGTTACGGTTGAAGTGGAGGAAATACTTAAAAATAGATCGTTGTCTTTGGAAAAACAACACTGACAATACAGTCTGTTCTTGAACAAGGATTTCTTTGCATTAAGCTCTGCAACTTCTTTTATAACCGCCGTGGGTTATTCCTCAGGTCTTTTCCTTGTAGCAAGAAGCTTTTAAAAGAAATGTCTTCAAAAGACTTCATCGTAAGGATCCATGTAAAATTACCGGCCTGAAGATCGAAGCCATCCGCTAAAACGTTTTGTAACGCACCGAGTGCAATACGATACAAAAATAAAAAATCTTGCAAAATGAAGCTTCCTTACTTTCACGTTATTGTCTCTTGATGTGTCCTGGAGGGGTAAAAGTAGGTTTGTCGCTTATGTCACTCAAGGTCCTCTCAATTATGCGCATCATAGACATGACATGATCGGCCGACTCGGCCGCCATTGCATGCATTGCATCTGCTTTCGTTCTTTTATGGATTAATTTGAATTTTCCCGCGATTGAGCCACCGTGGGCGTAATCTTTACTAAAACTACCAGAAACCTTTGCGTGTGTGACGTCATAATGAAAATCGTCTATTGCGTACGCAGTATGAAGGCGCAGAAACAATTAGCACGAACATCCTTAAACAAAGACGTCCAAATCTGTAAATTGCCATTTTGGTTCTCTAAAAGCCGATTTTTAGATGGTACAACCACCGTATACGGTAATACCACTTTCAAAACTCACCCTGTCCATGTCATGTAAAAACTGTCAAGTCCAACAAAGTTACACCATCTAAAACTGCCGCAAGTCCCCATTACAAAGCTGACATACACATGCAGGTCACTCCGTTCAAATGAACGAGATTACTGAGTCTTTGTCCTAATATATAGATGTAGCCAAGCCTAAAAGCGTAGTCCCCCTCCCCCCTCCTTTTTTTGTTTTTTGTTCTTTTTTGCTGGCACTTATTAATTTGTGAAAATACCCTCATTCAAGTCGTTAAATTAAAAAAAAAAAAGAAAAAAATTCATGTCCTCGATGAGAGCCGCAACCGGCTCGACGGCGTCATAAGCCGGTAATTAGTCCACTAGGCCATGAGCGTTTATTGTTATCTTCAGATGTTAATTTTACTACTTCTTCCTTCCTTCGTGACAAGCTGCTTATCAACATGAAAATTGCTATTGTTTTTCCTGGCAAAATGTGTTTGGACCGCCGTAAAAACCATGGTTGTGGACAGAAGAAACCAAAAAGCACTAGTTCTGCTATATTTGGCGTCGAAACCGCTGCGAAAAGCTACGAACTCAAGCGGTGTGCCGACCGAGTTCGCAACAGAACCGACAAGGCAAATTTGCACTTTCCGCCTGAACTATATCGCCTAATTTTTTTCGCCTAAATTGAACTTTTCGCCTTCCACCAAAAAGACCACTGAGTATTCTTGTTGTCTACAACGCGGGTCAACATGCAATTATGCGCCAAAAACACGGGATTCAGCACAGGGTTATATCCAGTGTATGCCACTTCATATTCGTGACCCTGTAGTGCGGACGGACGGACGTACGGTCACGTTACTATTACGTCACTACCAAAATTTCTTGGCTTGATAGGTTACCACATTTCCTTAGCAATGGTGCTCCGCTGACGCGCTAGCGTGCGGGCTCCGCTATTAATAAAATGAGACCACATATCGGAGTAACAACCAATTAGACAAATCAGCGTAATTGAAACAATACCGTAAAGACTTTTCTGAGGCTTTCAACAGCAACACCAACTGGCAAATCTGGTTCTTCTTCAACATCAGCCACTCCGTTGTTGTCATCATCATTTTCATCATCTTTCGGTAACATGTCATTCATTTCCTATCAACATTAAAGAAGTACTGTGTTAACAACGAGTGCGAGTATTTCATCAAACGGTTCCAAACACCGAGAAACTCATAAAGACGGAGACTATAGGCCGAGTTTATTTCTTCGAGATGTTAGACACCTGCCATGAAAATGGTGGTATAACTTCTCAGCCCAGCATGATAAACACCTTTTTGCAAGAAAATTTGTTTGACGTTGTTGTTAAAAAACAAACAAACAAACAAGTAAGTAGCACGTGCTTGCTTTCTCGAAATGCCGGAAAAATGACACGTTTTTTTTTGTAAACCATTGAAGAGCCAGTCCACGAGAGGTTCAAAGATTTTTGGAAATGGTCGGAAACACCCCTATCTCAAACTTTGCCTGCTGAAAGCTAGTCATGAGCAAGTAATCAAATCGACATTATTTTGTCTTCTAATGCTAATGTGATCACGTGACTGACAATTTAAGTTTGAACCCCCTGGGAGCAATTTTAGCTCAAAAAATTCTCCAAAATTTACCAACTCTGCATGTCTCTTGTCAAAACAAACATCAGCCAATCATAAATCAAATGATGTTTCTCTACTAAACTGACCTTCTTCTTCATAAAAATACTAATATTTCTTTCAGGCTCTTCTTATCAGCTGAACAGTAATTTTCAACAGAGAGTGTGGTTTGACAGATTTGAAAAAGTGCCAATTTTACCAAATTTCAAAGGAATTTTTTTCTATGTAGTAGACAAGATCTATGGTTGATCTGTATTTCCCAAAACAGCCAAAGGATTGTACTTAAACATTATCGAAAAATCTTTCCGGGCAATTCATTTTTAATCTTCAATATGGCTTATGCAAAATTGACATTTTCCTAAAACAGACATATCTGCTGAGGGACAAAAGGGTCGCGTTAAATCACCTTTTGAGACTTAAAAAATACATGAAACCTGTAAAAATGTAATACACAGGCTAACAAAGTATACGGTTATCGTTTGAATTACTTCACTGTCGCAGATTTTTCACATAAACGTTTTGCAGCTATTGAAGTCGTTTCTTCCCCACCCCTCTCCCGATAAATTTTAAGGTGAGTCAGGTGTGTATTATTTAATTTCCAGCAGAAACTTATTTCAAGCTATTCGAATAGATTTATTTGGCTTTTCGGTGTCGTTTTCAATCATTCAGAATCTAAAATAAATTTATAGGCCATAAAAACAGGCTGAAATGAGAGAATTGAAGTCGAGAGGTTGCGTTACTGTGCGTGACACAGAGAATCGACTTTCGTGTATGGATAACTTCTCGACGACAGATTTTCTATTTTACAAGGGGAAAATGGCAACCAAATAATTTCACGTATTCGAAGAGGAACAAGAATTTCCTATATCAGCCTACACCTTATACATGATGGAGGCTTAACGTTTTACAGTTAAACAACTGTTATACCGACTTTGCGATTTGTCTGGGGGTGTGTATGAACCGTGTATCTGATTTGTTGCAGTTAGTCGGTAACCAAATGTAGCTTACATTCTATAAACCCTCAAGAATTTGAACCATTGTTTCAGCGGTGTTTTTTCTCTAGTATACTTTGTTTAGGGATTGAATGGGTTTTGCTGGATGCCCTTCGAGGTTACCAGTGATTAGACATAATAATAATAATGATACTTGTTTCACGAAATCATTAATGATCGGTTAGAACTGATTTCGTCAGTTGATAATATCAAATTATTAGAACTACAAACGTGGATTAAAAAGCAAACAGGCTACTTTGGACCATCTTAAGTCTAGCTCAAAGGCGAGTACCAATTTCTCCGGTTCCTCTTCCCGTAAGAACTTGTTTATGCATGAAAACACAAGCAAACTAGCGCTTACCTCAGTGGTAGGAGAAGCACCGTCAACTTAACTGTGACCTACGTACTTGTTTGGAGAAATCTGTTTGCTACCAGTTACTGCAACTTTTCATCAAGAATCTCAAGGTGAATGTTAAATGTTACACATTCACTTGCGAAGTTTTGATTTCGTCCGGCGTAGACACTACGTCATGTAGACTTCCAATCAATTGTACTAGGAAAATTACCAATTCAGGTTTGATATTTTTTCCTTTCAATTGCGAAAGCAATTTGCTGATTGCATAAAAACGTAGTTATTTCCCCATCATGTGTAAGGTGTAGGCTGATATCGGAAATTCTTGTTCCTCGTCGAATATGTGGAATTATTTGGTTGCCATTTTCCCCTTGTAAAATAGTAAATCTGCCGTCGAGAAGTTATCTATACACGAAAGTCGATTCTCTGTGTCACGCACAGTAACGCAACCTCTCGACTTCAATTCTCTCATTTCAGCCTGTTTTTATGGCCTATAAATTTATTTTAGATTCTGAATGATTGAAAACGACACCGAAAAGCCAAATAAATCTATTCGAATAGCTTGAAATAAGTTTCTGCTGGAAATTAAATAATACACACCTGACTCACCTTAAAATTTATCGGGAGAGGGGTGGGGAAGGAAAGATCTTAAATAGCTGAAAGACATATTAGTATAATTATGAAGAAGAAGGTCAGTTTAGTAAAGAAACATCATTTGATTTATGATTGGCCAATGTTTGTTCTGTCAAGAGATATTCAAAGTTGGTAAATTTTGGAAAAAGGTCAAACTTAAATTGCCTGTCACGTGATCACATTAGGATTAGAAGACAAAATAATGTCGATTTGATAACTTGCTCATGACTAGCTTTCAGCACGCAAAGTTTGAGATAGGGTTATTTCCGACCATTTCCAAAAATCTTTGAACCTCTCGTGGACTGGCTCTTAAGACACTTTGCAATGGCTTCCTTTTTCAGTCGTGCGACGGAACAACCTGCACAGTCATCGCTGTTTCGACCGGCTAAAAATTGTAGAGAGGAAAAATCCTTAATGGCACTGTGCGAGCCTAAACGTGCACGTTAGAAAGGTAAGTTGTCCATCGAGTTATTGAAGAAGTGGCAGAGGGAGTGAGCAAGAACATTTGCTGATATGAAGTCGGGAAGCTCATGAATTCACACATTGATATTCACCGAGTGCGTCTTGGAGCACACAACACAAGAACAGAATGATTACGTTTCTAAAACTGTTTGAACTTTGTTCCTCTGGGTAGCAAGTACCAGCGCACAAATTATAGAATTTGAAAACAAAAATTGCCAGCGGAGTGTTCAGTTTAGAACTGATCAAAGATTGTACTGATTGAAACGTAAACTTTAACGGTACATGAACCATTGTGCGAGTAGTGAATACAACTGACAACTTTGTGCAAGTTCTGGAATGAGCATAGATAGGCAGTGTATTGGTAGCATACCACCGTCACTGGAGAGTGGTAAAGCATTTGTCATCGGGTATCAATGCATGCACTTCGCATGCACATGATGTGGTATAAATCAGGTGGTCCTTGAGATGTGAATTATTAATGACTTAAGACAAACAAAAGATAAACTGTTTTATATCTCAAACTCAAAAGGAAACACTCTGAAATGGATTTTTAAAACAAATTATACGCCCCAGTCTCATTTTTCCTGTTGCTAACATACGATACATCGTTACTGTTGCTATGCATGCACATTCAGCATATTCATTGTTTTCAGCCTCCTACCAGTTGGAAGTTACGTCCTTACTTTCAATCTGTTCTTAGCTAGCAACAGCTGAAAAGCGACTAACAAAAGTATGTGACTTTTTATAAGTTGATTCATGTTTTTTTTTCATCGGGCAGAATGCGTGGACATCATTAATTATTCATGACCGCTGAAGCGGCAAATTTAAATGGGAGCGCGCTTTGAAAAGCCCGGAATAAGAGAAGAAAAGGGCTAAATTGGCTCAATAGCGTTGGTAAAATTCGTTTTTCTGATTTCCAGAAGTCATAACTAAAAAATCCACGCGCGGCTTTTTGAAGAGGAATGCTGTATCTGTCATTTTGTCTTTAAACGAATGAGTTTTGCAAAGTTTAAAGACTATCCCTTTACACTTGAAAATGCCAAAAAAACGGGCCTTTTTCGTATGGAAGCCACTTTCAACAGCGATTTTCTTGAAACTTATACCGACTTCCAAATTTCCACGCACGGCAAATGGAAGATTGATCTTTTCTTGAACAGAATCCGTTTAAACTTTGAAAATTGGTGAACAAGAACCACTATCCCTTTCAGTTTTAAAATTTTAAGTTTGAATAAGTTCCAAAATGGCGCGTCTTGCCCGGGCGAGCTATTGTTCTGAAGCCCACGACTGAATAACAATGGTTGTCAAGACTATAACAATACCCTATTCAACAAAACTACTCAGATGTAAAATGTCTCATTAACTAATCAGTTGCCGCGAACTTTGAAACTGATCTCGGTGCACCAGCTGATTTATTTATGTTCAATGTGCCGATCAGACCGCAAGATGAACAAGGAAAACAAAAATGCCCTAATGGATATCGCTTATTAGACAAAATATTTTCTTTTAGCAAAGAGAGAACACAAAGGAATTCAAAGCCACAAGAAATGGTTTCTGTTCGGTCGCTGTCAGTACGATTGCTAATAGAAAGGCGCACTGATCGCAGTCGGTCTATAAACTAACAATAATAACTGCGAGGATCTTCTTTACATTTATTTCCGCAGTTCAAATATGTGAATTTCATATATTTATAGTTTCATCTTCATCTTTCCCGGGTATATTACGAGCCAATTTAATGACCAGCTCCCAGTTGGCTTGTTAGCTCAATTGGTTAGAGCGCTGCACCGGTATCGCAGAGGTCAGGGTTCGAATCCCGGCAAGCCTGATTTTTTCAGGCTTTCTTTAATTTCGCAACTGCATAAGTTGCATTAATAACTGCGAGGATCTTCTTTACATTTATTTCTTCTTTCCGCAGTTCAAATATGTGAATTTCATATATTTATAATTTCATCTTCATCTTTCCCGGGTATATTACGAGCCAATTTAATGACCAGCTCCCAGTTGGCTTGTTAGCTCAATTGGTTAGAGCGCTGCACCGGTATCGCAGAGGTCAGGGTTCGAATCCCGGCAAGCCTGATTTTTTCAGGCTTTCTTTAATTTCGCAACTGCATAAGTTGCATTAATAACTGCGAGGATCTTCTTTACATTTATTTCTTCTTTCCGCAGTTCAAATATGTGAATTTCATATATTTATAATTTCGTCTTCATCTTTCCCGGGTATATTACGAGCCAATTTAATGACCAGCTCCCAGTTGGCTTGTTAGCTCAATTGGTTAGAGCGCTGCACCGGTATCGCAGAGGTCAGGGTTCGAATCCCGGCAAGCCTGATTTTTTCAGGCTTTCTTTAATTTCGCAACTGCATAAGTTGCATTAATAACTGCGAGGATCTTCTTTACATTTATTTCTTCTTTCCGCAGTTCAAATATGTGAATTTCATATATTTATAATTTCATCTTCATCTTTCCCGGGTATATTACGAGCCAATTTAATGACCAGCTCCCAGTTGGCTTGTTAGCTCAATTGGTTAGAGCGCTGCACCGGTATCGCAGAGGTCAGGGTTCGAATCCCGGCAAGCCTGATTTTTTCAGGCTTTCTTTAATTTCGCAACTGCATAAGTTGCATTAATAACTGCGAGGATCTTCTTTACATTTATTTTTTTAACAAATGTTTGTAATAGATGCAATCACGGGACCGCTTGTGTGTCGCATATCCTAATGTTCGCTACGATCGCTGACCACGATCGAGTTTTAGATTTTTGGCTCTGTTAGGGAATGTAAACTTACTTACCCAGAAACAAAACATTACAGTGTCTGCCGCTTGCGCACTTAAACCACACACCCGGCACAAACAAGCGAAATGCTGAATTTATTTACGACACAATCATCTCGCTCTCGCAATGATGATTCGACATAACTTTTTTTTCTGTGTTGTAACTTTTGCCCAGACGAAACCACTCTAAAATGCTCATGCAATACCGGATCAAAATGGAAAACAGTTTCCTGAAATGTTCTACGCGAAATATGCGCATATGTCAGTGATATGTTCGATTTTACGAAACAAAAGGTTAAACAATAGCGCGCTCCATTCATTGTTTAGTTTGTCGGCTACTTCATGATAATGAGTATCGCCGTGCGTTTATGGCAACCAATGAATTAAGTTCTTTCTAAGCGTCTATGAATAATAACGCGCGATATGACAGATCTACAAACTTTCTTGAACTGGAAGTAAATGTCCCGAGAACAATAGGCATTCTGCGCGATGTTTTTTTGGATAATAACTATAAATACCACAGTACTATCCACATTGTACTTTTTGATTGCCTATGCTGTTGCATCAATGCATGGGTGATGTTTTAACCCTCGGACGTACAAGCAAACTCATACCACCACGGTGATGCAAGAAGGGGTTGGGGGGGGGGGGTGGACATAGGTTTTGACAGAAGATAGCCAGTGGTGTTTTCTACAAAATGAGGTAAATATTATGGGTCGTGGCGCTGCTGGGGATCTCTGTCGTAATCCAATATGGCGGCCAAGAGGACCGCCATCTTGGATTTCGCAGGAAAAAAAACGTTTTAAAAGGAAACAGCTGAAATTGATTTTTTTTTTCATGCTTGTCACGTAGAATGTGAGATAACTAAACCATTTACTGCTTTTGTCGGCATTTTCTAATTAAGGGTGAAAACCCCGCATTTTAATTCAAAATGATATGGCTTGACCTCATGGTGCTTTTGCCGTCAAATATCGCAACCATAGCAACTGATTCTCCCCTAACATCACCAAAATACGCCCAGCCACTACAAACGGCAGGTGCCGATCCCCACCCACAGTACGTCCGAGGGTTAAGAATCAGATAACAATTAGTCAGATGGCAAAATATGTCTGAAGATAGCCTTATGATATTTATGAAAGTCAAAGGAAATTAATTGCATGCTTATTGATATACCTTATCTCTGCAGCACTCCAACTGAAAACAAAAGATTTTCACACATAAGGTTGGTACGCATGAGAAAGTTTGCCCTGGGAGAAAAAGGCCCTTAGTTTAAGCTAAACATTTTCCTCAAATGTCTTCCCATGCATACATATGGGGGATTTTATAGAATTCGTTCAAACTGGTTTGAAATAGTAGTACAAATTTCGAAGACTTGCACCCCAAATTGTCAAAAACACAGCTTGAAAGATGAGTCCCGAATTCCCTGGCCCTCAAGAAACGGGGGTTAATCTCCAGGCCGTTTGCCCCTCAACCTTGTCCTCGCCCCGTGGCTCGTCAGGCACTTTACCCTTGTCTCTCAGTGTCCACACCAAGAACTTAAAACTTTGAAAGGAATCATTCCCACTGCCTGATTACATCAACACATTTTACAGGAAAGGTAAGTAGGTTTACACGAGTTTTAAAGAGTAAACGTATGAATTATATTTAGAGTTGTTTTAATGCACTTTAACAGAAGTTTTAATTAGAAGTAATTGTTTTATTGCTGTTATAATTATTATTTTTTCTATTTTTATGTTTTAATGTAGGGACTTGGGCTTTAACTGTTGAGAGAGCTGATGCCAGCTATTACATATACGCAATGGAGAAAAAAATGCCCAGATGCGCTTGAATTGATGAATAAAGAGATGGTTTCATCAGCTTGAATTTTTGGAATCCTTAAAGGCAATTTTAATTTAGAGTAGATGCTTTAGGTAAATGCGGTGATAACTGCTGTTTTACTGTCATGAAAGAAAATTGTGTAATGATGAATTAAGTTGTGCCCTAGCGTAACAGTAAAACACTGAAGATTTAGTGTAAAATGAGGACGTTGTGCAGACTGGAATTGGAGACAACTATGGCTACCGACGTGTATTATACGGACATGCTTTTTTTATCATTTATTATTTTATTTGTTTTTTGAATGCCCCATGCATTGATTTTCAACCAGCTAATTCAATTTCTTTAGAGCACATCACATGTCTTATGTTGGGTATACCAGGGTTACATATTTTATACAGTTCTTGTGCCAGATAGCACGACGTGTTTTATTCGTATCAGCATGCATGGACTATTAATACAAACGAACAGCTGTAGATGATATGAGCACCTCTTGTGAAGAGCGTCAAACTTTTAATTGCCAGCAATTTCTGATGATTACGTATGGGATCACAACACAAAATTACAGCTTTTAAAAAACAAGACATATTTACTCTCGCTGTAACACTAAGTTGATAAAATACCAAGTGTTAAAATATAACCGGAAACTACGATACCCAATGGTACATAATACAAATACGGTCTATAGTGAAGACATTTGTCATTTTCTCTCTTTCAAGGGTCCCTTAGGTGTTGGGAGAACTGCGTCAAGGTTAAAATACACTCGCCTTTTGGTTTCGAACTTCGGAGTTCCCATTTTAACATGTTATGATAATAATTTGTGTGCATTCATTTTTTTTAGTCCATTAGACCCAAGACAACAGCTTTAACAAGTCTACATACTTACCAGGTTCAAACTAACTCCTTTGGAATGAGAGACGCCACACCAATATGATGGCAGACAAGGAAAATAAAATGGTTTAGGGATTCCATATTCTCCAGGCAATACAGCTTCAATATACCTGGTAAAACAAGTACACAGTAGCACATGGGTGCGTGGTGTAATAAAATAAACTATCAGCTTAGTATGTTGTAAAATTTGGGCAGGAAAAATACTTCTTTAAACAGAAAAGGTTTTCAAGGAAGTTGACAACATTTCTCATAATCCAAATTAATGTTGCCTATAATATTAGACAATAATTCCACGAAACTGATTCGTACATGAACTGGAAGTCAACTCGGCGCTGCAATGTTATGTACTTAAAAGTGGCTGTCCGCGTAAGAATCGACCACTCAATTTTGATGAACTTTTCGATTTCCTTCAAACTTTCTGTGCGAGACAAGGTTGATATAGGACTTATGAAAATACATTTGGTCTGTTGGTAATCTTCAGTATACCCGAGATTTTGAGGCAAATGTTGTTGACACCCGGAGCCCTCAAAATCGCCCTTTCGTCGAGTCGAAATTAGCCAATTTTGGGAAGTCTGTTGCGGACCGTATATTTATCTAAAGAAATGTAACTTTTACACCAGTCACACATGCGTCATGTTACTTTAGAAATACGGTGGAAAAAGTTCAAATTATCGAGACTTGTTTAAACGAGAGAGTCTCAAACTGGCCAATGTTAACGGTATCAGCAAGAAGCGGGGCAAGTGGTTAGACAAAAACAAACGTTTCACAAAAGTCTGACTTATTCTGACAATCTTAGGTATTTTTCTAAAGAGTACTAGGATAGTGTCCTTAAACTACTTAATAATATTTCGTGGATCTCTAACATGTGAAGAGATACTGTTGCAACAATTATGGAGAAATCCGTTCTTCGGTAACAACTGTAATGAGACCGAGTGTGACAACGAGCGTACAAATTTTGACTTCTTTGTCTTGTTCACGGATGAAAATGGGCAAACACTATAATTAAAAGAGCAAAAATTAAAATCATACCTTGACAGTTGTCCAGCTTTACTTCTAGGACTGTTTTTCAACAGCTAACCGGCCGCAAAGTTTACGGTTCTGCAACGGATTCTATTAATTCCGTAGTCTTCTTTCATAGACTTGCAGGCAGCGATCTCGTGAGCTAAAAGGCTGAAGAACTCCATTATGTTGCGTGAAGAGAGTGACTAAATTCATTGTAACAATCTGCTGGCTAAGGATACGCCAGTGACAAGTAAAAAAACGAAGACAAATCCAGGAAATAACACCTGAAAAATACTACGCCGTTTATCTTATTTCAAGTGTATTACTGCTGACCGCAACAACACATTTCCTTCCTGATCGTAGCGGAAATGACACCGGAAATTTAAACAGCAAATCACTAACTTGCAAGTGACCAGTAATTCGATTGCCTTGCAAACCCTTTCAATAAATAATTCACAATCAGAGTACAGTTTTGATTGTGTTACTATAAGAAATAATCTTTACAGGTACAGACAGGTACTAAAGGTCAACTCAAAGTTGGAAATCTCTAGACATACAGCTGAATATGTTGATATCACTGACATTTTTTAATCTGTCTTATGCAAACGTGACATAAGCCTACGATTGCAGAAGTTAAAAGTTAATAGCGTTCACCATTTTGTACGAGACAAGTCAACCGTTTGGATTTTGAAAGGTTGGATTTTTAAAATATTGTCTTACTGTGTTTTCGGTTAGACCGGGTGTGCTTTTTAAGGGGTGGGGTTGGGCTTTGTATAGCCCTCGGGTTCCTTTTTTCGGGTACCTCACAGCTGCTTAGAACTTCTTATTTCACTGGATCTTGTTATCTCGCAGCTCTGTTGTCCGGGCTAGGCGTCAATGCTTTTGTCAGGTTTGTTTATCCCTGGTTTATTGTTTTCTCAGCCAATCCCTTGCGGCGTTCTAAGAGCTACTTAAGCTCGAACAACCACTTCCCTTGAATTCGATCTTCTAATAACGAAGGATCTCTGAAACTAAACGGTGGGTTTTTTTGTGGAACAGGCGACTTGTATCACCCATAAGGGTGAACAAACCTGAAGAAACACCAGCCGGATACTACACCTAAGCCTCGCTCAAATCCTAAGAAAAATGTAGTTCTTAGTATTCATGAGAGACACCAGGAAGTACTTACACTGCCCAAAAATTCCGTTTTTTGTAGCAATTCTTAAATTTCACGTCAGCGTTGTTATAACCGTATACTGCAACCTATGCATGCCTTACGCGGTTTCATATCACCCGTTTTGTATTGGCCCCTTTTTCTGTGATTTAACGGCAATTTAAAGGCGATTTTATTACAATTTTGAAATTCTGCATGGAAGTGAGAACGAAACGCGTGCGATGTGAAAAAGCGAACTGTCAAGTTTCCGATCTCCAAACGCAGCTTTTATTGTGTCTACAAAAAGCACTTTTCTCCCATCTCATCAAAATCGTTAACAAATTCCCGTGAAATTAACCAAAAATCGCTAGGAGTTTATACAGAGGAGATAAACTCTCACTTAAGGCACACATAGGGACAAGTGCGGCGAACTTGCCCCTAACTCAAGTCTCGGAAACATGTCCCTTTGTGCGAACTACCTATTTCTCAGTAATTAACTTAGAAACCAAACCAGAATACTGAGCAGCAAAACCAAACGTACAGCTTGTCGAAGCTTGGTGTGTACAATTTGCGTCAAATGAAAAAAAGACAGACTGACCGAAAAGTGCTGTAATCGACGATTATTTTACATTTTTGTACCTTTGAAGACTACCAAATAAACGCAATGTTATGATCACACTCCACAGTCCATATAGGTTACACCAGCATTTCCAGGAATGAAAATCGAAGGAAAACAGGAACACGCTTTTCAAGGAAGCTTTGGTCAACAGTTTAGTTGCCAAGACAATAAACCGCTGACCAAGTGTCCCGAAGTTCCAGACCACACCCTCCCCCCCCCCCCCCCTCCGCTAAACAAACCTCCTCACCCCTAGAAGATCGCCGTCCAACAAACGTTCGAGTCAGGAATGATAATTAAATTAAACATGTATCAAACTCAAACTCACACACAAAAACAACAAGATGCTGGCAAAGATGGGGGGCATAGGTTCATACTGCGTCAAAATATACATAGTTTCCCTTCCGTGCAATCAGCCTTGTTGTTTTATCGTATTTGGTTCTTTATTTTTACTGATTAGATCCTTTACTACAGGATCCGGTCCTTTTTTTTCTTAAGGTGGTGGGTGGTCCATGCGAAGCTACTTGTTTCCAATTGGATCGATTGATCAATCGATCACACTCCTTCATTCAATTAATCAATCACTCACTCACTCACTCACTCACTCACTCACTCACTCACTCACTCACTCACTCACTCACTCAATCAATCAATCAATCAATCAATCAATCAATCAACCAATCACTCGATCAACCAATCAATCGATCGATCATTGATTCATGCAGTCATTTAGCGAGTCAATCTGTCAGTCAGTCAAACAATCAATTTTAATCAAAAGTAACCAATGAAACAGTCAATCAGTAAGTCAATCAATCCGTCAATCGCACAGTCAGCCATTCAATGAAAAAGGGCGTCATTCAATCAGCGCGAACGGCTTAGCGGCCGGGAGCGACGAGAGGCGCCTACAATCGCAGGGTTATCTCTCGTTTGCCTAAGACAGATTAAAAAATGCCAGGGACATCAAGGTCGCTTACGAGCATATTCTGCTGTATGTCTAGGAATTTTCAACTTTGAGTAGTAATTGTAATAGTTTAGTTTGCCAGGGCTCCTTTTCATAACAGCGTCAGTTTTGACTCTGACTGGATCACCCTGGCATAAAGAAATTAAGGTGTATGTACGTATGTAGGTAGGTAGGTATGCATGTAGGTAGGTATGTATGTATGTATGTATGTTGACCTTTAGCATGTTTAGTACCTATCTGTACCTGTAGAGATTATCTCCTATAGTAATTCTCGTGAGAAGCAAAACAATTAAAACTGTACTTTGATTGTGAATTATTTTAATGAAGTGGTTTGTAAGGCAATCGAATTACTGGTCACTTGCTAGTTAGTGATTTCCGGTTCAAATTTCCGGTGTCATTTCCGCTACGATCACGAAGGAAAGTGTTGTTACGGTCAGCGGTCATACACTTGAACCAAGATGGACGGCGTATTATTTTTCGGGTGTCATTTCCTGGATTTGTCTTCGTTCTTTTACTTGTCACTGGCGTCTCCTTGGCCAGCAGATTGTTACAATGAATTTAGTCACTCTCTTCACGCAACATAATGGAGTTCTTCAGGATTTTGGCTCACGAGGTCGCCGCGTGTAAGCGAAAGAAAGAAAACTACGAAATTGATGGAATCCGTTGCAGAACCGTAAAATTTGCGGCCGGTTAATTGTTGAAAAACAGTCCTAGAAGTAAAGCTGGACAACTGTCACTGTATGATTTTAATTTTTATCCTTTTAATTATAGTGTTTGCCCATTTTCATCCGTGAACAAGACAAAGAAGTCAAAATTTGTACGCTCGTTGTCACACTCGGTCTCGTTACAGTTGTTGCCGAAAAACAGATTTCTCCATAATTGTTGGAACTGTATCTCTTCACATGTTAGAGATTCACGAAATATTAAGTAGTTTAAGGACACTATCCTAGTACTCTTTAGAAAAATACCTAAGATTGTCAGAATAAGTCAGACTTTTGTGAAACGTTTGTTTTTGTCTAACCACTTGACCCGCTTCTTGCTGATACCGTTAACATTGGCCAGTTTGAGACTCTCTCGTTTAAACAAGTCTCGATAATCTAAACTTTTTCCACCACTTTTCTTAAGTAACATGACGTATGGATAAATATACGGTCGGCAACAGACTTCCCAAACTTGGCTAATTTCGACTCGACGAAAGGGCGATTTTGAGGGCTCCGGGTGTCAACAACATTTGCCTTAAAATCTCGGGTCTTCGGAAGATAACCAACAAACGAAATGTATTTTCAATAATGCTCTACCAACCTTGTCTCGCTCAGAAAGTTTGAAGGAAATCGAAAATTTGATCAAAATTGAGTGGTCGATTCTTAAGCGGACATCCACTTAACAACAAAACAACCCACAGCGATATGCCCTGTCTTTAAGTTACATATTAACGACATATAACGTAGAACCCACCAAGTAACAGTGCCATAAATTGCACACTGTACTAAAAGCATGAGGAAAACGAAGGCCATGTTGAAGTTTTCATCTGGTGAGGGGTAACCAGAAACCTCCTTCCAAGAAATTCCGACTCTTTGAGTCTCAAACTGTGCAAACAGCTTGGCTGCAATTCCCAGGCAAGTATTAGGTAAAAGACAGGCCCCTGCCTTCTCTGATCTGTAAAAACGGAAACAATATTTTAAGTTTATTTCGAGCTGAGCTGTAAAAAAACACTCTAAACACTGCTGGTCAGCACTGTCATAAGCGTTCTTTTTTAGGTACAACATCAAATTCAGCAAAAACTCTCTCTATATTCGGACACTGATTGCGTACTTGGGTGTTTAAACGGTATAACCATAGGACACTCCTAAATAAATATGAAGATCACAACATTGATTGCATAGTAGAACTAGCGACTGGTTGACTGCTCATGCTAGATGGGTCATAGAGTTCTTTACAACTCGGCCTTATTCATTGCTACAATTTACACCAAGAAAACCTGTGGATTGTCAAAGACGGGTCCTTACAAGCTAGACGACATAAAGTCTTAACAATATTTGTCTTTGTTCATTAGGTAATAAATTTGCGGGATCTGTCTTCGAAATTTCCAAAAAATACTTATCGCAAAAATGACACCAAACCGTAGTTACTAGAAGTCATTCGCTAAAAAGGTAACAAACACTGCAGTTAATATAAGACTTTTCTTTGGATTTATTACCTGGATAGTGCCCTGTACTTCTTGTTATCATAAATTACAAAGTATGGAACCAGTGTTACAATCCAGATTAAGGCACCAAGAAGCATTCCAAGAACAGGTCGTGAGAAAAACACACTGAAACAATAAAAATCTAATATTACCCTTTCAGTATGATACCAATATGGAATACTTGGTCTACATCAAACAGGTGAGCAGCGTATGATCAGGCAAGCCTTGATACAAACCAACGTGGTGAAAAATGTACTTTGTAGGAAGACGACTGCCTTTAACAAAGATAATAGAAATTGCTGCAGTATTGCCAGCAACCTTTGTTTTACCCATAATCTAAAGGATTTTAGTAGTCCCCATTGTCATGAAATAATTACAGTCATATCTATATCAGTACTTATAACTCAATCCAACTATAATGGCATTCGAACTAAAACTGAGGAACGGATCGTGTGACACTGGTGGATTTTATAGAGAATTTTACAGTAAAACTGACCAAACTGACGGTGAACACGTCGCTATAAATGTACCTGACACAGAAGCAAAATAAGATGCTGGCAATGATGTAAAGAAGGAACAGAACAAAGATCACAGTAACATCTGAATACTTGAAAACCAGGACCTGCAAATTAAAACAAACCAAGGAGAAGAATCAAATGCTAAATTGCGTTCGTCTGTTGGTATATCATGATAATCCCAGATATAAATCCCTGGCCGTACGTGCATGATTTTGTTCGTGTAGAAACAAGCTATAGCCTGACAGCAGAGCTTCCAAAGAAACAGCACACAATTGATAGTACATGTATTTAGTAACAGTAAATACTGAAAAAGAAAACAGGGAGATGTCAGCAGGCTGCAAGCTTATCTGTGAAAACACCTGAAAGCCCAGTCCAGTCACAGGCAGACCACCCTCTGTTCGTGTGATTGTTGTGATTGAAATCTAAGCATCGATCTTGAAGAAATACAGTTGCACTTTACGGCGGTTCCGATTTGCCCCAAAATACAGATCAGAATATAAATGCTCTAATAAAAGTTCAAACGAAATGTTAACTGAGCAATGTGTCACGTTTTTTCCCCGTCCCGAGCTGTTTAAGGATGGTGCCTCCTAATACAGATGTATTTTTGCAAAGGTTATAACTATGGGAAAGAGTAGATCTTATCTAGGGTTATGGAATCCAAAACGAAAAATGTGTGTAACCACGCATTTTTCAGAGATAATCTAGCAACCATAATTCTAAAAAAGCGTTAAAATACAGAGAATGTATGGCACTTTCTTTCTAAAGTTAAGCTCAATTATCTCTGAAAAATGCATGGTTACCCCCAAATTTCTTTTTGGATTCTGATAGCCCTTGCTAAGTTCTACTTTTTCCTTATAGTCATAAACCGCGCAAAATGTTGTTGTATTAGTAGGCAAATTCCTTAAGAAACCCGAATGTCCCGAGATGTGCAGAACGTATGCGCGCTATTTTGCGAGATCATTTCTCGACTGTCAACTAGATAGTAAAGAAGAGGAGAAGCAGGCAACTGTCAGCTGGCAGCTGTGTGACCTCGTCCAGTTCAAGCTGGTACTGACGCCAAACCATTGAAATTCTCACCTCGAAAACACCGGCACCCGACCGACTGGATGTGCCTTCATGCCAGCGCGCCGAATTAGAGCTTCATCCCTCCAAAATTTACCAGAAAAGTGATCCTGCCAGATTCTCGACCAAAGGAATTTGAAGCATGCGAGTCGTTTCAAATCAGCCAATCAGCGCATTGCGACCGTTTGAACTGCCATCAAAACAGCAAAAGAGACAAACAGCATAAGAGACAGCATAAGAGACAGCATAAGAAACAGCATAAGAGACATTAGAAACAGCGTAAGAGACAAAGACTTCACCGCCCTAATCGACGACGCGTGTTCTTATTGCGCCATATGTGCTACTTGAGATCCGACAATTTATTTATGTATCTACTTATCACTTCTTTTATTTTTATCTTTCTAACTGTTCCTTAGTTAAGTATAATAATGTATTTGTGAGTTTAGAAACCGTTTTTTTTAAACGACCTATTCCTATTCTTATTCATTCCCCCTAATTTTAATATAGTAAAATATTGTAATTTTTAAATGTATATTGGAAATTTTAACTTATTTTAAGTAGAGTGTCCCCAATTAGCTGTCACAAGCTAAATACCCACCATGACACTTTAATAAAGTTATTCATTCATTCATTCATTAGCCTGCGTGGCAGGCGAAAACGGGGAAGGGGAAGGAGAGCAAGGACACGGGAGAAAAATGGGGGACTGGGGGCTAGGGACGAGGGAACGCCTCCTACAAAGACCAAAGACCCCTATTTTTCCATTTCTGCGGCCGCCAGCGGCCGCAAAATTCTGATTGGTTAATTTTTGACAGCAAGTCCCACGAGAATCACGTAATTTGACGAGGAAGTGCTGTTAGAAGATTTCAACTTGGTAGCGAAATTATTTTGAAACCAGAGCGAGAAACGGCAGTTTAGAGCTCTTCTAAAGGGAAGAGATGTTTTAGCGGTTTTGCCAACGGGATAAAGTCGTAGAAAGAAAAGATTTTGTCATTGTCAGAGAAGATTTTAAACAAGCATTGCACCGTTTCACGCGTGAATTTCAAGGCAGTGTAAATATCCCGTTATCGGAATGAAGACTCGCCTTTTGAGAACTCTAAATCGGAAGAAGCCCTAAGAAATGCTCAACACTATAAGCGAAGAAATTATTCTTTGAGAACAGATGGTTGTTTTAAAGAGATATCTGCCGTTACAAGACATCACTCAAGCTTTTGACTTTGTAGGGAATCCATGGTAAAGTAAATTACATTTTTGATTGCAAATTTGTATTGAAATATTTATTTTTATAATTGCCCGTTTCTTCATATTATGGCTTTCGCGTAACTTTTGAAAAACGTGCAGTTCGGTCAATTTAATGCCGTTCAAAATGTATCACGGCTCTTCGCTTGCGTGTTTTAAAATAAGCTTACCTTTCCTAGAAGCGAAAATTGAACGCGTTTGGTTTTCAGAAGCAAAGGGGAGTTTATCTTAATACATCTTTTTATTGTGAAAAGCTTTGTGTCTCTCATTTCGAAAATAAGCGCCGTTGAGTGTTGTTCAATTACATAAAATGCTCTTTGATTTGAAAAAGAATTCTCATCCTAAGGGGCCGACCATTTAACTCTTGAGGGGGGGGGGGGGTGGATGATTTCTGGTCAGCAAGCTTTTTTTTTTCTAGCAACCTGGTGGGCAGGATATTTTTTTTCCTTCTAAATGCTCTGCAGAATATTTTTTTCCTCTTCATTTCTCTGCAGGTTTTTTTTTTCCTCAAAAAAGTGTCATGTGTTTACATTTACAGAATGTATTTACATTTACATTGTGGTTATTGTTGTAATAGTTCAATATGGAGCTGCAAAGCCTTAAAATGTTAAGCTATACAAAATCATGCTATACAAAAACATGTGTTTTTTTTTTTGGGGGGGGGGGGATTTATTCTTTTTAGTAGTGTTCAATTTGGGCGTTTTGGACGCATCCGGATTGAAGAGGAATTTTTTATTATAAAATCAGCTATTTCAAGACCTTATTCGGAGATTTTAAGCAATCATGTCTGTGATTTTTAATCGGAGAATTCGAAAGAATTCTTGGTAGAACACTTTTTTTCGTATTGATAAGCAATAAAAACAAACAGCACTTGAAGAACACTACAAGCAAATATGCAAGTCGGTAGGCTAACCGGAATGTTGTTTTGGCTAAACCAGAGTGTGATTTAGGCTAACTGGAGTGGCTCGCTGGCTCACAGATTGTCGGACCCTATAAAGCTAAGAATGCATTGCACATTCTGAAGCATAACCAACTCCAGAGTTTAAAGGGAGCAAGGGAAGAATGGTTGCAGTTTTGCTGGGATTTTGTAAAGTCCCCCTGGAATGATGAAATAGCTTTGCAACATTTTTTTTTCTTGCTTGCAGCAGTGCAAGAATTTTTTTTCTATTTCATTTGTGCTGCATGCAATTTTTTTCTTCCGACAAGGGCTTGCAGGAAATTTTTTTTCGAAATCATCCACACCCCCCCTCAAGAGTTACATGGTCGGCCCCTAACTTTATTTTTAGATGCTTCATTGAATTCCTGCGTGAAGTCAGTCATGCAAAAAAGCGCGCGCCTGTTTCTGATTGGTGGTTGCATTGACAGTTAACTTAATTGGATTACATAAAAATCGGTGGGCGGAGATGAAAAAATGGGGGTCTTTGTAGCAGGCGTTCCCTCGTCCCTAGCTCGCAGAACCCCATTTTTCTCCCGCTCCCCTTCCCCTTCCCCGTTTACGCCTGCTACGCAGGCTATTCATTCATCGGTGGCAATGCGCTGGTTGGCTGATTTGAAACGACTCGCATGCTTCATATTCCTTTGGTCGTGAACCTAGCACCGATCATGTTGAGAAGCTGCTTTTGGGACTTCAGGATCGCTTTTTCGGTAAATTTTGAAGGATGAAGCTCTAACTCGGCGCAGGCATGAGAAAATACATCCAGTCGATCGGATACTGAAGTTTTCGAGGAGAGAATTTCAATGGTTTGGCGTCAGTCCCGGCTTGAACTGGACGATGTCACAGCTGCCAGTTAACAGTTGCCCGCCTTCTCCTCTTCTTTACTGTCTAGCCGGCGGTCGAGAAATGATCTCGCAAAATAACGCCTTAAACAGCTCGGGACGGCCCAAAAAAATGACACATGACTTTGGGGCAAATCGGAACCGCCGTAATGTTCACCTCTATTTCTTCTAGATCGATGCTCAGATTTCAATAACAACAGCCACATTACAGAGGATCGGATGATCTGCCTGCATGTGGTCCAGTTTTCAATTCTTATAGCACTCCCGCGGATTCAGACCAGAATGCCTAGTCAAATTTACTAAAGAGCAGTCGTTTTTAAGAAATACCGATTAAAAAGTACGTGTTTCATTGAACAAGTAAGTTGGCATGGCATTCATACTATTTGAAAGCTGATACTTTCGTGCAGTTTGTTAGAGTCTCCGGTTTGAACGATCAATACAACCCGAATTTACGTTTCTATAAGTGAAGAAGGAATGCTATCAACCTTTCTCAAGACTCAACTTGTGACCTTTTTTAAAACTTGAGCATCCGTCCACCCATCCATTCATTCATCCACTCACACCAACCTACTTAAAATGATCTAGCTCAATCCTCGACCCTCTCTCTGGTCAGTAGCTAGTATAAGACTAGTGTGACTGGAAGGTTTTGAATTGGACTAAATTCCTTGGACAAATTTGATACAGTCTACAATTCCAACGCTCTTACATGTAACAGCTAACCTTACCTTAAGTACAATCACCATTACAACGCCAGATATGAGCAGAAACAGCAAGTTTTTAGTGAACCATGCACACCAGTGCACCCAGTTAGCCAGGCCCATCATCTTCATTGATTCCTTCAACCTGTTCTGTTTCTCGCGAACCAGTTCCTGATAATTAATAAATCGGTGATGGTAATCAAGTGATCGACTTAAACATAAACTCTGAGGCTGTCTCCTTAAAAGCGTTCCACTCTATCTCAATCTCAGAGTACACGTAAGAAAGATGGTAAATTTTAAGCTCGGAAAGAAATGAGAAAGATGGAAAATTTAGTTTGTCACGAGCGTGGGACAAAGAAAACAAAATCGGAGTCCCCAGCGGGGATCGAACCTGACCTCCCGTACACCAGTCGGGCGCTCTAACCACTGAGCTACTGGGAGACTCGTGGCGAGCGAGGTCATATTTACTGAGTTCGTTGTGACACGCGTCCTGCATACTGTTAGGATCTGTTAGGATCAGCAATGTCGAAAGCACGGTGTGTGATAATAAAGAAAGAAAGATGGTAAATTTCACACATGGTGCTTTCGACAATGCTGATCCTAGTAGTATGCAGGACGCGTGTCACAACGAACTCAGTAAATGAACATGAATATATATGAAATAATCATATATTTGAACTGCAGATAAAGATAGAATTGTATGAAGATCATCGCAGTGAAGGTGTTTCAACTTACGCAGTTGAAAAGAAGAAACCTGAAAAAATTCAGCCTTGAACGGGAATCGAACCCATGACCTCTGCGATACCGGTGCAGCGCTCTTACCAACTGAGCTATCAAGCCATCTGGGAGCTGGTCAATTGAGAGTTCGTATTTAGCCCGTAGATGGAGAAATGAACGTGAACTGATATATATGAAATAATGATCTTCATATAATTTTATCTTTATCCGCAGTTCAAATATATGATTATTTCATATATATTTATGTTCATTTCTCCAACTACGGGATAAATACGACCTCTCAATTGACCAGCTCCCAGTCGGCTTGATAGCTCAGTTGGTTAGAGCGCTGCACCGGTATCGCAGAGGTCATGGGTTCGATTCCCGTTCAAGCCTGAATTTTTTCAGATTTCTTCTTTTCAACTGTTTAAGTTGAAACACCTTCCCTGCGATGATCTTCATATAATTCGAACTCAGTAAATATGACCTCGCTCACCACGAGTCTCCCAGTAGCTCAGTGGTTAGAGCGCCCGACCGGTGTATGGGAGGTCATGGGTTCAATTCCCGTCGGGGACTCAGACTTTTTTCTTTGTCCCACGTTCGCGACAAACTGAATATTCCATCTTTCTCAGATTTTCTTTATATTTCTATACCATAAATACTACTATCTATCCTTACTACTAGAATGCAGTAGGAATGATCCAAAAGTCCATTTTACTCCCGTTTCGAGGATTCAAATGTTAGTGTACCGTAAGTCTAAAGCTAGATTGGAAGGAATCTGGAATTTTTGCAGGAAATCTGGATTGCTGGAATCCCGCAAGATAATTTATGAAACAATAATAACTTTAATTTTCAATCACACCCCACTTTTTTCCCAGTGGTCTTGCTTTCATTTGCACGAGTCCCGAAATTCAGTCAGGCCGTGACACGATACGTATCTTCTTTTATTTAAAATATAGCAATATGAAGAAAGCAAAAAATTCCAAGGACTGAAACAAATTAAAGCAACATTTTACACGAGCGAGCGGCAGAGGATGACATAACAGAATGGTGCATTTTGCGTGGTTTCTCGAGTCAGTCTGCTTCAAAGCCAACAGACATTACAGTTCCATAAGGGTAAATCCCTCAACCACTCCCTCCAACGTTAAGCTTTTATTAACTCAAATAATACTTCAGTGTATTCACAGCGTACCATAATTTGCCTGGATTGTAATTTAAGGGACCAAAAAACTCATTCGGTCAACTAGCTGTCATCAAAACTTTGGTTTCATGCATCCTCCACTCCCCTATCCAAATTTTGATTACTAGGCATAACAGTTACTATTACTGACTTAAAGATTAAAGGTTATCAAGCCTTAATAAGTTGGTTAATTATCCCCTAATTGTAGGGTCCAATATGACTTATCAAAAGATTTAAGTTATGTAACCCATGGTAGAAATCCTATACAGGATCCTACAGGATTTTCTAGGATCCTGCCCAGCACCCTAAATGGCAATAATCCTAACAATGTTTTATAGGATCCTACTCAGGATCATGTAAAGTCTTTCAGGATCCCACTGGTTAGGATCCTAAAGAATCTTATGTAGGATCTTATCAGTATCCTGTGTCAAGATCCTACAAGATCCTGTTAGGATCCTATTAGGATCCTATTAAGATCCTGAGCAGAATTTCTACCAGGGACATTGTAAAAACAAGAGCTCTTGACCTAAATACCAATAAATGCAGATAATATTAATTATGATTAAAAATGACCAGTTTAAACATGCATGTCCATCATAAGAGACCAGATATATATAAGGGGTATCATATCTGTAAGTCTTTTGAGATTAGTGTCCATTTTTGAAACTGAGGTGGGGAGACCATTACATACTACTGGGGCTCATGATCACATGTGTTTACCCAATATGTGTATCAAGTGCATCATGGGCACTGTCAACTTGTTTGGGGATTATTAAGAACCACGAAAACTGAAATGTTCTGCAATAGACTAGCAATTTTCTGGTTTCCAGAAGTCAGAGGAACCACAGTTAAGAATCAGGCAGTATTAGAATAGACTTGACAAAGCACTGAGGGCACTACCTTGATAATGGTCATAGCTGAATACATTAGGCCTAACATGACCAGCAGTGGCATCATCAAGGAAACTGTTGACATGGCAAAATCTGTAGTATAAGCTGGGTAAGGAAAGTTCTGTAAAAACAGGAAAAATAAACAGATTGCTGATGATGGTAATGATAATGGTGATTAAGCAGTGGTGACAATGATGCTGATGATTGATGGTGATGCTGATCACTAGCTTACAATGATGGTGATGATGGATGTTCTGAGTGATGATGATGATGGTGATAATGATGATGATGATGATGGTGATGATGAAGCAGACAGTCAGTGCTCTCCTTATCAGGCGGTAACCGGTAAAATTTACCGCTTGTAGCACCGCTTGTTACCGGTTAGAACCACATACCAAGGCGTGGATTAGAAACATCCAACAGTCTTGGATCGTGAAAAGACTTACATTGTATTATCGGATTGAATTATGAAAAGATTTACGTCAGTCGTACTACGTACCACGTAAGTCTTGTCTTAGTAACTTTTCTCGTTGTCCATGGCCGTACAATATTAGACAAAGTCTTATCATCTCGACGTTTCTAAGTTCATTAGATAATAGTCTCATCTTCTCAACCGGCTTTCTCCGCACGTTACAACCTTCGCAAGACGTTAGTCGTATCTTTTTAACGTTTTTTCCTTATGCTAGTACATTCCTAAGGTACTTAAGTCTTCTGGACATTTTCCGTGCGACAGTATGTTCGTCAGTGTTGGTCTTATCTTCCCGACTGTCGACATTTCTCCGTACGTTAGAACATTCGAAAAATATCAGGCATCGTTATCTTCTCAACGTTTGTCCGTGTTAGTATATTCGTAATTAAGATTTTTTTAGTTGTATCTCCTTGACATTTCTCCGTACGTTAGCCTTGTCGTAAGATATTAGTGTTATCCTCTCGACGTTTATCCGCACTTTGGTTTGCTCAGGTTTGTTCGTAAGGTGCTGTTAGTATTGTCTTCTCTTCGAAGTTCTTCGTTTGTGCCTTTGTAAAGAGTTCGTCTTATCTTCCAGGCGTTTCTTCGTACGTTTTTTAGGCTGCTGTAAGCTTTTTCTTCTCGACGTTTATCCGTACGTTAGTCCATTCCTTGTAACAGGAATCGCAAACGTCAAGCGTTTTGATGGGTTTTCGAGACATCTTTGAGCTTAGTGTCAGAAGCAAAATTCCGGGTCTCATAACGACACTTCCACTCCGGGGTAGAAACTGAGCTGCTTTACCGGTCTAAAAAACTGACTTACCTGTCACCCTGAAAACTAGGGAGAACACTGGACAGTGATGAAAACGGATTTTCAGTGAAGACGATGATTGTGATGACGACGATTGTGACAATGACGCTGATGATGACCATGATGATGATGAAAGTTCAGTGATGACGATGGTGATAATGATGATGATGTAAGTGTGGTTGATAGAAAATTGATTTAATAAAGGTGAAGATGGCCGTAATTGTAATTTGCCACATAACTGTTTGTTGTTATCCCTTTTTCACTCACCTGCATTGTAACTGGAATTAGCTTGTCAGAGTTGGATTGCATCTGCATAACAGCCATATCTACTGCATATTGCAATGACAAGAAAGTGGACCCATATTGATTCCTACAAAGATTAATACAAAGTTAACTGACAAGCACATCATAACTTCTAATGTTAGAATTGATCACTCGATCATTGCATTTTTTCCCCTTTTTTCACTAATTTGCTAATTTTGGATGCGTCTGGTTACAAAACCAATTTCGATTAAAATGAGCATTCTGTGTATTTAAGTGAATTTATATTATTACATAAATTAATTATTGAAGAGAAAAAGAACGATAATCCTGATTTTAAATCCATCAATTAAAAAATAATATCATCTGAAATCCAATGGATCAATCATTAACTAATCAACATTTTAGTTATTTATTGACAAAAACATTATTGTTTGATCATAAAAGATCTGCATGTAATTCTAACTGAAAACATTTTTGCCAGGGACACTTACCACTGGATGGGGCCGTCTGGCATGTAAGCTGGGTACGTTGAGGCTGTTGACCAAGTGCCGCTCAGTCGAATGGCATATTTGACTTGCTTAGGAAGTTTGTCGGCACCATCAATGAAAAACTCAATGGCTGCAAAAAAATTCCCACGAATGAGCAAACTTGTAACCGTATACATGTACATGCGCTGGGTAACTTATATGTTCGTCTCACATTTAGCTTAAGTTAAAGTGCAAAGTTTAATTACTAAGATCATATGTTTCTAGGATCAAATACTTCTAAGACTTAATAAATTACTTTCCTTTACCATCACTCACAGTTTGTGGACATTGACTGACCGTATACTGCTCCATTATATAATAACTTAAATTAAGTGATTAAATGAGTAATTCCTTGCCATGATCCAGTAATTTAAGCTAGCCTTGTGAAGTTTGCACGTGATCCGCACTTGCAAGACTTTACATTTGCACATAACTGACAACAAGGTTTGCATGCAGTGCACTGTTGACATTTATATTCGTCGATTTACTTCTTACTGGTATTATGGTGCAACATGTGACTCAAAATCTGACAAAACAACACGTACTGCTCACCAACACTGAACACAAGACGGAACTGACTCTTCATTAAATTCTAACAATGGCATACACATCGTACCCCCAAGATAGCTGTTTTCATTTTCCGATACATCCACTGCCATGCTAGCACCAGATGACCAATGCTCCCCAGTGGTGATGCTGCTGTTTACAGCTTTCACCTGTGCGATATTCTCTACCCTTAACATCAACTCTGACACTGCAAAGGAAACAGATAATGACTATAGTTTGTATTGACATTGGTAAAGAGGATGTTGCGGCCGCTCAGGTCTAAATGGCATCATAAAAAGTCAAATTCACAAAGCAGTCACAAACTGTTGTCCTTCACCAGGAGCTCATTTAATATTTACATTTTAAATATATATATTAAGCAACAGTGATAATTAAGTGAAGCTTCAACAGAATCATACGTTGGACTTGCAACAAACTTCAAAGAACGAGGGGGCACTTTTAACAGAAACCACAACACATCCTTTCGACACAAGCAAAAGAAACGATACTGAACTGTCAAAACACATATGGACTCCAAAAGACGCGAAAAAGCCCTTTAAAATTAAATGGAAAGTACTAAAAAAGTGTCAACCCTACAATAACATTAGCAAGAAATGTAATTTATGTCTTCACGAAAAGTTTATTATCATCTGTAAGAAAGATCTATGCGAATTGGCAAGTTCATGCCCCCACAGAAATACATATGTCCTCAAGAACTTTAAAGTAACGAGATGTAACACAACTGCTACCTAGCAACCATAATTTGTATTTTGTATTTAAACGGCAGTATTCAAATTAACGGTCATTCGAGTAGACTGCCGAAATGTCAACTCTAAACAATAGAAGCGAACTGATATCTACATGTAGACATTCCAAAAAATTCCTGTTAAAGACTGTGCTCACTTAGATTAGCCAATCATATCCATCTACATCACGCCACTAGGTATTGTTCTGTATTTTCAAATTTTGTATATATTCTCATGTATCCGTTATTTTTGGCAGTTGCCTGATGATTGCTTCACAAGAAGCATGAAACTCTGAGTAGCAATAAATGTCTTCGACCAAATAATCCAACTCTGCAAATCTATATATATATATATATATATATATATATATATATATATATATATATATATATATATATATATATATATATATATATATATACATATACACCTGTTTTCAAAAACGTTGCAACTCGAGAAATATATACCTTTTGTTGTGAAACAATAGTTCTTTTGTTTTAAACAAAAGGTTTATATATGTTTCGAGTTGCAACGTTTTTAAAAATGAGTATATATAATATCTATATTATATATATATATATATATATATATTTTTAGCAGCAGCAGTAGCTGCATGAGTACATGTAGCAGTATATTAGCAAAATCAGCAGGAAAATAATATAAATTATACCTATTTTGGTTGGTGGGTAGAATGCCAGTGGTTGATTATATGACAACTCTTCGGGAGAAATCTTTGATGACATAAATGCAGCTGAAAACCAGAAACGACAGGTTAATAAATTTTCACTTGCAATTGACTAACATTAGTGTAAGAACAATAATACATCTTGTTCTCGGGAACCTATTTATACTGTATATTTTTACCTAGTGGGGTGAAAGACAAAATTGATATGTAGAGTTACACAATATTTCTTGACCTCGCTGAAACAACAACACAGTACTTAAGCCGACTAGGACTAGAATCAGAAACCCTTAGAAGTACATATTTCCCTATTCTAATATACTCGGCAACATTTATTGTTCACCTATAGCCTTCATTGCATGGGGCATTAACTCTCAACTGAAGGAAGTACTTAAGAGCTGAGGAGCTGCAAAGGCCAACATTTACATGTAAATATGGCAAGTGAAGTCTTAAGTTAATAAATTGAAATTTAGCTAGGCAGGCTTCACACTCAAGCATATATAGATGTCTGTGAAATTTGTTGACACAGTCATGCTCTTTGCATATCACAATAATTTATATTTAGAATAAACGGCACAAAGATATCAATTATTCTTACATGTACAAGCAGGGCTAAAGCAGGTACATTTTTTATCAAAAACAAAACTCCAGCCCATCATTGTACCTGAAGGAATTTGCAGCTGAGACATTATTTTTGTCCCCGACACAGCAGGCCAGGATCCGGCCTGAACCCACATAAACAGCTGCTCCAAGTGTACCCAAAATATTATTTATTCACTTGTTAACATTAGTTGAACTCTGATTCCAATATTTATTTTAAGTCTGCTTGCCATTCCATTTCTTTCAGATCCCACATGTATACCTTCTAGTTGTTATGACACTGAGTTTACAAGCTAAAATGAATCGATATTATGTGTAAGTAACACATCAGATGAGCGTGAAAAATAACCACATAAAATGGTCCACAAAGTTTCTCAGCCAGGTAAAAATATAGTAAGTAAATGCATCTATTACTCACAAAAGCAGTGGTCCTTTGCTTCAGGTGCTGTCCTGATAAGATGGAGATAAATATATAAATTAGTGCATTTACCTTGAAATGCAATATATATATATATATAATTTATATATAAATTCTTTCTTTCTTGAGTAGAATGTATGTCGTAGAGCGCTCAACTCATTTGATTGAGGAGCATTAACAATAACTTCACTAGAGTTTAGGCTTCAAGAGTATACATCGTTTTATTGCGACAGTTCTGTTTTGTATGGACCAAAATTATGAGGACCACACTCATCAGGCAACTTTAACGACTGGCTGTTAAATTGAAAATTAAAGCTGGCAGTTAAATGTGAAGATTTGAATGGTTGCTACAGCAGATGCGTTACATGATTATTTGAAAGTAATCAAATAGTTGCCAGGTAAAAGATACAACCCCTTGCCTTGTAAATAATGCATCGATCTCTTACCTGGCAACGAGCAGCATTAGCTGCCCCATATAACCCCGCTTCTAATCAATGTAATCTATGCCTCTGGGAGAAGTACTTTATTATTTGTAAACCTGAGTTAGGCTCTCTGAACAAATGAAATGAACTGATAACTTCATGTAGACACGCAAACAAATTCCTCCTGAAAAATGCTAAATTTTGAAGCTAATCTCTTGTCATGCAATAGTAACAGAGTTTATTTATAATTTTTCACTTTGCCTGTTGCCGTAGCTCGAAGCGAATTGTAGCGCTGCATTAAGAAGGTCAACAGAGATAGAGGGATAAAAATCGACCACGTCAAAAGCGATGAACGTGTATCTCTCTTTATGCTCTATGCCATTGAACCAGTTTAGGACAGCCCTAGTGTTCTTCCATTGGTTTAAGCTCAGGTGGTTAGTGATGGTCATGTTTATTCGGTCAAGGATTTGTTTGCTGATTTTACCAATCTCCGATTTAGCTGCATGGGTTACCGTCACGACAGACGACAATAACCCTCCCCAAACCTACGTCGGGCTAACTGAAAATTCTTTTAAGACCAGATACTCAAACCATAAAACATCATTTTCCAATTCAAACAAGGTTCAGCACTGAGCTAAGTAAACACATCTGGCATTTGAAAGACAATAAGTTGAAGTTCAAAGTCACTTGGAAAATTTTAAAGCAAGCTGCCCCAATTATAACCCCACTTCTAATCGATGTAATCTATGCCTCTGGGAGAAGTACTTTATCATTTGTAAACCTGAGTTAGGCTCTAGATCTCTGAACAAACGAAATGAACTGACAACTTCATGTAGACACGCAAACAAATTCCTCCTGAAAAATGCTAAATTTTGAAGCTTCTCTTGTCACGCAATAGTAACAGAGTTTATTTATAATTTTTCACTTTCTATTGTTTTGTAAAAGCGTTCACTTTTTCTAGCTATCATATTTCCAAGGGTCACATGTGTATTTCAAATCAGTGTAAAGATGTAAATTCGCATTTGGCAATTTTATCTGATGAGTGCTGCACACAAGTTGTGTAGTACGAAACTAAATAGTAATAAAATGCCAAGTCAAATCTACAGTTGATCTGTTCATCATCTGTTATATATATATATATATATATATATAATTATATATATGTATATATATAAAGTAAGGGTCGAGGACAGACAACTTCTGACGTTTAAAAACATAGGCTTGCAATGTGCGCAGAGCTAATGACGTTTTTTTTTTCACAATAAGGTGAAATTTATCCTGACAACCTATGGGTCTTTACACCTCCGGTAAGTCCCACCCTAACCCCTCAGCCCTTTCTAAAGGGGAGCCGTTTTGACGCTCTGAGTGATTTGCGTGACACGCAACTCGCTTTACTTTGCTTACATGTAATTTGTAAGGTTTCAGACGTTTCAGTCAACTTATGTTCTTAGTACATTGTATTGTCAAAACAGGAGTCTGCCATCAAAAATGTGCATTTCTTGTATCCACAATATTTTCGTTCGAAATCGGTTTGAAGTAGTGTTTATAAACACGACTGAAATAGTTTTGCAACTATATTTATTTCCCCTGTTGATTGAAGTTGCTTGCTTTGTAATCAAGTCGGCTATAATAATTTTCGTCTTTTTGCTTCGCAAATCAACCAAAGTATGTTTACATTTGTAACTTTCCCACAGTACAAATTAGTTATTTTTAGCTCACGTGTTTATTTTGAGTCTCAACCTACAGCAGAATAAATTTCGTTTGCTTTGCCTTCAAACAGTACGAAAATGTTCAAATTCAGCTCACTTTCCAGTAGATCCAACAGGTCTCTATTAGAGTGCTTTGTCACATATCTGTTGTTGTTATCTTTCGGTATTGTTTCGGTCAGTTCGAGATGTTTTAAGTGTTGCGTTACATTCCTAAGGCTGAAATTACAGCTGTCAACTATGCAAATTTGCTCAACATACGCTTTACACTTTGAACTAAGAATAACCTCGAAATAACCTTTAGTATCTTGTAAAGATTTTACTACATCCATCCTCTTATTCCTTGATCACCACTGTGACTTGGGTTTTAATACTAGTTTCATTCAAGTTTTTCAGTTTTAAGAATAGCTATTAAGCAACAAGCCGCGCAATTTCCGATTTAGTTTTAAATGGTTTCATGTTTTATAACATGCACTCAAAAATGACACTGCAAATTTTAGATTCGCTGTTACCAAGAGATAATGCCGAAAAATTTTATGCTGTTTTACTCTAGTCTTTTCACTATCGTTATTACAAACTTGAACTTTGTTTCTTTCACTGTTAATTAGGGATCGAAGTAACGTTAATTTCCATGTTCTGTTCACACAACATCTCAAATTGGCAAGTCCATCTTGTGTTTGCTGCTGTGGAAATTTGTACTTCAGCTAAGCAAACACAGGACTACAACGCGAATAAAATCCTGCCAGACCTCACATACACAAAACAGGCAATTGAAGTAGATCCACACTTGCGAAATCAATGCAAAACACTTCAAAGCCCGGGGGTCTCACTCCCATAACATTACCTGTATGGGTCTGTGCCGCTGATAAGGTAAGAGTTTCAGTGTCCTGGTGCACACCCCCACCCATCGTCTCACAGAATATCCCCCCAGCCTCACAAATCGTAAGACAGACACGTGTATATCGTTGATTTTTAGGCTCTGACAGTAGCCATATGACGTCACTAATGTGACATCGTTGGCTAAAAAGTTAAAAAGTAGAAATTTAATAAAAACGTTTCAGTCTAAGACCTTCATCAGTTACAGTGCAGAAATTTCTTAATAAGCTTCTTAAATACCAGCACTAGTGTTAATGCTTACATAATATGAAAAACTAATAATAATAACAATAATAACAAAAGAATGTGCTGATTAATGTATGACAACTCGTATAGACGCTTAAAAAATTAAAATAACTTAAAACAATGCAGCACTAATTATTACACGTTGAGGTTTGGACTGAGAATCTTGGAGATCCTCCTGGCGTCGTGGCACCTTTGTTGGCTCCAAGCACCATTAAACTTCTATATATATTTTTTTTTCCTTTTTTTTTTACCAGAGTGAATCTCTTCTTCCAACTGGTATATCTCCCCTCCCCTTGAACATGAAGTTCCAGTAAAAAAACAGCTTTGGCCTGGACTTGTGTTTCACCTGTCACTTTCTCATTTATTAAATAAATCAGGACGTACCTAATCGATATTTTCGATACTCGATAAAAATCGATGGTAATCGATCGTAATCGATACTAATCAATCGATTAATATTGGAAATCGATAGAAATCGATCGCTCGCTTTCTTGTGATTATGGATTTTGATCGATTTTTGTAATTGGCTATCTATTTTATCGATTTGTTCGACAATTATCGAAAAAAAATGGACGAAGTATATTCACTTTCGTAAAGTGTTCAGTTTCAGCGTCTGGTTGATCCTCCCTAGAATGAATCACAACTGACTAGAACTAATAAACAGCAGCCCACATATATCCAATTAACAGCCCCTTAACACTTTACTGAAGATTGACTACAGGATTTTAAATTTTGCTAGAACATAAGAGGCCTACAAATCTAAACAAGCCCTTCGCGTTACAAGCCCTCCGCGTTATGCCGTCATCCATGTCTCCCCACATTAGCGCTTGAAATTCTTCGAGAACGGGCGACAAGTTGTCAATTTCTGCAGCTTTCTGTCTGACTTGTAATTTAGGCAGAGACTCTGAATATTTTTACAAAGATTCTCGAATACAAATGCGCGTAAAATTTCCTTCGCTTTGTACATTAGTTGGCGATATATAATTCTCATGAGTACGGCACAGACGGATGAGCACAGAGTACAGCGCCATAGGACTGCTGGACTGGAATATTGCCTGTCAGTGATCCTGGAGGAAGAAAATTAGAAAATTTGCCTTCCATCTGAATTAGAGAAAGAACTCACACCGTTTTTAATCTTCTTAGTCGATTCGAAGGTAAGCTCGAGGGTAAGTTTGACATCCCCCTCAGGAACAGCTTTCATCATTTTTCTGAGGAGATCGAATTTAAAGTATGGCTCACGTTTTTTTTTTCAACTTTCATCGATGTGACAAAAAAATTTGTGATTATCGATTTCAATCGATTAAATTGACTAATCAATCGAAAAATATCGAGTACTCTCGAGTATTATCGATTAATCGATTAGCTTAAAAATCCGATGATCGATTCCCATCGATTAGTTACGTCCTGAATAAATGTGCCTATCAAGGGGGTTTCTAACAGTGTGCTCTTAATAAGCAGTAGTGAAGGGAGGAAGGTCACACGACACATAGCCATGTTGTGGTTTAATTTTATTTTTGGTTCAAATTAATTTTATCAAGGCAGTTTAATTTTTTGCAACCAGTTAACAATTTTACAAGCTAATTCATTTTTTTTTCAAACAAGTTTATTTTCCCAAACCAGTTAATTTTTGTAGAAAGAACTATAGAAATATCATATATAAAAGTGACTGTTTAAACATGAGATTTATGAGCTCTCCATAAAAAAAATGTTATTTGATTGTTCTCAGAAGCCCTGATTGATCTTGACAATCAGTAAAATCAATCGAAATCAGTTCCAATTAATTGCTTGCTATTGAAACTCAAATAAAATTGAAGCCCGAGATTGGGGTGATGCTTTAGTTTCATTGACTTTCATTGATTTCTATAATTTTCATTGATAGTATGATCATAGAGTCCCACTGTATTTAAAAAAATGGATTTTTTGGTTTTATTTATTACCTGACACATTTGGGCATGATAAAATCAATCCATACACATTAAATAAATCTTGTTTGCGATACTAGTACAGTAGACCTGGGGGGGGGGGGGGAGGGAGGGAGAGAGGGAGTACTCCAGATTTTAAGTGACGGGGATGTGCAAATGGGGACATAAATTAAACCCAAAAGTATCCCTCAGGCTTGAAGCAAAACCCAAAAGATCCTCTGAACCAAAATGAAACCAATCAGATTGTGTTCCTTCTTTATCTGCAGTAAACTTTCCCATGTCTAGTGGTCACACATACAAACTACCCAAAAATACTTGCCAAAATTTTCTTACCCAAAAAAATCTCAAAATCACCGACTTTCAAACCCAAGAAAGCCTTTGCACCTCCCTGTCACTTAAAATCCTGAGCACTCCCCACCCCCACCCCCACCCCTGGGAGTAGACCCGACCCCACTATCTTGAAACCCAGCAAATTGGGAGACCAGTGCCTTTCTAAACTGGAACCTCTTTCCCTTGTGATCATTGGCTGCTTATATTTTAAGCAATTTATTATAATTGAAGGGCTCAGAGCATAACCATCTTATGTCGAATTTTTGCCGGTTTTAATTTTGTGCTCTAAACTGCTTCAATTTGTGCATGGGACCTTCAAAAGTCTTTATAGGCAGTGTTCTTGGAATGAACTGAAGGCCCCATGCAAAAATCGACGTTGTTTAGGGGAAAACAATAATACTGCCTAAAGTTCGACATAAGATGGTTATGCTCTCAGCCCTTCAATTCCTATCTCAAACTCACATTATTTTGAATATTTTTATGTTTATTTATCTTGATCCTCTTGCATGTTTGACTAAATATTGTGGATCAGTCTACTTTTGAGTAATAATATCATTTACCTAATAATTGCATCATTCATAGTCGATCTAAACAACAACAGCATTGCTGTATGTATGGCCCTTAGTATTGATCCATCCTAAAATTTCCTGGACGTGTGTTTTAACCTTTATGTAGACTTGTTATTTTTCTTCAAGGAGAGTAGAGGGTGTACAAAGCTAAGAATCTCAGGAAATGCCCAATCTCTACACTAGAGGTAGAATTTAAAAATTTTAGTTACATCAAATATGTCGTCTTAATATATCACGCTGTTAATGTGCAATCAGTTCATAATCAGTTAATGATCATCGATAGACATAAAAATAAAATAAAAAAGCAGAAATAGCAGATTTTGACCATGGTGTCAGGAATTTCAATCAATTACAAGAATTCATATCCTTTTGCCTTTCTTATTTAAATCTTGCAAACCCAGTAAGGAAAAAAATGGCAATACAAAAACAACTACCAAAAAAAAATAGAAAGATCCATTTTCCTTCTTCAGTGGTACTAAAAATGAATGTCATCAATAGGAATTAAGTGATTTTCCAATTTTTATTGACTGGTAAAATCAATCAATATTCATCAATTAATTATTATTAACTATATTGACTGTGTTCAATTCTTTCCCATAATTGATTTCAACTAAGTAATAAAGGGTTTTCCGATTTAGCGGAATCGGAAAGACTTTTTCCGCCTTGCTGGCTAATTGAGGATGAAAATGTGTTGTTGATTCAATTTGCACAATGCATTTTCAGTTATTCTTGTCCATTTTCTATTGAGATACTTGACAATAATAAAGCCTTTTTAAAGCAAATACAATAGGTTGCCTCGATTTCAAAACAATTCAAAAACTCATTAATAATTCATAAGCCCCATGAACCTATCAAATGAGCTCACGTGCAGTGACTTTATATCTAATTAAAAACACTCCTAATTAGTATGCGGTGTTTATCAGATATAAAGTCAGTGCATGTGACTTAATTACGAATATTAATTATCAAAACATAAACTGACACAAAAAATGGTGACTGAACATTTCATCTGATTCTTTCAAGTAATTTAATTACATTACACAGTGGATTTACGTTTTCAGTAGTCATTAAACAGCTTCGCTATTCTCTTTGAAGACATCGTAAGTAAACAAAAGTGAAGCGACTATAACGTAACTTCAGTATCCAAGTGTTGAATTTTTGCCTTCACCTGAGACCACGTGGGTTCCACAGTTAATAAAAGAATCTGGTTATGAAGCTCAGCAAAGTCTTTTGTTTTATGTTTTTGTTACCGTTTTTAGCCTTGACCGTGCACAAACAACAATAGGTTTGAATTTTGTATGAGCAACGAACCAATAAAAATGTCACTGTTAAGTTATTCAGCCATAGGGTGCGAACGTAAAACAAAAGATTGTGCACGGTCGTAGAACTTTCAACATAAACTGCAGCACCTTTGTTTGTTTGTTTGTTTTTTTCAGCACCTTTGTTTTGGCCTTTGAAACTTGCAAGGTTTCATAACCAGTCCCTCGAGTAACTATGGTGGGTTCATTACAGGCAATTTACTTCTTGTCGTTCTCTGTTGCTCAACAGAAAAATCATACACCACTTACTCACTTACCAAGCGAGTTGTCTTTAAAATAGCTCTGTTTGGCGGGTTCCCCTTTTCTTCTTCAGAATTTTCGGCTCTCAAAACGTTTGACAAAAAGAAGCGATGTTGACTCCTTCGAAGCCAGAGCACGTATGAGACAAAAGATGTTTTTGTCGTATAACAATTTCTTCCTTTTCAAAAGCGCATTGGTTTGAACTCACTGGGGACACGCCCTTTCGGTAAGTTTCGTGGGAGACAAAAGATATGTTTTTGTCGTATGCTAATTTCCAACTTTAACAAAAGCATCATTGTTAGAAACTTTTATAGTGGGTGTTTGTTCCGAGGCAAGGCCGAGGAATTTTAGACCCGACAAAACACTGCTGCTCGTTTATTTAACATTACTTAGTTTCAAAAACTACGCAAATGAATTGCAAAACTGTACTTGTATGCATGTATTTCTCTTTAAAATATCACCACCCTTCAGTGTCAACGAGATGCACGTGGACCATGTTAGCAAGTCATCAGAACAGGTCGCCTCGCATTTTTAATGAATTTTGTTTATTTTTCTTCATAATTAGCACCAATAATAATCTAATTCAAGACATTTTAATATATTTTTTCAATTTTGAAGAACTCTGTTGGAACCCACATGTGCACACAACTAAAGGTAAAAATGGTGTCTGGTGTCGAAAAACACTAGAAATAGATATTTTTCGAAATCCAATAGAATGATCTATCTGTACTCGCAATGACCGCGATGCACGATTGGCCGAACGTTGCCTCCTGTTGGGTGAGATGGAGTATATTGTAACTTCATATAGTTTATTTCTACATCTTCCTTGGTTATCTTGCCCGGTGAAAACAGTGTGTCAAATAACTGAGGTCAAGTTATCAGACCACAGTTAGAAAAAAACCTTCGTAGAACTCTCTCGTGAAAACAAGGCATTGGTCCCCATACTGCATACTTATACCGATTAAAATTATTATTTCTAAAAAGAACTTTCGAAATACCGAACGAATATAGGCTAGAAATCTGCATCCCTGCAAAGCTCTGGAGCAATTGCAGAATACCCTGCCACTTCATTTACATGTGTCGGAACGCTTTGAAGAACGAGGCATAACACAATAGGCACTTTTGTTATTCAATGAGATGGAAATAAGTGGCGGGGTATTCTGCAGGTAAGCCCAGCATTTAAAACAACATTTACCGTACTGTAGCGTTTACCCAACTCTTGTAAAATCTATTTGACGTCCGCAGTTCCCTTCGTTAATTTAGCTTGTGTAAATATTGTGGTTTCCGAACAGTACCTTGCGCGCCTCGCCTTTGTTCAAGTCGAGATTTCATCCGGTATACAACAATTTCCCATGACTACGCGTGGAGAAAAAACAGAAAAACCCTGCGGGGACAATTAGATTACGCCCGCGGCTTAAGCTTAAATTCAGTTACAGGGCGTGTTATACACAGCAATATAAGCAGCAGGATATCGATGTATTAGGTGTACGTGTTATTTCTTGAAATTGATACACGAATTAACAATGCAAACTTACAGTGGAATTAAAATAAGAATCCCCATCACAACAATAGGTATAGCGATCTCAAACACAGTACCAACAGGTCTTCGTTTCTGTGGAAATCACAAAAGCATTTAAGTTTAAAAAGCTTGCCTTATATTATCAGAGCGGAACTCGTAAGGCTCCGAAGTAAAAAAAGCTGTTAAACAGAGGTAAATGTGTGCATGCAGGATTGACAAACCCGGGTGACAAACCGACTCAACTCGATCAGTCAGATCAAGCGACCACTGCCGTAAGAAAAGAACTTACTTGAAGCAAAAAGTTCTTCCATAACAGAAGACGAAACTGCCTGAGGCGATTCGCCATTGTCGAGGAATAGCAGCTGCCTAGATATTGTAGTCACCGCCTTAGCTGAAGGGATGGAACGATGGAACAAGGAAACTGAAAAGAGTTCCAACCTTCCGAGCGTGAGTGATGCAGAGAAGGACTGGTGCGAGCACTTCCTTTGTCGTGGAGACTTCCGGCAGCGATGAAGGCAAAACACGGCAAAGTGTAACTTCAAGAGAGCAGTATAGACTATGTTTACTTTCCTTCCATTTTTTTATTGGTATTATCAATGCTTCATTTTAACTAGAAATACGTGACTCGCAGAACCTCGCGAAGCTCAGGCACGGGTGCACCACAAAATTGAGCGATGGGGGTGGGGAGGGGATAGAATTTTGCTTTAACTGGAGGTGTGGATGGGCGGCCACAATGGTCCCCAATTGGGAGTTAAGATCGACATTCTGGTCCCCATTCGCTTCCATGTAACTTGCATCCAATCCTCTGTCATGTATACGAAAGTATGTTCAACCCTAAACCCTAACCCCCACCCCCCCCCCCCCCCCCACCTCTCTTCATTCTAAAATAAGGTAAATTGCTCTCTGGAGAGGACCTATAGTATTGCTGTGGACCTGTTGTCCAAGACAATATGTGTGGTGTTTCTGTTTATTTTGGTTGGGTGAGAGTAGGTTATCAGAAATGCAGTTCAAATTCCAATTGGAACTTGTTATCTCCAACATTAACCCGGCCATTTCCTTTGGATTCTGTTGTACAGTTTTTGTTCTATTTACTGGGTATTGACAAGTGTCAATAGCTAAAACAATACATTATTTCCCTTGACTGGTTGAGATACTGTAGCAGGAGTCTCTCACTGCTGAAGAGTGATGTGGTGCATTAAAAAAATTATCCATTTTTACCCAAAAGTTGAAATGAGAATAATACAGAATAATGGCAAGCAAAGCACAGAGTTTCATATTGATGTTGTAACATGTTTATTCATTCCCCCAACATAATATAGAAATTGGATTAGATAACTGTCACATTAATATACATGTAATACATTAACCCTTGAAGCTCCAGTGACCAGCATCTCCCTACAATAACAATGCTTTAATTAGGTCATCAGAATTAAGGAATTGATCACCAAGCATGAATAGTGTTAATGTCAGTAGAAAGAAGTTCCCTGCACTAGTACTACAAGAAATGTATGAAGACCAGTAAGGAGAATTTGCAGGTTTACATTGGGGCTTAGGGAGGTCAATTGGTGTGAAAAGCAAGAGTAGCTAATTAAGGGAAAGGGTGAATGTAGATTATACCCGGCATAGTCAATCGAACTTTCGGAAATCGAACTCAATCGAATTCAATCGAACTCAATCCGTGGATTGAGTTCGATTGATTCCGGCAATCGAACGAAATCCAACACCGAACTTTGTGTGAGTTCGATTTCCGAACCAATCGAATTAATCGAACCAATCGAACCGAATCGAACTCAATCCATTGGATTGTGTTCGATTGAGTTCGGCTAGCGAACTCAATCGAACACAGTGCAATGGATTACGTTCGATTGTGTTCGGTGAATAAATTCGCTTGGACAAAGGTCACGTTATGTGGTCTGACTGCCCGCTTGGTTACTGTATGCAAGCTCTGGTGAACCTTAATAAAAGGCAAGCCCATCGAAAACACGTTTTTCTCGTCGTTTTTTTTAATGATAATTCAATAACAAAAATAAACTGTCCACTGCAGTAAAAAGAACAGATTAGAACAAAGCTATCATTATTCCCACGTTTTACCGTATTCTGGAACTACTGGACCGTTTTCATTGTAAGTTAACTTGCAATTGCAAAACGATGACAACTTGAAGTATTACTTTCATGAAAAAGTACAGACTTCAGCAAACTACTAACCGCGACACAGTTCACAGACCAGTTCACGTTGAAGGTGACCTAATTGTCCACGCTCATTTACAACTCGAAAAGCACGGCCTTTATCGCCTATTTTCTTTAAAACTTTGAACTCTTCGCCCTCCTCCACGTCAAAGCGGCACTCTTGGTAGCCTGTTACTAAGCATTTAAAGCTAACAACCCACAGCGCATCTGAAACCGTTTCTCCGGGAATTGTGCGGCTACGAAAAACACGTCTTATACTGAGGTATAAACTCGAGCCTCCTAAACCTTGTTATCATTTTTAACACCAGTTTTACAAAAATCAAGAGTTCCGAAATCGAACATTCGATTGCGTTCGATTGTCCATTTTTTTTTGTGTGAGTTCGATTTCGTTCGATTGCCGAATTCAATCGAACTCAATCCATCGATTGAGTTCGATTGAGTTCGATTGAGTTCGATTGAAATACAGTTCGATTGGGTTCGATTGACTATGCCGGGATTATAGCATGTGAAATCTTCAGAAGTAAGACAAACTTTCACATAGACAAATCATGTTGAAGGTGATCAGGATCTCAATTCCCATGAATTTGGTGCTTGTTTGTGCACTGGGAGGAGAGCTGTGATGCTGGTCACTGTATGTAGCATGAAATTATTATCAATAATTAATTTTAAGCAGTAATGTTTGTTTCATATCAAATACATGCCGGTAGTACGTACCTATCCCCGCTACACATTTTAAAGTGGTAATTGTCAGGCAGAGCAATACTTGTAAGTGCATTTCCAAACCAAATTGTGAACAGAAATTGTCCTTTCTGATCCATCTGAATATTATTTTTTTTACTATTAACAGGGTCAAATTATATCCATAATGGAAAACATAAACTTTTATAAATTCCTACTGATCCAATCTGAATTATTTCTTTCAAATATTTTTTCGGGAACGCCCTAAACTTAAGATTTAAATTCTTTTTACTGCTCATACACAAATATGCTAGTTGTTTGGGGAACTGAAACCTATTTTGTGAATAATCTCATTTCTCTTGTGTAATCTGTAATTTTCATCATCCTTGGAAAAGTAATTATACGTTAATAATAATTACTGGTACATCAAGAGTAAAGATACCTGTTCAGTCACCGTCCGTTGGAAAGGTACTGATATTTCTAGCAAAAGTATTTTGATGATCGTGTGTTTTTTCCCGCCTCTTGTTGCTTCTATAACAAAATCATTTTGTCGAAGCACTTCTTGTCGGTGTCACCGGTCCTGATCGGTTTCAGCACACATTTTCTCGAAGAGTTTGTAGCCACTGGGTTCATTCTTACCGGTATTATTCAATTGGTGTGACTGAGTTATAATATTCGAAGACCTTGTATCGATTCTCGCGTTGCTGGCGAATTTCGTTTTATCGCAGCGCTGTGCTATCAAGGTAAATTTAAGCTACGTTATGTATGTTTCAAGATTTCTCGCCTGTGATATTCCAGTCTCCTGTTTGTGTCCTGCTGATGGCTTTAGTCTTCGCTAGGCTATTATCGGAAAACGATGTTCTGTACCCGTGCTTTCTTGTCGTCGACTCTTTCGCCTTCGTTGTTCGCGCTGAATTTCAAGTCGGCGTTCACGCTGAGTCTCCCCCGGAATGGATTTTCAGCCACTTGTTTAATCAGGCGTTGCTTGCTTGTTCACAGACGATGAATAAACATATCAGCACCCAAATAAACGCAGCGAAGCAAGCAAGAAATGAAGAAACACGCCGAAGAAACATGAGAGTGCACAACTGTCAGCGGTCGCGATTTGGTTTTGTTGCTAGGCAACTGTGCGGACACCATCGAAATATATACGGGCCGATCGAGATTTGACCGCTCTTAGCGATCCTCGCGCGAACCCCACGCGACAAATTTATAAACCTCGCTTCGCGAGGAATTAAGCGAGTTTCCCCATATCAAAATGATGTATAATTAACAATTATCCTGCGAAATCGCGCGGAATATCACCTGATACTTAGCCGACGAGGCCGTAGGCCGAGTTGGCTAAATCAGGGGATATTCCGCAAGATTGAGCAGGATAATTGTTTTATTATTGGTTGAATGATGCCAAATATTAATGGCTCATCGTGACAGAAAACGGTGTAGCGTGACAATTAAATTCGCAAGTCACGGAAATGATGGAAAATCTTAACTCCATGGGAACTCGTGCTGATGAGGTTAATTTTTGGACCCTTTACGTAACTTTTTAGGGAGAGTAGTAGGAAGGGGTAGGAGGGTTATTTATTTATTTATTTATTTAATTTATTTTTACTTGGAAGTTTCTTACAATCCCTCACTCATTCACACAGCCTGACTCGTTCACTTCCATTCATTCATCTTTTTATCCGTTTATTTATTTATTTATTTACTTTTTTACTTATCTTTCGTTTGTTTATTTACTTTTTAATTACTTGATCGACAGCAGGAAATAACAAAAACGTCTGGCCAATGGCTTTGGAGGGAAAACTCCGATCACACTTCATGTTAGTTTGTTTTTAATTTGTCGGTCGGTCGGTCGATTGGTTGATTGGTTGATTGGTTGGTTTGGTTAGCTGGCTGGCTGGCTGGCTGGCGGGCGGGCCGGCCGTACCTGGGGATGAACGAGGGGAAAAACGTTGGGTTCATTGAAAACCATTTCAAATTTGAAATTAGAACAGACACACTACAGCTCGATCCTTGACCAATTATGCTTATTCGAGAAATTTGCGGCTTAACTTTCTGGTGCCATTTCTGAATTTCATCAATATACCATGTTTTCATTTTCATTAAAATATGTCAGTCCGTAGATCAAAGTCTGAAATGCTGGCTCTTATTACCAAAAATACAATAATAAAGAGTAATTAATCTGTACGAAGCCATTCCAGCTGTAGAACGTCTCTTTCGGTGCCAAAGCGATCCATTACGAAGCTTGAAACAGCGTTTTGCACCTGCGCTGTAATTTGTTATGTAAATAAGCTGGGCGTGGATGGTTATAACTTGGAGAGAATAGGGCATACATAATGCATGACACGCAACAAAAAAAATAACTCTTCTTCTTTACTTCACTATTTCAAACCGTAAGGTGTCATCTCCGGTGGAAAATTCATTCCACTGGTCTGAAAAATAAGCTATTCAATCCATATATCACAAGTTGCACCGAATCGCTGGAGACGATTTAGTGATTGAGAAAAACACGCTTGCCGCTACAAAAACATACTGCTTCATTTTACCGAAAAAACTGTACTTCCACAAAGCTAAAACAGAACCATCACGTACACCAGTTTCATCGTTCACTAAATTATACAGAACTGTAGTTTAGTATTGCTAGTAAAAACAGTAGAAAATTTTACCTGTGGCTTTTCACCTATTTTTTCGATTTCATTCCTTTCCGTAACTTCCCTTAATAACAAAAGCTCTACAATAGTTCTTGACTAAGGGAGAGAACAAGCCGTTTACATCATTCAACAGGATAAAAGTTAAGCTGTTTTTCCTTGTGCCTAATAAATGAATAATCGTATGAGTAATTTTAGTAGTAGTAATTTGAATAATTTTGAGCTGACGGTATGTCAAACAAAATGGAAAGCTGTCTTGCACAAGTTGAAATATTGTTGCTTGACCAGACAAAACATTTCGCACTTTAAACATTAATGAAAGCAAGATTATTTAGAAAAAAATAAAGAATAAAACAGGCTGAAGGCTACACCCAGCCCTTTTCCCTCATAAATTTTAAATAAGTTGTTTTTTACATTTCTGCTAAATTTTTAAGAGGGAAATGGTCTACTATTTAACAATTTTTGGGAAGGAAAGACAGTATTTCTGTTAAATATTTTAATATTTGCAATGATTACTTGCATTGGCTTCACAAACTCCGTTGTCAGGCCACGACAATTACGGCGATAATTTTTGTCGTTTACTTCGTTGAAAAATAGTCTTCCCGTTTATCGGTCTTAAAGGTTTATAGGTTTAAAGGTTTAAAGGTTTAAAGGTTTAAAGGTTTTAAAGGGATCTGAACGGGATATTATATTGCCTTTCAGTAAACTACAATGATTTCATTTTGGAGAGAAACTAAGACTAGTAGAAAACTACTAACAGCTATTCATTAAACGAATACAATTTCGAATAATAACCGTTCAATGTGATATTTTTCGCTCCGAAGTAAAATATAAGTGCCCACTGCGACAATTGACTGTGCTAGTTATCACTCCTGTAATCCGAGCGCATCGCAATAATTAAGGGCGTGCAGCGGTCAATCAAAAAAAAAACGACGGAAACAAAAGAATGTAAGACTACAAAATTCGGAAATAAGAACTTACAAATAGAAATTTATCCTCACTGCACATCTATTGTGGCGTAACAGTAACTAAGTGAGGGTGAGGAGTCCGCGACTGCCTAGGCAAAAGATATGCAGCGAGGCTGGGTGATGTGGTCACCGCCACCAAGGGAGGAGGGAGGAGCGACAAGCGTTCCCTGCAGGCAATCCCGTCAAACTGCGAGATTTCACACTGCGCTGCTCGAATTTATGGCCAAAAGGCCGCAAAGTATAACGCTCGACCCCGCTCGTCGAGAACCCCGGAATTGGTGGAATGCAGCATGTTGGCGTGTTTCCGTGACACGCTAGCCTGTTCCAGGCCTTCTTTTTTCCCCAGTTCTCCTCGTTTTTATCTCGCTCTTTCGCTCGCTATACTGAACGCTCGCTCTACCATCTGAACGCCTGAAACAGGCTAAGGACACGCTCATTATATACATAGAAGATATTACACTGCGGTGCGAAAATATGAATTTTATTTTCCAGTGGTAAAAACAATATTTTCCGAACGAGCGCAGCGAGTGAGTAAAATGTTGTTTTTACCACGAGAAAATAAAATTCATATCTTCTAGCCGTCGTGTAATTTTCTTTTTATTATATAGACAAGATTATTCTTGCACAAACAACAGTGTAAAAGCAGTAAATGACGTCATCGATATCCTCACTAGTGAGAACATGGAAAATACGCCACTCGAGTCCCGGATGTAGTTTTGTATGAACATTACGAGTGGTCTATTTTCCACTAAAACACTCTTGTCTATATAATAAACTCTTTTTTTATAAGAACGGGTATAATTTGGCTGTCGAGCCTGAGGATGTTCTTATTTTAGCCCATACATTTTCTTAAATTTTGGGGCAAATCTCAGCCTCAACGTTCTTATAAAAATAATTGTTAAAAAATAAAAAGAGTGTATGCGGTGAGAACTAGCTTACGTTGGTTAAAACAAGCCTCGGGGGTTGATTCGCTACAAGTGGGCTGCAATATGAAAAAGAACAAGAAACAAAAGAATATACAATTACAAGATAAGGCAGGAAATAAGAGATGTAAAATAAAAAAAAAATCAAAGTTTAAGGCCCGGTTCAAACGTCGGACTTTTCATTTTAGGATGTGCCGAACTAATTGTTATTTGGGGCGACAGTTGATCCAGACGCGGACCTTAACCAGTCGAATTGAATACCTCAAAACTTCGATAAACAATATCAATTACGCTATATATCGGGTCTCAAGAAGCACAGAAAAAGAATTAACAAGCAAAAACGAACTTTCTTTATCATCCTAGTGATATTTAGATATTAATTTGCGAATTCGTTCGTGAAATGTCGGATAAATACAGTTTTTATCGTTCTTTGTTATATTGTTATTTTCAAAATAGCTGTCCACAAAAAATAACTAGTAAAAACACTTCCAGGTTAATGCAGTCGGTTAAAAAGTAATGGTTCTTGTTGACAGAGCGTTTTGCGCGTCTCAGTTCCCTTTTTAACCCTATTTAGCCTGGAGGGAGGGGGGGCGCATTGTGCCTGCACACTGCAGGCTCGGGATACAAGATGGCGGCCTCAAAATTCAAAATGGCTGGTTTGTGACGTCATGACACGTCATAATTGACACTTCATAAGTCCAATCTGTTAAGCTAATGACGTGCTACAAACGTGGCAAGTTTCATCACAAGAGCGTTAACACTTTCCGAAATCTAAAGGGGGGCATTTTGTGCTCCGCCCTAAACTCAGAAACTCAAAAAAAGGCCAGGCAAAATAGGGTTAATCAGATGCAAGAACGTTCAATGCATGACTGGTCACGGTTAAATGGCTGACTAGTCATGCTTATCGGTTTTAAGCCAATCACCAGCGCTGTTTTATTCAGAAATACATTAACGTATTTTATGCATTAGGTTCGACACATGTAAAGTTGGACTTCTGATCAATGTCGAACACTTGCCGTTCTATTCGACTTGACCAGTTGAATGGAACGGCAGGGCCGAGCCAAATACAAATCTGTCGAACTTAATTGATTCATACGTCGAACTTAACATGTGCCGAACCTAATATTTAGGTCGGGCACATGTCAAGTTCGGTGTTCGAACCGGCTCAGTAATCAAGCTGGCTGCTGTCGAAAGGTTAACTCTGGCATGCTAAGTTTTGCGCACGCTCGGCTCGAGTGCCGTACACAAGCATGAAAGTTTTGTAAAAATCCCATAACTCGCGCTTCAAGGGTAACGCAAAACTTAAACTCGTCTCGAGCGAGATTTCAAAGTTTAAGTTACTAGGAGTAAAGATTGAAGCAGAGCCTACTGCTTTTGGTTTGGCTGGAGATTCTGCTGTCTCCCTTGCAAAGGGACAATGTCACCTTTTTTAAGTAACATTTGAAAAGCTCAAAGTCATTGCATGTTTACAGTGATGAAAACCAAGGAACCAACTTCAACTCGGACCTCTTAGGAAACAACTTCTTACAGGAGCAATGAGGATCAAAACCCACCAATCGCAGACGAACATCGTGATACATATGGTGGCGCGTAACTAGTCGAACTCATCGCCTGATAAAGACTAGCAGTGGGCAGTGAAAACGTCGGGCTCTTCAACTCGAGTGACCACCTGAGCAAACGATTATATACACTTTATTATTACCAAAATGATTTATTGTTCAGTTTAGTTCAAAGACACTACACTAATCTGCTAATGCAGCGAAACTATTAATAAATGTTATTGGCGACTGATGGCCAGGATAGAAATTGATTACAACTTGAAAATGTTAGGTCAGCGTCTTGCAAAAATCATTGGAAACTAGTTAAGGTGTGCACTCCTTTGGAAAATCCACTTAATACGTGTCTTTCCCTTGATGTTCTTGGAGCATTTTGCGTGAGTGAAGGTCGTCAATAATTTGTGAGGGACACTTCGAAGTACCTCCCACAACGGGTAGACTCCACCTATGATGGAATGACCGCTGGTCTGGTAGACCCAAGGTTCAGATCTATCACTCCAGGGGCCCGTTTATCGACTGCGAAACTCCCGATAACTTTCGGGGCCCGTAAAGCGATTTTGTGGAGCTCATTTATTGTCAGCTAATGGTGATCGTTTAGCGAGATGCTTCATGAAATTATTAAGATTAAATTTTAGCTTTCAAAATCAATAAAAATTGTATAGCTATTCGAGATTGTTGTGCACATAAAATAGTTTAGTAATGGGGAGTTTCAAGAAATGGGCCCCAGATCTCTTAAAGCAAATGGCGTGGCAAAAGCAATCCCATGATCCCGATCAGTCAGTGTATGTGGCGAGCCCGCGGCAGGAGCTGAACCTGTTTGACCGGTTATATCCTTTAATCATAACGGTTGCACACACATGATGACTACATGATATTCGCTGATCTGCGGTCTAAACTTGTCCCTGACGCAGTTTATTAAACTTCTATACGAGCAACAAAAATTGTCCAAAACTGAAACAACTTTTCATTTTAAACAGAAAATTAAAAAGGTACACCCGGGGATACACGTGTCCACTGAGTTAAATCTAAGTGAAACTGCCCTGAGGTCAACTCACTGAACACTAGAGGAACCAGAGGAAAAACAAGTAATTCCTCGTTCGTTTGTGATTCTTCACAACTCGTGAATAAAAATCGTCCGCGCTCAACAACCATGAAGTAATCACTATGCGCCACACAGGTTAGGTATTTTAGGGCTTTTTTGTCCTAAGAAGGTTCAAAGTTTTAGATCCTCAGCAGCGCTCCTACACCCAAACATGCATCAAGTGCTCCCCTCTCCCCTCCCCCGGAAGAAATCTCCACGACGTAACCCCTTATACTTCCCCAAAAGTCTTATTGAAAAAAAAAACTACTTGATCAAACATACAAGTCATGAGAATCAGGAAAATGATCACCAAAGATACAATGTCTTGATTGTTAGGCAAATCATCCCAACTAGTAACCATAAGAGATATATGGAGGACAGTGAGGAGAATATGCATGTTGATATTGGGACTTTAAAAGGGGTTAAACGATGGTTATCGTTTACATGTACCATGTATACACATCCACACAGCTTTCTGAAAAGACTGCCAAGTCAGTACCAGATCAGCAACTCCTGGTTGCGTGACAAAGACTGTGGGCTTGGAAGGCTGCGATAAACCAACTCTGGTGATAATTGTGACCGGTTAAGGCTGCAGAAATGTTGACGTGACGTTCTGATATCCTCTAAGGACATTCCCCTGTAGTGCATTACGCATCCTTACTGCGCACAATTTGTTGCGTCATTAGCGCGCGCATTCAGCGCGTGCACGTCCAGGGAGTAATAGGTTTCCTATGAGGCTAACCTCACCAGAGAAAAGAATAGTTATTTAATACACATGTTTTGCGCCCATATTGCTTTCTGTTTAATTGTGGTAGTCCCATGTGTGTAATTGTGGAGGCAACGAGGCCAAACGGTTGGGGCCCCAGACTTCATGTCCTGAGTACCAGTGCAAGTGACCCTGATTGATTGTCAGCTGGGATTGTTTCTTAGTAAACCCATGTTCAACTGCTCCTGTCCTCAACTCTCTGCCCCATGCCTTAGTTGGATTTCTTAACTTTATAATGTTCACTGCTACAGTATTTGCTGTCTTGCCGAAAAAGCCGCACACAGGGAGTGGTATTGTCATTTCTATTATTTTCTATTATTTAACAATTATCCTGCGAAATCGCGCGGTATATCACCTGATACTTAGCCGACGAGGCGGTAGGCCGAGTTGGCTAAATCAGGGGATATTCCGCAAGATTGAGCAGGATAATTGTTTTATTATTCAACAAATTCCCATCGACTTTAATCGTGCTGAAATAAAGGCTGTCTGTCTGTCTGTCTGTCTGTCTGTCTGTCTGACCACCATTTTCAGAACGAGAAAAACTACGGCTCTATGATGAAAACGCTAAAAGCTAGCAACACATAATAAAAATCAAAACGGAACTTCAAGAAATCGAAGTTTAGTACCGTTCACTTAAAAAGACTTGTTTACAAACTCATGTTTGGAAACGACAAGACAAAGTAAAAAAAAAAATATTGCTACCTTACCGAGAATAAGTCCTTTTCCTGTGAATTAAAATCTTTTCAACTTTAGTCTTTGCAACTTTCCATGAGCAAGTGTGCTGCTTCGTTCGCAATAGCATTTTCTTGGTTGAGTTCTCACTATGAAAATTCCAAGTCAACCTCTGGATATCTTTGTGAGCTGAAGCAAATACTTGTTGACATTTTGAGAGCATTTAATCCTGGAAAGTTTCTTCCAGGGAGTTAAAATTTCCGGAGAACACTGCTAAAACTGCCTCGCTTTTCCAAATGGCCGCCAAACAAGCAATGAAAGAAAATCTGCAGTGCACTTTCAAATATGGTCATTTACGTATATCGCAGGATATCTGTCATGTACGGATGACAGATATTGAGGGCTTCCTTGCCATATATGGGCATAGTGACAATTTGTTGAATAATAATATCATATACATGCAGCCTACAACCACGTTCCCCCATTCCCCCCAGGCCCTTGTCGATTGTGCTAGCATAATTTTTGGCCTAATTTGGAAAAACGAGCATAATTTTTGCACTTTTTATAAAAGTAGCACTGCTAGCATAATCGGCTATTTTAGCTTGTTTTTTTTAAAGGGAATATTACCAGAGGCATGACTCGTTGGTCTCCAATGCACGATTGATTATTTTCAAGTTCTGTCCATGGTTCAGTCTATTTTCATTCGTCTGGGGGAGGGGAAAGAAGGTTACCACAGTAGTGCCTCGTTCGTCGTCTAGAGGACTGGGCACAACGAAAGTAAAGATGTCGTCGATCCCAGTTCCCGCTTTCACAAGCAACAAAATGTCATCGAGCAACTTACAGATACGAGAAGAAGAACAGGCGCCCGATAGGCCAGAATCCGCTCAAATTGCTAGAGATCGGAGCCTGAAGCAAACCAGACCAGACCAGTGAGGCATCTGACAGATCCTGACGTGAAAAAAGTCCCACTACAAAAAAAGCATACTTGAAGAAAAAGTAGCATAATTTTCAAAAACAAGCATAATTTTGAGCATAATTTGGAAAAAAATTGGGCACTGCTAGTAGCATAATATGCTACTTTTACTAGCACAATCGACAAGGGCCTACCCCCCTCCCAGAAAATGTTCAACTGAACTAAAATTTTTAGGTGAAACCAGGCCTTTCAATTCAAAGGTTTTAACGGATTTTCCAAAGAATCAGTATGGCAAATGACATTGGGCTTTTCATGGCAAACAGGACAAACGTACAGTTTTTTAATCTATCAGGTACTATTTTAGTACATGTTGCCTTCAAAATTCCAATTTTCGAAGGTTGCAAACATGTTGACTCTTCATAAGAAATGCGACTGATTTAATCGTATTAACTTTCATTAAAGCAAAGCATTAACGTTCCATATAGAGCTTTTAATATAGACATTTTTTTGAACTGTGAAAACATTTTTAGGAATGGCTGCATAGTAGGAAATAAATAGCTGTGAAGTATAACTGGGAAATACTTTATAAGTCTCGATCTCTCCTGTTATACATTGAAAGGTTTCATAGGTCAGGGCCTCTCCATGTTGTCTCTCTCCTCCCAATTCTTTGAAGGTTGGTATACGTTCACACGAGACGACTAGCACACGAATTTGGTACAGGGACGTAGCAACACAGCCACATAAAGTAACTAGTCGTAGGGACTAGTTGCAGCTGTGGTGTTTACGTGGGGGGACTAGTTCCACGGACAATCTGTCTGTGTTAATTTGATTGGCTGATTTTTTCCATCTCCTTTCAAGGACTAGTCGCGTGAACATTACACATGAGAAATTTGAAGGGAAAAGTCCCAGCGGCAAGTTGCACGAATTCAACCCAGTTTGAATTTTGTGGGTCATGACACAGGGACAAAATTTCTGTACCCGCCAAATGAAGGAGCTTGCTGGGGATAACCTGGCAATGGACCAGCAAGGCGGGGGGGGAGGGTTGAATGGATGGAGGGTAATACTCCTAGTTGCTTCATTTTTGTTTGAAAGTTAGTGGTATAAGGGGGGGGGGGGGGTAATTGTATAGTGGGCTAGATTGACTCAGATACTGGCCTCTGATTGGCTGAGAAAGGGCTAGACTTCATCGAAATCCAAGAAAGAATTTACAATGATGTCAAACCCCTTCCCAACCAATCGAGAGACAGTATTTGACCCCAACTAGCCCCCTATACTATTATGTCGGTACGTAGTGAAATACATATAGTAACGCGCGGCAAGCGCCCGATCAAATAACTACGGTGTGAAGAAACAAAATCGAATCATTAAAAAGGCTAGGTCTATAACTTGTGCAATCCTAATCTTAAGGTAGCATGCAGAAAATTACAAAAGCAAAACACTTACATATCGGTCCCACTGTGCCGATGGCCTTTAAAGTGCAAGAATCAAGGTAAAACGACGAAACTAAATGAACTAACGCAAACACGAGACTACTAAAGGCTTATCATAATGCGAACGAAATCGGATACCAAATCAACAGATGGGGCATTAACGTCCAACAGTAACGCACGTACATAAAAGAACAATTGTCACGCAAGTGACCGTAACAACCGCCTTCTATCTCGCTTCGAACATATGTCTTTCGTGTATCTCGCTCGCTTCGTACGTACGCTTAAATAACGAGGCCCCAGTTTCACAAGGCTTCAGTAGAAGCAGTACTTGACATAACAGTTCGCTTTTACAACCCTATTATCAGTTTGCGCGACGCTTATACAACGAGTAATAGACATATCTGACATATTATCGTCTTCTATTTCGTTTATAGCTCGCTCGCTTCGAACGTATGTCTTTCGTGTATGTCGCTCGCTTTGTACGTAGCTTAAATAACGAGGCAAAATTATAGTTATCTTCCTTTGAACAGTTTCACAAGGGTTCAATGGAAGGAGTAATCCACATGACAGTTCGCTTTTAGAACTCTGTAATCAGTTTGCACAACGCTTATAGAACGAGTAATAGACATGCTATCGTCTTCTATTTCGTGTACCAGCGTATGTGGATGAGTTCGGTGTTCGGTTTGTTTCGTGCAACGAATGTTTTGGGGTCATACGCTTAAAGAACGAGGCATATTCGCGACTCGTACGAGTTGACTGGGCCCCTGCCTTTCCTACTGAGACGCAGTCCCCCCACTTGAGCGAGTTGAACGACTCGCACTAGTTGACTGGGCCCCTGGTTTTCTTAATGAGATGCAGTTTCACCACCTGAACGAGTCGCACAACTCGTGCGAGTTGGGTGGGTCCCTGCCTTAATGAGATGCAACGACAAGTAACACTTCATTTTATGTCACTGAAAAATACCATATCACGACTTGAACAAATCGAACCACCTGTAACCATTGTTTTACGACTCGTACGACTGGTACGAGTTGAATCACCACTTTCACGACTTGAAAAAGTGGTGAGCATTGGACATGCTTGGTGTTTTTAACTGTGTGAGAACAGATGGTTTAAAATTTAACCATGATCGTCAAGATGCTACCTTTAAACGCCAACCGTCCAAGGTATTTCCTGCTTACCATCGAGACCATCTACTCTGTCGAGTGTCGTTTCAACATGATCAAAAATGTTTGTTAAGAGCTATCCTACTGCGCATTGTTTTGGGGCTGTTTTAAGGGCTGCCTGGACGCCAAAGCTGTGGAAATAATTACCTTCAAGTTTTTTTTAATATTTTTTTTCCTTCAGCTGTGTTCCAGGCTACTTAAAGACAACGATGTGTCCTTTTGATCTGTCTGATAGTCGACAGTGGCTGCTCCCTTTCATTATAGTCTCAAATTTCGTCACTACCCTTCTTATATCACTCATTTCACTGCATTTTGCAAATCTCGTTGTTGTTTTAAAACGGCCCACTGCACCACACTGAAAACCAATGGCCACCAACACGGCAATTTATGGTAAATTGGGTTTCATTGAGGTGGTTGCAGTATAAACAAGCCACATGGTAACAGACCTCCCCTTTTTTTTACCTTAAGCGTAGACCTCGTGATTCCAGGTTGGTGTTTTATTTTATTTCCTTTCTAGTTCGTTCTATGCTTTCCTTAATTTCCAATTGTTATGATTACACCACCACCACATTGGTAACATATACACGAGCAAATTGAAAGCATCCACGTAAATTAAGAAGGTTTCCAAGTCGATCTGGCAGTTTATTTTCACTTAAAATAAGCACGATAGCTGAACATACAAAAAATGAGAATAATTTTGCATTCTTCCTCATTACAAAAAACAATGTGTGAATGCATAGGGAACCACAAAGATCGTTTTGCACCCTAGAGGAGCCAGCATGGTGTTCTTTAGCAAAGCATTTATCATCTTTTTTTTTTCTTTTCTTTCTCTTTTTTTTTTTTTTTTTGATCTTCAGATCACTATGAGTATACCTGAAAAGAGGGCGACTTCTAGAAGAAGTCTGAATCCCCCCACCAAATACAGATACATATGAAGTTCATCGTTTATCCAGACAATTTTCAAGGACATTGTTTTCTTCGAATTTTTTCTAAAACAAGATCATTTGATTTCAAGAACCATCCGTTTTCTCCTGATGAAAAGTATGGAAAGAAAAATGTACTTTGACATAAAAAAAGCAAACTGCTCGGAAAAAAGAACGTGGAATAACTCGATCGGCATACTTCAAAGTATAGTTTCAATGTTAAATACGCGTCTTGTGAAGTAGTTAATTTTATTAACTTGAGAATTCGACACCACGTAGAAAAAGTCCTGATCGTCGAATTTTGTCTGGGGTGTTCTACGATTACAAATTCAGTGCACAGCAGAAACCCGGCAACTTTAATTTTCTGCCATCAAAATTGTAGGAGAATAAGAGAGTAAACTAGATCAGTCTTAGTAAGAGTTACGGCAACAAAAAATTAAAGGCTTGCATAAAGCGGATGACAACACCCAAGATTGATTGTACACGCAGCGTTAAGCCCTGAGGCGCGCATGAAATTAGTGATTCGTATGAAACGACACGAACCAAAAGAAATCTGACATAACTCAGAAGTACTCAGGTAAATTAAGGCATGGGCCCCAATTTTTTACTAAAAAAAGTGAGGGGGGTGGTCTATCTTTGAACGCTTTTGCATTAGAAAGCTGAAACATCGCCAGATACATACAATGATAGTTTGTGTTAAGTTGGTTCTTTTTAAATTATGGAAATTTGTCACGTGACCTTACACGGCCAGAAAGTACTAAACAATCTTCAAGCAAAAATGGCAACACTTTTTGTTGCGAGGTATTAAACCAGACTGGTATAAGACGATATTTAATGTAAGCATCTACAAAACTGTGCTTGGCAACTTTTGAATTTGTAAATAATTTAGAAAATAAACGGTTCTTCCGATTAGTACCCAGTCCCCCAGGGCCTTTTTATCCCTACTTCACACCTTTGCTTTTATTTATCTTAAAAAGGCCAAGCACAGAAGTGATACATTAAACGGCCTTAATATTATGGAAGTGGTAAATAAATTAAGGACACAAGAAAAAGTGCTTTTTCAGGCGATGGAAGTCACGTGACCTAATTTGCATACTTTAAAAGTGCGAAATTACCACAAACTAGAATTGTAAGTATCTGGCAAAGTTTCACTTGTCTATGTCTAAAGCGTTTAGAGATAGACTATCCCCCTCACGTTTTAAGAGAAAAATTGAGGGCCCATGCCTTAATTCACTTGAGTAAGAAAAGGAATTTAAAATAACATCATATCATGCAGGTTTATTTGTTGACTGAGCACTACAGGAACGTTATAACCACTTAAAAAGAAAATGGTTTTAAAGTTTAAAAAAGAAACACGGGTGTTTCACTCACGACATCAACGAAGCTAAACATTCAAGAGTTGCTACAATGAAAACCCTTGTCCTAGCTCCTAAACAACAACCCTACTGAGCAAATTATGAGGGTCCACAATAGGTTTGGCGGGATGCGGGATTTGGCTAATTTTTGTGGCGATATTCGGGATGGGAGCTGAAAACAGGGGCGGGAAGCGGGAATTTCAATTGAGAGCGGGAGCGGGATTTTGTGTTATTAAGGGGTCGGGATGCGAGAATCGCAAGGGTAAAGTAGCTGGATACGGTATTTTATAACATAGCTAGCAAATCCGCGCAATCAAATTCACCTTACGTAAGCGTGCTCCATAACCCTATTGACTGCACGCTTTTTCTCTGTTATGTCTCTAGCGGCCAATAGTGTCTTATTCGCGAGCAACTCGGCGAGTAAATGACCAAGAAAAATCACTTTACAGCAGAGTTAAACTAGGGAAAAATTACAACAGCGAAATTGTTGCAGAGTGTTTGATTTCTTAGGACGAGCAAAGAACTTTGCTGACTAGGAAACCGTCGAACTTTTAAATTAGTCTGTGGCGTTGTGTTTACGATTTCTTTTGTCAACAAATGTTGACAAAAGGTAGGTTTTATACGGAAAACTTGACACCAAAGTATCAAGACATGAAACAAAAAAAATACAAAGTAAATTGAAGTGAACCGTTTAATAATAAGTGTAACAATTCGGTGTTTCACCACTAAAATCAGCTAAATAAGCACGGACAACCATAAAGGACGAATTTTTTTTTTCGGCTATATACTACACAAACTAACATCGTTTTACCTGCAGTCAATGCAGCTCTGTGTTCAAGCAGCTCCAAATGTACAATTAAAATAGAACGTAATGCAAAATAAATTTCATGAATGTTCGCTTTCCCAGTTTTTTGATTCACTGTTGTTTAACACATTGCGTGCTCGGCCTCTGATCCAAGAACCACTAGGTTTTCTGTTCGTTTCAACTCTCGCAGCTACAATGGTGAAAACATATAGCTTTAATCCGCTTTGGACGATGAATACAACAATTTTTCAGGAAACATCAAACCTATACCACATTTTAAAGCCAATAATTGGAAGACTTTTTCAAAAACTATTTTCGGGCGTTCACTTTGGAGCAGTTTCATTGATTCATTCAGCTTTGCGAAGAAACGCTGCAACACCTGAAAGGTTTTGGCGCCTTTTTCTTTCAGTCATGTGATCGATTGTTCTTCCTTTTTTCTTCTTTTTTTTTTCTCGTTCATTTTTGTTTTTTATGGTAAATAGTGATTAAGGTTTGAATCAACTGCGCATTCGTGTTACTTGTAAGTTCAAATTTCAGCGGAAGCGAAATGGAACTCCGACATCCTGCCGAAAAAATGCTATTTCAATAAGCTTGTAATCGTTCAGTTTTCGCCAGCATTTCCACTGCCAATGTTCTAAAACAATTGGTTCATGCTTTTAGCTGTGCGTACATTGAGTTATGGATGCACTTGGGAAGTTTGGAGAGCACTCAAGAAGCTAGAGTTCTCTCTCGTGCTCTCCAAACTTCCTGCGTGCATCCATAACTCGATGTATGCACCCTAAAGCATGAACCAATTGTTAATTAATTTTTACGAGACTGCATGATTTGACCAGCTCAGGCTGATAGAAATGGATCGTTTGTGAAGGAAGTGTGTTGGCTTTCAGGTAATGAATTGATCAAGGAAGAGTAGCCTGCATGTCAAGCTAGTATGAGTCCTTTTGTGATGTTTAATTTGTGTTGATTTCGGAAAGAGGTATAGAGTCACATGCCGTGTTGCACTTCTTGGCCTACCTTTTCCGACCCTTTCCATTGAACGTTTGTTGGAGCTATGGTTAGTCTAGCCAGGCAACTGTTTTTGGCGGTCGCCAAAGGAGGTATTCGGCATCATAAATTTTGTTGCTATACATTATGAAAAGAGTGCAAGTAGGAATGCCTCTCTTCGAAAAAAAAAACATTTCCGAGAAGAAATTTACTGAAAGCGAGTAATATAAAGACGCTGAAAGCTTTAAAATAAACTGTGAGTTAGGTGAGTCCACTTTTATAAATCTTTTGTTACATTTCATTTTTGCATACCTCATAACTGGACCGATCTTGCATGACCTTTGTGCCCCTAGCCTTGTCTAAGGACACAACCCATTTATATACAGCTGGATGTACATAGAGAAACAATATGGAAAAAACGTTCTTCTCTAAGGAAACGCCGACCTTCAGATCAAACCCAAGTCGCACTTACCGGCACCCCACAACTTGAACAACCACCATTTCATTTACATACTCAGTAGGTTGTCTTCCAAAAAAAGGAAAGACCGAAAATAGGTAGAATATCGTAGCAAACAATCTTTGTCAATTTTTAACTTTCACTCATACTTAGACAAGAAAACGGTAAAACAGGTCTAAAACAGAAGAACACTAACGAAACACTTTTTATGGTCATTTATAGTGGCGATGTTTAATTTTAGATGATATCGAGACAATCGATCATAAAAACGTTTACTTGTACTGCCGTCTATCCATTGAATGAAGGTATGTGAGGTTTTCATCATGAAAGTAGAAAACTATTTAAAATTTAGGCGGGATCGGGATTTCGACGTAAAGAAGGGCGGGATGGCGGGATTAACAGGAAAAAATAGGCGGGATGGTGGGATCTGAGAACCCTATTGTGGACCCTCAATTATATCCATTACTTACAACAAAAACTTAACACTGGAACATTTTTATGATAAAGTACTGAACGATCGTTTATAAAATGCTGGTCTCTTCCCTTTGTGACTAACATGTAACAATCTATTTGGTAGTAGAGATAAATTATTGCAATCTATTGATATAGTAAATAAGCGAATGTCAAATTGGCTCATTGTCCTGGTCTGCTTGCTGATAGAAATGATCGCACGCGCCAAGTCCTTTAAGAGTTCAGGGCAATTTTGTTTTTTCAAACAAAAGCCGTCGTCTAAGCCAGTTTGAAGAAGGGTCATACGATTAGCACAATTTTTTATACTCCATAGACGTGGGCTTTGTAGCCTGTGGCTCGTCCAAATTTTAATAATACAATTTTTGACCTGCATAGACGCAGTTTATGATCTTTATGGAGTCCCGGTATTAAACTCGGTTTAGACTAACCCGCCCCTAACTTAGCTTAAGCAATATTCCTTTAAAAGTTCTTTTTACCCAAAATGGCAATCAGACGAGTTGTCTAGCAAAGCAATTAGACAACCCGGACGCATTTCTGTGGGCAATAGTCAACTCGACTGCGCCTTGCTGACTAACAGTTAAGGCCTCATAGTCCAATCGTTAACAGAAACGTATTTGAAAAAGCCTTTTATCTCATTTCTGCAAGATTATTGTCACCATGAAATTGGTGTCAAGATCAACAATAATCAACAGCGTTAGGAAATTCTTAAAGACCCATTGGCACTTTCCAGAATGCAACACGGTCGTAATTGAATTTCGTGGACCACGAAAATACTCAGCCATCGCGACTGTAAGAAAGATCCAAAGTAATCCGGTTCCATCGCGCAATGCTCGGCCAATTTTGCTCACCTGTCAAGTACAAAGACATATATAACATATATTCTACGTGATGTTTCGCCTTGTGATGTGGTAGAAACCATTTTTGGTCGCGATTGGAACTTTTCCGTGGAGCGATTCCGCCAAAGGCTCAAGGGTGGCCGGCAAGAAACTGCAACCTTCGGGTTTGGCTCACAAATTCGGTCTTTCATGAAAATGAAATAAGTCTGTTAGGTCGTCTATAAGTGCCCCTGTATTTTACAATTTATTCTCGAATCGTTTTTTTATCTTTTTTTAGTGTACTCGTTTACTGTGAGGTGAGTTTTTCAACATTTATACGCGATTAATCGACCAGAACAAAGTATTGTCTGCACGTCAAAATATAGGTGAAGTACAAAACTTCTCGGCTCGCTGGCGGCTTCGTTTTGTTCTGCATTGAAATAAAACTTTCGGCGAAAGTTGAAGGAGGTTTTCCGCGTCTCTGGCAGTCGAAATTTTTTCGATGTGGGTTTCGAAACTGGCTAAAAACAGCGTCCGCCGGCGGTGCTCATTTGAAATTATGCCGATGCAAATTAGATGCAACGGACAGAAAAGAACCGACTGGAAGTATGTTTTTTATACAGAAAACTTCACGGCTCGCTGGAGGTTTCAATTTCGTTCGCATCGATCTCAAAGTTTCGGTGAAAGTAGGAACAATTTTCCTGCGTCTTCGGCGTTATTATTTTTCTTTTAAATGGGATTTTTGGAGGCGAAGAAAATGTCGTCGGCGAGTACTACGCGAAGGCGGGTTGAGCGGCCCAAAACAAAGTGCGTAATAGTGTTTGACGGGCTTTTGATATCTGACAGGGCTGCTTGTTGGGACTAAAAAATTACTTACGACCGACATTTCAAGCTCAGTGTTCATTTCTTCCTCGAGATGAGAGGCTGTAATTTTTCCTCTCGAGAGATCGCGGCCCATGTCCGGTCGAATCAAAACAAACAATGCGCAGTGCATCACGGTAAGTGCCAATGGGTCTTTAAATACCGCAAAAGATTTGATTACCGCAGCAATGCTTTATCAAACTTTCATGGATTCAACATAAGAAGCTATTGTTTTTTCTTTCCCTTTGTTCTGAAGCTTTAAAAAAATCTAATAAGTCCACTCAGTAATTCATTATTTAGTCTATAACAACCATGAGTCGTATTCGAATAAATAATGTCATAAGTTAACATATGCGTACAGACCCCCATTTGTCGTTCGTTCACCTGAAACAAGTATATTCGAAAATTGCAGGTGTGCATCAGAATATAAAGTGAAGGAACAATTAGCACAGGTATATAAGATATGAATGAACATAGAGAAAAGGAGACTCACAGAAAGCCTTTACAGCGAAGATCGTCAACGCCTCTTCTTAGCTCTTGTATGACTCGACCAAGCCTGCCGAGGAGACTTTCATTTCCAGAGAGATCAGAAGCTACATGGGCAACTCTACCCACTGTGTCTTACACTCGTGGACAAGAATTCCACAGTGGTGCTGATGACACAAAATCGTCTACAAGCTCTACACCACACAATGGAATGGTGAAGCTTCCCAGGATAGATGGTCGAGAAGAGCAGAATTGTCAAGACCTTGGGCCCAAAAAGTTAGTTGTCTGTAGCAGAACGAAGCCGCATATTGGGAGAAGACCGAGTCTACCGGATAACCTCTGGTTTACAACAAAGCCAAATCTGACATCTCAGGGACAGTGTATAAGCGCAGATGAAGAATGTACCTCACTTTCGAGACAGTTTCTGTGGAGTACAAATCGTCAAGTGCAATCGAAATCTCTGCAACAGTTCCTTACGGAAGCAGACGCAAATTTTGACAGCAACAAGGAAAAAGCAAAGATTCTATGTAACTGGATGTCTTCTCAAACATCACAAAAACAATCATGAACACAGAGTGGAATTTTAGCCAGTATGTCAGAAGCGTATCCGTGATATACTCCTGCGTATGTATAAAATCTATTTTAACTCCTGTGAGACTATTCAGTATGTAATCAGATCAGGAGAATAAACTTGGTTAGTCATCGTTGAGTATTAATCAAAGAAGAAAGGACAAGGACGGCAATTTCTAAAATATTGCAACTGCGTAGCTAACTAAATATATAAACGTGTATATCACTCAAACATCACAAAAACAATCATGAACACAGAGTGGAAATTTAGCCAGTATGTCAGAAGCGTATCCGTGATATACTCCTGCGAATGTATAAAATCTATTTTAACTCCTGTGAGACTATTCAGTATGTTATCAGATCAGGAGAATAAACTTGGTTAGTCACGCTGAATATTAATCAAAGAAGAAAGGACAAGGGCGGCAATTTCTAAAATATTGCAACTGCGTAGCTAACTAAATATATAAACGTGTATATCACTCAACAAACGAAATGATTGTATGGTGGAGTTAAGTTGCTGTGCAGTTGTATAATCATCAACAAAACTGAAGATCTGACTCGCCGATATTTTGTCTTTATTATTCAAAGACCAACTGACGAACAAGTAAACTGACCGGTTTTTTGATGTTGTATTAATTTCTTTTCGGAAGAAAGATGAAGAACACGGTTTTCTTTGATACAATACATAAATCCAAGGTATATATCGAACTATATTTGTATAAGTTAATATATTTGCTAGCGGAAAAAAAATTTGACTTTGGACAAGAACTTTGGAATTTGATCGGAGAAAAATGTAAGGCCGTATGTAAGACCAAATTCCAAGAATCCGCAAACTAAAACATTGCGGAAACACGTGATATCGTTGGGAAACAGAACGGCGAGCACGTGTTTCCGGTGGTGGATACGTTCACCTTATCGTCGTTGCGGTTACGGTGGAACTGGACCAATTTTCTGCATGTTTCTGTCAATTTTCCTGGGAATGAAAAATTGTTTCCGTGAGCATACGTTCGTGATAGCACTGCCAGTACAGGTGTTGGTTATGTAAGAAGCAATAGGTGTAACAAAACAGGAATATTAATGCATAGGAAATCATTCAGGCCAACTTAGGACTTTGAAGGAGATAACTCTTGATCAGAATCAATTATCGTCAAGCCGGTTTCGTCAACTTCCAGTCATTTACTAATCACTGCACTTTACAAGTACAACTAGTGCACGTGTTATGCTACACCAAGCTATATTGCGTTACATAACATTATGGGAATATATACCCATAACAGTGGATGTTATAGCGTGAACTCCTTTGCAATTGGCTGGGATGAGGGTCAATAATCAAGGGTACGCAGGACAAACGACACATTTTATCGTTGTGCCGATTCAATTCAATTCACTTAATTGTCGATAACCCAATTTAATAATACGCCTGCCGGAAGTCTCTGTAAAAACAGCCAATCATGCATGGAATTAGCAATTGCCGGGTTGCACTGTCACGCCATACAAAAATAAATTCAAAACCATTCAATAAAAGAAACCAAGAATTTCAAATGTTGTCAAAGATTAATAAATAAACAACTTCTCCAAGTCTCAGGTCTGTGCGGTACAGCGTTCTTGAGTTATTTGCCGAAACGCTCCACGGAAATTTATAGAGCTCAGTATGTAGACGCCATGTTGGTGTACCGCCGTGGTACACCAATATGGCGGCCGGATATCAAAGAAAACACCTGGAATTCACTTTTGCTACGAAAGCGATTACTTTTCACTCGTGAACTAGTATACTTTTACTTAAAATGTTCAAACTGCTAAAAATCCTAAGGAGAGGCCTTTTTTCCAAACAAGACAGCTTTCTCACGGTGCCATCTTGATGTCACGTACGGCGGAGAACTCGAAAATTCAAAATGTTCTAGTTTAAAAATGAAGAACGCTACCGAGCTGGAAACTTGTAAAAAGATATATTTTTATGTCATGTTACATTTTTTGACGATAATAATTCAGCAGGCCTAGCGAGTTTTGATTTTAGAATTTTATGACGTCACATGCAAACCAGCAATTGGCTGTTCATAGGCCAATCTACGAAGCGACTCCTTTCCGACTTTGCCTGCTTTTTTGAAAAAACGAAAATTTGCAGTTATAAACTGAGTTCAAAAGGTAAATTAGTCACCGTCAAGAAATTCAAAAACCGACCTTCGGAAGGTTTATAGCCCTCTGTTCGTTAGCGTGAATTCAATTTTCGTTCACGAAGGGTTAACGCTTAAAACGTTAGCTTTTTAATTTCTGTAGGGTGGCCAATTTACCTAAACAACTCAGTTGATAAATCCAGATTTTCGTGTTTCACTTTCCCACGGAAGCAGCACCGTAATTTCTTTAGACATAAGCCCCCTTTTTTTTTGAAATAACCCTGCGTTGGATTGAGCTACCCGACTTATTTTGTTAATTGTTCTTGAGATAAGCTTAAGAACTCCAAGAAATGTCAGCCGCCAGTTCTCATGAAAACAGAAGATGGCATATCTCAGGATTCCTTGAATTGGTTTAGTCTTTGATTTTGTTTCAATGATCGCGTGAGCAAGTTTTGGAGGGGAACACCCCTGGAACATTCCTGGTACACCCCCCAGAACACCCCCAGTCAAACCAGGGAAACCTCCGGAATAGCGAACATTTCCGAAGTCTTCCGAACATTTTTGTGGATCGCCCGAATATGTCCGAGCATTTGAAGAATGCATTCATATATATGTTGACGAAACTTTAAATTAGGAATAACACCGAAAGGTCCATTATTTAGCAAAAAAATGTCCCTTCTGTCAATAAAGATGAGTTATTGATGTTAAATAATATTTCAGTTAAATTTTGAATTCGAAGTTGTCATAACCCATGCGAAATTTTGCATTACCTCTCTCGAGAAAAACATATGACTTCATGAATATATGCGAAATTGGCGGGGGGTTTAGTATCCTAGATAATAACTTAATTCGCCAGATAACACGTCTTGTTAACGATAACTTACTCGGGGCATTGCATGGTAATGCAATTAATGTGCACACAAGATTCAGTTGCACGCGTAGTGTGTTTCACGTTAACGTACGTTTACCAATAAAATGGAAAATCATGGTCACTTTTGCGGTCACGAATAAAATGAAGCTTTGATTGATTTACTTAAATAGTTTTTAGCAAACAGGAGCAAGCAGAGTATCACTAATTGTCCGGGTCGCAGGTGGCAAGTAAAAGTCGTGGGTCGCGGGTGCTGGTGTAGGGAAAAATTGTGTATATCAAAAAAAGTAAAACATTATGTTAAAATAAAAACGGCAATGATCACAAAAAAGTTTAAAACTCTGCGTAGCTAGTAGATACTTCCGTAGACATTTTTCCCTGTCGATTCTAGAGGTACAAATTTACCTCGGGTTTTTTTCTTCGTTCAATCAGGTAAATGGAAGGTTAATCGTTAAACGTCAAAAGAGCGTGAACGTAATTCAGCCGTCGACCTTGTGGACCTGAGCGTTTTTAACTGTGTGAGATCAGATGGTTAGAAATTTAACCATGATCGTCAAGATACTACCTTTAAACGTCAACCACGCGTCCAAGGTATTTCCTGCTCACCATCAAGACCCTCTACTCTGTCGAGTCTAGTTTCAACATGATCAAAAGCGCTTGTTTAGGGCTCTTCTACTGCTCATTGGTTTGGTGAAGATATTCACTCTGTGACTAGGCTTGTTAATATGGACGGTCTTCAGTAATTTTTTTGCACATAGTTTGCACTCACGGATGAATAAAGATCCGGCTCTTTTTGTGCACACTTGTGGTTTCATGTACACGACCCTTGTAGTTTGATCATTTAAATTATAAGATGACTATTTTTTGTTCTCCTTTCAAGAATTTAACTCATATCTTCCTCTTGGAGTTCGAAATTATTTTGTGTAAGAAAGCGCTCCTGTTTTTGATTTAGCCGCTCCTAATTTTGATTTTTAAAATACCAGTGATAAGTCTCTTGAAGTGTTGGGGGGGGGATGGAATCTGCCCGCATGGACTTTGGATGTTTATAACTTTTTAAACAAGCTAAAGCCACCAAACTTGGTGACTTATTCCAAAATTTATCTGGGAACAGTTTCGTATGGAAATTTTTTTGTCTGTTACGTTTGATGTTACCATGGCAACCACTTTTTGACAAGCGCGTTTATAAGAATTTTGAAATTCCAGCTATTTGATGAAAAAACATCATTTTTTGAAGTACATTTTAAATTTTTTGATCACTTTCGTGTTATTATTTTCTCTATTATTTTGATCACCACCGCCATGCTCAATTTTGGCGGTTTTTGAAAGTTCTGGAAAAAGCAAGTAATCGAAGATGGCCGTTGTTTGCGAACAAGACCTTATTGTGGCGTCATATGACGTCATAAGCTAAAGTTGCGGATTTCAAAGGAAACTTGTTTGGACGTACTAAAGGTCCTTTAAGGTCTCGTGCTCATATCTTATTGCAAGATTTTATTGCAAGTGGAATAAAACTTAAGAAATGTTGACAAGATTTTGCGTTCAAAACAATACATACATGAAATACCATACTTGGTAACTTAATTTACATAAACATATTTTCTATGACGTGCCATGTCGTGACGTCATTCCTAAGGCCATGTTTCTTACCAATAATGCATTGCGTGGCCTTATTGACCAATATTGTGCTGTGTTGCAATTGTAGCATTTGAAACCTTATTACATTATCTCTGAAAATGTAGTTCTATTTAACAATTATTCGCCGAAGAGGAAGTTAATATTGGGGAATAATCCCCGAGACGATGTCGAGGGGATTACTCCACAATATGAGAGGAATGATTGTTTTAGTATAATTGCTCAGGGGATAATCAGAGCAAGTGCATCTTTTTTTTTTTAATTCCAGAAACGTCAAAAATCGCACTTTGGCCATTTTGAAAATTAGTGCTTCAATATTATAATCACCTCGCGTGGGGTGATTAGAGCAAGATATGACGTAATCATCGACCAATCAGTTCACGCGCTTCTCTATAATCACCTGAGCAGTTATACTAACAACAGATATTTCTACAGAAAATACATGGAGCCATAAAAACCTGTTTTGACGAAATAAATAATATTTAACAATTAGATTATGAGCTCGAGATTTCTATCACGCATAGAAATCGAGAGCGAATAATCTAATTGTTTTTAGTATAAATCTACTAGACGTTCAAAACTTAACAGCAGACACTACATGTTTTTGTTGAAAAATGATATAAATCGGTCATATCGCGCGAGGAAAACACTCTGCTCACTATCCACAACAGAATAGATAGTGAGTAGCCTAACCAATCAGAGAACAGCATTAGTGATAGAATGCTAGTCGATTTGTACTAAAGATAGATAGATAGATAGATAGATAGATAGATAGATAGATAGATAGATAGATAGATAGATAGATAGATAGATAGATAGATAGATAGATAGATAGATAGATAGATAGATAGATAGATAGATAGATGGATGGATGGATGGATGGATGGATGGATGGATGGATAGATAGATAGATAGATAGATAGATAGATAGATAGATAGATAGATAGATAGATAGATAGATAGATAGATAGATTCCTTTATTTTCCCACGGACTTTTATCAAATTAAAATATACAACATATTAAAATTTGTTTTACATAAAATCCTTATCTCAGTAAAACTAATACAGTTAATTAATTAATTACAATATACTACGATATAAGTATAATATGAAATTACTTTGAGGCATTGCTGGAGCCGGTAGTGTCTAGTTTACACACAAACCTTTTAAGGGAACTTTCATTTTTTACACTTGGAGGCAAACCATTCCATAGCTTAGCTCCAGAAAAAGCAAAACTATTTTTGTAATAGTTTGTGCGACAACTTGGAAGCTCAAGGTTCATTTTGGAAGATCTTAGTCCATAATTTTGACAAGAGGCTCTGCAAGAAGATCACAAGATCTTTTCAGATAAGAGGCACCATTTATGATGCGTGCTGCCCGGTTTTGGAGTTTTTGCAAATTAGCCATTTGTGTTTCACCTATAGTGTCCCAAACAATACAATATGTGAAATAAGGTTCAATTATTGACCAGTAAATGTCAGTTAAGTTTTCTACTTTTAATACAGGTTTCACCTTTTTTAGAATACTTAAGTTGCGGGTGACTTTCTGCCTTATCTCATGTTAAGTATTCATCAATATTGACACCTTGGCATTTTACCGATTGCACTCTCTCTGATTCAGTGTGAAAAAAAGAAAGGCTTATCTCACCCTCGAGACTAGCTACTCTTTGTCTTGAACCTATGACCATGAAATCAGTTTTTAACACGTTTAGGGTAAGCTTATTGATGGACAGCCAAGAAGCTATACCCTTAAGATCTTTGGTCATTTTATCTTGTTGTGAAGGCAAACTGCAGCCCAAGAATGTTAAGAGGCTCTGACTGTAAATATCGAGAATCGGCGGACAAGCTCAGAAAATTGAAAATCCTGATAACTTGCCAGAAGAACACTTTTGGGGAGCTATCTTCGAAAATATTACTTAAACCTTCTGGAATTCTATTGTTTTCGGGAAATTCGGAAAAACGGTTTTGCTCAATTTAATACGCAATAATCAGGCTTAAAATTAAACAAATTGAAAACGCTTGTTTTAAAACCGTTTGCAACGCCAGAAAACAATTTTAATTTTAAATGATAGCAATACCCTTATACTTTCTATCAATGGGAATTGCAATGGAGTTTTGCTTTATTTATGTGGTTTGGTGGTTCTTTGAAACAAAGGCATTTTGCGCACTTCGGAAAAAGGCAAAAATTGGTAAACTACAGAGGCTTAAAATGGGTCTTGGTATGTCTAATATCGAATTGAAATAAACACTGTGATAAAGTTTGGCCCTACTTCTATTATGATATGAAATAAAATATCTTGGCAATTCAGGCTCGCGCTGACAAAAAAATTCGCGAACCAGTGTTGCCAAAATTTGCATAATGAAGTGAATGAAATGAAAAGTAGTAGTTTGGGTGAGCTCAATTTAGAGGATTTTATTCACTGAAGACACACAAAGAATGGACTAAAACATTTCTTCAATCTATTCTTGCATTGTTTTGGGCTTGTACTATTTCTACGTAAAACTAAAGAGAACGAGAAGAAGTTTTAAAAGTTCTACACAAGCTGTTGCGTGACCCGTGTCACGTGAATATTTTTGTCAATTTGTCAACCTACTTATGGCAGCTTTTGAATGCGGTCTCCTACATTGGCCGTTGTTTTATGCATGGCTAGTTCTCCAGCGAATACCGTACGCATCCTTGTGTTTGGGGCATACTGTCATGTGCAGTTGATATTCTACTGGGACGAAAATTCCGACAGGCAAGTCTAGAATTAGTTTCGTATACACATGACACCTTTCTCTTCGAGAGAAGAAAACTGCGACACAAAGTATGTTGTTGCGTACGTGACTCGATCGCTCTTTTCAAACGGCTACTAAGATTTTGGGCGACTTTTTAAAATGACACTATTTTGGCCAGGAAGCAAAAGTGCATCATTGTTATTATGATTTATACGTATTTGTCAAAACATGTGCTGTTTCTATCAATATTATTACACTTGTATAAATATGTTTAAAATTAAAAGCAAACCACGGATGTCCTGGCAGCGGGATCGGTATTTATGAGTTCTTAATGCGGCTGTATATCTAAGAGATATCAATACACAGTTTGTTTGGTTTTACTTTGCAAGATCGCTGAGAACTCTTTCACAGTTTTGGAGGAAAAGAGAAGAATATTTTCACGTTTGCATGAACGTGCGGTGATCGGTTGCGTGACTTGATTATTTTGAGTGGTACTTTGTGTTCCGTACCTTACACAGCCATTTTAGCTCTCAATTTATACGCGTACGTCTACTTTAATGATTAATAAAAGAAACCGTTTGGATTTTCGAGAACATTAGTATTTTCCCAAAGAAACTGCAAATAACAAAGAAAGGCCACTGGTGCTGCAGAGTAAAGACATCTGACAAAATATGATAACCCACTGCACTCTTAAGTTTCACCAACAATTTTCCAAATCTGTTCGTAATGCATCAGTCAATTCCAGCGGTGCCCATCCCCCCCCGGGCATTAGCCGGGCATTTGCTCATGTTTCAATCCCGGGGTGGGGCATTTGAAATTTTATCACTGCCCGGGGGTCGGGCATTTGCCTACCCCCGGGACGACCTCGGGGCATTTGACATCTTTGTCAGGTTTTGGTTTCGCATGTAATATATGGATTTTAAAGCTATCCAAGATGATCACTTCCGTAAAAATCTTTTACGATTTTGGGCGTTTGTTAAATACGGATAATGCGTTTTCAGTTCTTCGATAACTTATTATATTTAAGCATTTCTTAGTATATTTTTAAAATAAACGTATGAATTGTGCAGGTCAACATCACATAAATGAATGAATAATTGAACCAAAAGGAACTGTCATGTACACAATTTGGCGTGTTACTGATAAGTGGCATCAAAGCAAATGAACAACGGGATCGAGGATAGACGCACGGGTAAACAACCGAAAAGTATTGAAAATAAAGGATGGTTTCCGTACGATTGCTACGATCTCTGTGATCGCTGAAAAAAAAAACGCTCAACAATCGTTGCAATCATATAGAAACCACTCTTCAGCGATCGTTGTGAAATGATGTGATCGCTACGATCGCTGAAGTGTGGTACCCTAAACGTTTTTTCCAGCGATTGCAGCGATCATAGCGATGATATAGAAACCAGCCTTAATGGTCTTAATGATGGGTGAAACTTTCGTGTTATGATTTATTAAATTTTGAGCAGTGTTGCTTTCTAGATGATCCCGGGGGTGGGGCATTTGCCTTCTGTTTTGGTCCCAACCCGGGGCATTTGACGGACTTATTTATCCCCACCCCCGGGAATTTGCCATTTTTTTAAAAAAAAGCTAATGCCCGGGGGTTGGCCCGGGGGGGGATGGGCACTGCTGGAATTGACTGATGCATTAATTCTTCAGAAAGATAAATGAAGATACCAGCGAATGCATCATGTAGTAGAAAGACCACCTGAAAATAGTTACGGTAAACGATTTGTCATATTTCAAGTCGTCCTTCCATTACAGTTTTTTTTTCCTATTATGCAAATTATGCAAATTTTGGCAACACTGGTTCGCGAATTTTTGTTTTTGTCAGCGCGAGCCTGAGTTGCCCGGATTTTTAATTTCATATCATAATAGAAGTAGGGCTAAAGTTTATCACAGTGTTTATTTCAATTCGATATTAGACATACCAAGCTGAAGTTTACTAATTTTTGCCTTTTTCGGAAGTGCGCAAAATGCCTTTGTTTCAAAGAACCCCCAAACCACATAAATAAAGCAAAACTCCATGCAATTCCCATTGATAGAAAGTAGAAGAGTATTGCTATCATTTAAAATTAAAATTGTTTTCTGGCGTTGCAAGTTGTTTACAAACAAGCGCATTCAATTTGTTTAATTTCAAACCTGATTTTTGCATAATTAATTAAGCAAAACCATTTTTTCCGAATTTCTCGAAAACAAGAGAATCCCAGAAGGTTTAAGTAATATTTTCGAAGATAGCTCCCCAAAGGTGTTCTTCTGGCAAGTTATCAGGATTTTCGATTTTTTGAGCTTGTCCAACGATTCTCGATATTTACAGTCAGAGCCTCTTAAATTAGTGTCATCAGCAAATAACCTCGCTTCTCCATAATTTAAACTTTTTGGAATATCGTTAACGTAAATCAGAAAGAGTAACGGGCCCAGGATTGAACCTTGGGGTACCCCACATGTTACGAAGTCTGCTGCTAACATGACACCATTAACGTAACATACTTGTTTCCTGTTTGCCAAATAGGACCTGCACCAATTGACTGCTGGAGTTTCAACTCCATACCATCTTAACTTCTTAAGAAGAATCTCGTGGTCAACAGTATCGAAAGCTTTTTTCAAATCCAGAAAGAGAACTCCGCTTACCATTCCCTTATCAATGTTACAACATCACTCATTTGTCATATCGAGTAGAGGAGTAACGGTGATCCTGATTGACGCGCATACAGGAACTTATTTTCACTAAAATAGGAATGCAACTGCTCAATAGATAGGATTACCGGATTACCGTCTGAAATTTTTCATGACAAGCGAGAAGGTAAAAATTGGTCTTATGTTCACGGTTATATTAAATTGCGCTTCGGTTTACTATTTACCACGTGCACATACGAGAATGATGGAAATAAAAACCCATTACAAAGAATGGGGGGTCACGGAAAAGGCGGTAAAAAAATCAAACCGAAACAAAAAAAAAAAGGACAGAGAAAGAAAAAAAAATTGGAAAGACAAAATAGTGAAGCTGAGGTTTGAAGCCGCGCCACCTGAAAAAGAAAAACCAGAATGGACATGCTAGCGCGTCTATCCAATACAGCACCAGAATAGAACTGAAGTTTGGCAGTTAGTTTATGTACATAAACTTTGTCATAGCAGTTTCCCTTGACATTGTAGGCATGGAAATGGTTATATGACGCCACGCAGTACAGTGTTGGTCTCTTGAGTACATAATTTTTTTTGTTTGAAGTTAATTGTCGCTTTCAATGCCCTTCTAAATATTGTGTTCAGTGTGTTGTAACATTTGGGAAGGATGCGGAGAAATGATGGGCTTTCCATTCAAATGGCGGAAAAATAACTTTCGTTGAGTCTTTTCACCGGGCATTTTCAGACTTTTTCGTTTTTATAAATTGAATTAAGCTTATTTGTAGGCTTAATGCTGAATTACTAGTTATTAAACACAAACAGAAACTTGTGTTTTGAAAGTTTTGGGGGAAAGTGTATTCTATTATTTCTTGCATACAAGATACAGAGTTTCTAGAGACCTCGCGTAAAGAAACTCCGTACTTTGCGGGTTAAAACAGAGGTTGAATAGAGAAACTCGAGGATAACAAATGCTCTTCTTCAACTTTGTAAACAATTCCGCCCAGCGATGAAAGAAAAACTGCCGTTGAAATCGTTGAAAATCGTGATAAAAAATCCTATGTGAAAATGAACTAAAACAAACGGTTTCCATGGCGGTCCGCATTTTGTTTATGCTTTGTTTTTACGCTCCATCTTAGGATTTTATTTAAAAAGAGAACACATTGAAATAATAGTAACTTGGCGGTAGCAATTTAGGGTCTACCATTAGCACAAATCAAGTTGCTCTAAATGCTGTTTCCTTGTGAAATCTCATCTATTGCCAGCGGCGAAGCTGGCCGCTAAGAGTTTCTTTCACTCAGAATCAGGTCCGGGAATTATTATGTTGTTCCAAACGTTTAGAAATGAAGCAAGGGCATCTTTTATAGAGATACACCGTACATCCTTTTTACTTAATGCCTCAAAAGAGATGGTTTAGACTGAAGCGTTTGTTTGAGGGTAGTCTGCCATTTTTCACTACGAGTAAGCGTGCGAGTGTTATATGAGTATTCTATGAGTATGGTGCTCCACTCTCCGGCCCTTGGCCGCAAAGGAGCTTTGCTATGAGGGTTTTTGAGTAAAGGGGGAGGGGTGGTGGGTAAGAGAGACGTTGAACAACTGTATTTTTCACACTTTTATTGCTATTGCTACGAAATTCAGGTTAGTAGTAGGATATGTCATAATGTATGTGGCACGTTGTACTTACGCTGGTTTTGACGTCAATATGACGTCACCAACCAGCCATTTTGAATTTTGAGGCCGCCAGCTTAAGGTGGTCTTGGCGAATTTCTTTAGAAAAGAACTTTCCCAGAAAGTAAGGTAGAAGGAAATAAAAAAGAGGGCAAGGATTCACTTACTGAGAAGCAGTTCGAGATCGTGAGCATTTTTTAGGTTTATGACCTAGGAAATTAAGTCCTTTAAATCTCGCTGAAAATTTCAGAACACTAGGTTACAGTGCGCCGGAGATATTCGTTCAGTTCGAGAAATTCTGTTATTGGAGAAAAACAGTCTTAAATATAAGGGAACGGATTCTAGACAGCTTATCCGTCGCTCATTATCCTAAAACTATTGTCAAATTCAAGTTGCCACACTAAAATACAAGCCGAACGGTAATTTGATGCAAAAACCATCGTTTCTGTAAGATTTGGGTCATGTTTTGTCGGTTAAAACTCGGACCTCAGGACTCTCCCCTCAGTCAGGTGTTTCTCTACAGTATTACCAGATGTCATTTTACAGAGAGGCCGGGGGGGGGGAGGTAATGTTCTTATTGAGGCTTGTTTGTGAGCATTTAATAAATGTAGACAATTGTTGCTATGGCCGTTGCTATGGAAAAAGTCGCATACTGCTGATTAGATTTCTTAAATCTCGCTGCTTTGATGCTGGAAATCGAGTGAGATTATTTCAAGACAGCACTCCCAAGTGTTTAAAGTTTACAATTTTGCCACTAAAAAAAAGTGACTTTTGCAACCTAGTATCACATTTTTAACCGGCCGTCGCCATGATGGCGACCGCCGGTTTATATATTATAAAATGGACACGGTTTTTCCTGAAAGCAAGTTGGCTCAAAATACGAAGAAAGTGCTGTAAAGCTTGTGGTACGGGTACTCAAGAGCGGTACTGTCTTATATAAGACGCATGCGCATATAAGTCTTCTGAATGTTATCCTCCTATGTTTTTGTCTTTTAATTTACAGTATTTAAGATATGAACGGCGAAGGGTTGTTAAGTTTGGGGTTTTTTGTATTTGTCTTGTATAACGCATGCGCAATTGAGTAAAGGAGCTAATAGGATTGAATGCGAAATTGGCTGTGTTGTCTGATCTAGTTAGTGGTTATGGTGAAAATTTTTTTAGCGTAGGAGTTTTTTTTTATTGGGATTGACATTTTGAGGGGTGTAAAAATGTGGGAGTCAGAAGGATTTGTGAATGTCGGGAGCATATCACGCTTTTGTGAATGTGATGTGCTTTGAAAGTTGCGTTTTGTATAGGAGCGGTGTAATATTGTGCTGCGTGAGAGGCGGTTTCCCTTGGCGTTTTATGGGGGGGGGGGTGGTGGTTTGCGAAGTGGATTGTAAGGTTTCTGATTGGCTAACTTGTATTTCGCAGCGGACAAAAAGGACAGTTGCGTTTTGCCGGCGTGGGCTAGGAAGAGAAGGAATTGGTACTAGTATGATGATGCAATATTAGTTGATTGCACCATCAGTACATGATAGTTCTTGTGAACGGAGAGAGATGAGTGTTTATTTGAGGCGAGAAGTTGATACGAAGGAATCGTCATAAATAAGGAGATCAATTAATAAGGCAGGTGTTACCAGTCTTTTTGCATTGAAAGAACGAAAATATCTGAATATCATCGACGGATTTGTGTAGTTTGCTTGTGGTGTTCGCTAAAGGCTACGAGCAGTCTCTCTTTCCGTTCAGAGATAGTGAAGGAAAAGAAAAACAAGCGAGTGAGCGCGAAATCGATTGCGGCTCGACAGGCGCTTTAGCTTTCAAAGACGTGGGCGACTTTCGTCCCCGCTCGCTTGTTTACTTTTGCAAGGGGATTCCCGGGTTAGCAAACCGGATTTAAACATCACGTCATGAGATATGCCTTGACGTGCCCCATACTCTGACGATCTGCTCGAGCTCGTGTTAATCAAACGTTATATTTTGATTCTACTGCTATGTTCACTGTTTGTATTTAAGGTCTAGGCACAACAGTAAATACTTCGTCGTCCCGGTGTGAGCATTCTCAGTTGTGGACGAATTTATATCGGCATTCAACGTTTGAGTGAATTTGCGTTTTTCAGCAGAAATAAAAGCGATAAGAAAGATAAGCTGAGTCATCAGAGTTTAAACATTACGTCATCCAGTAACGTTATAGTCAAAATATTGTGTCACACAATCACGCTTTTCGTCACGCCGGTTCGTATAAATAGAGGATCGCGCTAACATTTGTGAAACCTAGGGGTGGGGAGGGTCAGAATGGCCAGTTAAAATGCCCAATGGGCTTTCTTGTTTGAGAATAAGACCACCTTAAGTTTGGACGCTGCAGTCAAATAGTTGACAACGACAACGTGAAAAAAATATATGAAAAGTAATGGATTACTTTCTTCTTGAAAACGAAGTGGGGGGAAGGTCTGGACAAAAACAGCTTCTCAATAACTATCTCAATAGTCAAAATGCCCCACCGAGTTTACTGTTGCTATGGAAACGTCAACCATCGTAGGCATGTCATTTACACAGGAAAATGTTCTCTGTCAAATTTTAGGAAAAGTCAGGAGATTTGCGGATCATTCGTCCAGCCGTTTGAAATTATGCTTCGTTAAAGTCAGCGATTGGACAGTATGTCCCCTGCCCCCTCCTTGGCTAAATAGGCCTTGGGTTGAAGTTGCTCATTTCATACTCTCGTCATATTTCATCCACAGTTCACTATATGAATTTTTCATCAATTTGCACTATAAGTGCATCATACCAAGTTAAGCAAACTGTTTACCCTTGTAGGCCGCTTCTTTGTCAGTAAAAATTGAATTGAGGTCCTATAAATGCACGATTTCATGGTTCATTTAGCAGCTCCACTAGCTCTTAAAGATTGTCTCCGTGGCAATTAATAACGGTTAAAATAGACAGGCCTACTCTGGGTCCTTAGCTCGCCTTAACTTGCCTTAACTCGCCCTAATTTGCAACTTGAGATTATGTTCAAACTTCCTTAACTTGCCTTAACTCGCCTAAACTCGCATTATCTCGCACAAACTCGCCACTAAGCAAAGTAGATACCAATTTAATTATCTCATCCTATTTTCAGTGTAATTTCACAATTAATCCACAAAGGGAAGTCGCCAAAGAATATGGAGTTCAAAAGTGCAAAAGATAGTGATTTGTAAGGAAAACAGGGTCTTTACCTTTAAAAAAATCTAAATTGACCCGTCTCATCCTTCTGAAATTTCCAGTAGCCTCTGTGGTAAGGGTATTTCACAACTAAAGATTAGATGAGGTTTTTCTTACTTAACCTTGTCATGCATTGGAGTCACCGCTGGATTGTCAATGGAACTACCAGGAACAACCTGAACATGCACTAACTAGTTTGCTGATGCCTAACAAAAAGGCTACAATGCTAAGCATGGCAGAAATTCCAGAGGCATGGGGACACAGGGCCTGGGGATATTTTTAAAAATCCCACATTGACTGTTAGTATTTTGGTCCACAAAGTATGTGACATTAACTAAGAGAACAAACAGTGAATCCATGAAAAAGTATTCATAAAATAGTAAATTTTAGTCTTATACTTCTAAGCGAGACAAAGAAATACAAAAACATAATAACAGAATATTAAATTTTTAATTTTAGTTTTAAACTGACCAATGGATTACAAAAAATTTTGTTAACAGTGGCAAATCTAACTACTTTGCAAATATACACATAGAAGCTGTTTATGTTAATGAATAGCAGCAGCAATAGTATCATCTTATAATCTGATAGGAGCGGTGTAATATTGTGCTGCGTGAGAGGCGGTTTCCCTTGGCGTTTTATGGGGGGGGGGGTGGTGGTTTGCGAAGTGGATTGTAAGGTTTCTGATTGGCTAACTTGTATTTCGCAGCGGACAAAAAGGACAGTTGCGTTTTGCCGGCGTGGGCTAGGAAGAGAAGGAATTGGTACTAGTATGATGATGCAATATTAGTTGATTGCACCATCAGTACATGATAGTTCTTGTGAACGGAGAGAGATGAGTGTTTATTTGAGGCGAGAAGTTGATACGAAGGAATCGTCATAAATAAGGAGATCAATTAATAAGGCAGGTGTTACCAGTCTTTTTGCATTGAAAGAACGAAAATATCTGAATATCATCGACGGATTTGTGTAGTTTGCTTGTGGTGTTCGCTAAAGGCTACGAGCAGTCTCTCTTTCCGTTCAGAGATAGTGAAGGAAAAGAAAAACAAGCGAGTGAGCGCGAAATCGATTGCGGCTCGACAGGCGCTTTAGCTTTCAAAGACGTGGGCGACTTTCGTCCCCGCTCGCTTGTTTACTTTTGCAAGGGGATTCCCGGGTTAGCAAACCGGATTTAAACATCACGTCATGAGATATGCCTTGACGTGCCCCATACTCTGACGATCTGCTCGAGCTCGTGTTAATCAAACGTTATATTTTGATTCTACTGCTATGTTCACTGTTTGTATTTAAGGTCTAGGCACAACAGTAAATACTTCGTCGTCCCGGTGTGAGCATTCTCAGTTGTGGACGAATTTATATCGGCATTCAACGTTTGAGTGAATTTGCGTTTTTCAGCAGAAATAAAAGCGATAAGAAAGATAAGCTGAGTCATCAGAGTTTAAACATTACGTCATCCAGTAACGTTATAGTCAAAATATTGTGTCACACAATCACGCTTTTCGTCACGCCGGTTCGTATAAATAGAGGATCGCGCTAACATTTGTGAAACCTAGGGGTGGGGAGGGTCAGAATGGCCAGTTAAAATGCCCAATGGGCTTTCTTGTTTGAGAATAAGACCACCTTAAGTTTGGACGCTGCAGTCAAATAGTTGACAACGACAACGTGAAAAAAATATATGAAAAGTAATGGATTACTTTCTTCTTGAAAACGAAGTGGGGGGAAGGTCTGGACAAAAACAGCTTCTCAATAACTATCTCAATAGTCAAAATGCCCCACCGAGTTTACTGTTGCTATGGAAACGTCAACCATCGTAGGCATGTCATTTACACAGGAAAATGTTCTCTGTCAAATTTTAGGAAAAGTCAGGAGATTTGCGGATCATTCGTCCAGCCGTTTGAAATTATGCTTCGTTAAAGTCAGCGATTGGACAGTATGTCCCCTGCCCCCTCCTTGGCTAAATAGGCCTTGGGTTGAAGTTGCTCATTTCATACTCTCGTCATATTTCATCCACAGTTCACTATATGAATTTTTCATCAATTTGCACTATAAGTGCATCATACCAAGTTAAGCAAACTGTTTACCCTTGTAGGCCGCTTCTTTGTCAGTAAAAATTGAATTGAGGTCCTATAAATGCACGATTTCATGGTTCATTTAGCAGCTCCACTAGCTCTTAAAGATTGTCTCCGTGGCAATTAATAACGGTTAAAATAGACAGGCCTACTCTGGGTCCTTAGCTCGCCTTAACTTGCCTTAACTCGCCCTAATTTGCAACTTGAGATTATGTTCAAACTTCCTTAACTTGCCTTAACTCGCCTAAACTCGCATTATCTCGCACAAACTCGCCACTAAGCAAAGTAGATACCAATTTAATTATCTCATCCTATTTTCAGTGTAATTTCACAATTAATCCACAAAGGGAAGTCGCCAAAGAATATGGAGTTCAAAAGTGCAAAAGATAGTGATTTGTAAGGAAAACAGGGTCTTTACCTTTAAAAAAATCTAAATTGACCCGTCTCATCCTTCTGAAATTTCCAGTAGCCTCTGTGGTAAGGGTATTTCACAACTAAAGATTAGATGAGGTTTTTCTTACTTAACCTTGTCATGCATTGGAGTCACCGCTGGATTGTCAATGGAACTACCAGGAACAACCTGAACATGCACTAACTAGTTTGCTGATGCCTAACAAAAAGGCTACAATGCTAAGCATGGCAGAAATTCCAGAGGCATGGGGACACAGGGCCTGGGGATATTTTTAAAAATCCCACATTGACTGTTAGTATTTTGGTCCACAAAGTATGTGACATTAACTAAGAGAACAAACAGTGAATCCATGAAAAAGTATTCATAAAATAGTAAATTTTAGTCTTATACTTCTAAGCGAGACAAAGAAATACAAAAACATAATAACAGAATATTAAATTTTTAATTTTAGTTTTAAACTGACCAATGGATTACAAAAAATTTTGTTAACAGTGGCAAATCTAACTACTTTGCAAATATACACATAGAAGCTGTTTATGTTAATGAATAGCAGCAGCAATAGTATCATCTTATAATCTGATAGGAGCGGTGTAATATTGTGCTGCGTGAGAGGCGGTTTCCCTTGGCGTTTTATGGGGGGGGGGGTGGTGGTTTGCGAAGTGGATTGTAAGGTTTCTGATTGGCTAACTTGTATTTCGCAGCGGACAAAAAGGACAGTTGCGTTTTGCCGGCGTGGGCTAGGAAGAGAAGGAATTGGTACTAGTATGATGATGCAATATTAGTTGATTGCACCATCAGTACATGATAGTTCTTGTGAACGGAGAGAGATGAGTGTTTATTTGAGGCGAGAAGTTGATACGAAGGAATCGTCATAAATAAGGAGATCAATTAATAAGGCAGGTGTTACCAGTCTTTTTGCATTGAAAGAACGAAAATATCTGAATATCATCGACGGATTTGTGTAGTTTGCTTGTGGTGTTCGCTAAAGGCTACGAGCAGTCTCTCTTTCCGTTCAGAGATAGTGAAGGAAAAGAAAAACAAGCGAGTGAGCGCGAAATCGATTGCGGCTCGACAGGCGCTTTAGCTTTCAAAGACGTGGGCGACTTTCGTCCCCGCTCGCTTGTTTACTTTTGCAAGGGGATTCCCGGGTTAGCAAACCGGATTTAAACATCACGTCATGAGATATGCCTTGACGTGCCCCATACTCTGACGATCTGCTCGAGCTCGTGTTAATCAAACGTTATATTTTGATTCTACTGCTATGTTCACTGTTTGTATTTAAGGTCTAGGCACAACAGTAAATACTTCGTCGTCCCGGTGTGAGCATTCTCAGTTGTGGACGAATTTATATCGGCATTCAACGTTTGAGTGAATTTGCGTTTTTCAGCAGAAATAAAAGCGATAAGAAAGATAAGCTGAGTCATCAGAGTTTAAACATTACGTCATCCAGTAACGTTATAGTCAAAATATTGTGTCACACAATCACGCTTTTCGTCACGCCGGTTCGTATAAATAGAGGATCGCGCTAACATTTGTGAAACCTAGGGGTGGGGAGGGTCAGAATGGCCAGTTAAAATGCCCAATGGGCTTTCTTGTTTGAGAATAAGACCACCTTAAGTTTGGACGCTGCAGTCAAATAGTTGACAACGACAACGTGAAAAAAATATATGAAAAGTAATGGATTACTTTCTTCTTGAAAACGAAGTGGGGGGAAGGTCTGGACAAAAACAGCTTCTCAATAACTATCTCAATAGTCAAAATGCCCCACCGAGTTTACTGTTGCTATGGAAACGTCAACCATCGTAGGCATGTCATTTACACAGGAAAATGTTCTCTGTCAAATTTTAGGAAAAGTCAGGAGATTTGCGGATCATTCGTCCAGCCGTTTGAAATTATGCTTCGTTAAAGTCAGCGATTGGACAGTATGTCCCCTGCCCCCTCCTTGGCTAAATAGGCCTTGGGTTGAAGTTGCTCATTTCATACTCTCGTCATATTTCATCCACAGTTCACTATATGAATTTTTCATCAATTTGCACTATAAGTGCATCATACCAAGTTAAGCAAACTGTTTACCCTTGTAGGCCGCTTCTTTGTCAGTAAAAATTGAATTGAGGTCCTATAAATGCACGATTTCATGGTTCATTTAGCAGCTCCACTAGCTCTTAAAGATTGTCTCCGTGGCAATTAATAACGGTTAAAATAGACAGGCCTACTCTGGGTCCTTAGCTCGCCTTAACTTGCCTTAACTCGCCCTAATTTGCAACTTGAGATTATGTTCAAACTTCCTTAACTTGCCTTAACTCGCCTAAACTCGCATTATCTCGCACAAACTCGCCACTAAGCAAAGTAGATACCAATTTAATTATCTCATCCTATTTTCAGTGTAATTTCACAATTAATCCACAAAGGGAAGTCGCCAAAGAATATGGAGTTCAAAAGTGCAAAAGATAGTGATTTGTAAGGAAAACAGGGTCTTTACCTTTAAAAAAATCTAAATTGACCCGTCTCATCCTTCTGAAATTTCCAGTAGCCTCTGTGGTAAGGGTATTTCACAACTAAAGATTAGATGAGGTTTTTCTTACTTAACCTTGTCATGCATTGGAGTCACCGCTGGATTGTCAATGGAACTACCAGGAACAACCTGAACATGCACTAACTAGTTTGCTGATGCCTAACAAAAAGGCTACAATGCTAAGCATGGCAGAAATTCCAGAGGCATGGGGACACAGGGCCTGGGGATATTTTTAAAAATCCCACATTGACTGTTAGTATTTTGGTCCACAAAGTATGTGACATTAACTAAGAGAACAAACAGTGAATCCATGAAAAAGTATTCATAAAATAGTAAATTTTAGTCTTATACTTCTAAGCGAGACAAAGAAATACAAAAACATAATAACAGAATATTAAATTTTTAATTTTAGTTTTAAACTGACCAATGGATTACAAAAAATTTTGTTAACAGTGGCAAATCTAACTACTTTGCAAATATACACATAGAAGCTGTTTATGTTAATGAATAGCAGCAGCAATAGTATCATCTTATAATCTGATAGGAGCGGTGTAATATTGTGCTGCGTGAGAGGCGGTTTCCCTTGGCGTTTTATGGGGGGGGGGGTGGTGGTTTGCGAAGTGGATTGTAAGGTTTCTGATTGGCTAACTTGTATTTCGCAGCGGACAAAAAGGACAGTTGCGTTTTGCCGGCGTGGGCTAGGAAGAGAAGGAATTGGTACTAGTATGATGATGCAATATTAGTTGATTGCACCATCAGTACATGATAGTTCTTGTGAACGGAGAGAGATGAGTGTTTATTTGAGGCGAGAAGTTGATACGAAGGAATCGTCATAAATAAGGAGATCAATTAATAAGGCAGGTGTTACCAGTCTTTTTGCATTGAAAGAACGAAAATATCTGAATATCATCGACGGATTTGTGTAGTTTGCTTGTGGTGTTCGCTAAAGGCTACGAGCAGTCTCTCTTTCCGTTCAGAGATAGTGAAGGAAAAGAAAAACAAGCGAGTGAGCGCGAAATCGATTGCGGCTCGACAGGCGCTTTAGCTTTCAAAGACGTGGGCGACTTTCGTCCCCGCTCGCTTGTTTACTTTTGCAAGGGGATTCCCGGGTTAGCAAACCGGATTTAAACATCACGTCATGAGATATGCCTTGACGTGCCCCATACTCTGACGATCTGCTCGAGCTCGTGTTAATCAAACGTTATATTTTGATTCTACTGCTATGTTCACTGTTTGTATTTAAGGTCTAGGCACAACAGTAAATACTTCGTCGTCCCGGTGTGAGCATTCTCAGTTGTGGACGAATTTATATCGGCATTCAACGTTTGAGTGAATTTGCGTTTTTCAGCAGAAATAAAAGCGATAAGAAAGATAAGCTGAGTCATCAGAGTTTAAACATTACGTCATCCAGTAACGTTATAGTCAAAATATTGTGTCACACAATCACGCTTTTCGTCACGCCGGTTCGTATAAATAGAGGATCGCGCTAACATTTGTGAAACCTAGGGGTGGGGAGGGTCAGAATGGCCAGTTAAAATGCCCAATGGGCTTTCTTGTTTGAGAATAAGACCACCTTAAGTTTGGACGCTGCAGTCAAATAGTTGACAACGACAACGTGAAAAAAATATATGAAAAGTAATGGATTACTTTCTTCTTGAAAACGAAGTGGGGGGAAGGTCTGGACAAAAACAGCTTCTCAATAACTATCTCAATAGTTAAAATGCCCCACCGAGTTTACTGTTGCTATGGAAACGTCAACCATCGTAGGCATGTCATTTACACAGGAAAATGTTCTCTGTCAAATTTTAGGAAAAGTCAGGAGATTTGCGGATCATTCGTCCAGCCGTTTGAAATTATGCTTCGTTAAAGTCAGCGATTGGACAGTATGTCCCCTGCCCCCTCCTTGGCTAAATAGGCCTTGGGTTGAAGTTGCTCATTTCATACTCTCGTCATATTTCATCCACAGTTCACTATATGAATTTTTCATCAATTTGCACTATAAGTGCATCATACCAAGTTAAGCAAACTGTTTACCCTTGTAGGCCGCTTCTTTGTCAGTAAAAATTGAATTGAGGTCCTATAAATGCACGATTTCATGGTTCATTTAGCAGCTCCACTAGCTCTTAAAGATTGTCTCCATGGCAATTAATAACGGTTAAAATAGACAGGCCTACTCTGGGTCCTTAGCTCGCCTTAACTTGCCTTAACTCGCCCTAACTTGCAACTTGAGATTATGTTCAAACTTCCTTAACTTGCCTTAACTCGCCTAAACTCGCATTATCTCGCACAAACTCGCCACTAAGCAAAGTAGATACCAATTTAATTATCTCATCCTATTTTCAGTGTAATTTCACAATTAATCCACAAAGGGAAGTCGCCAAAGAATATGGAGTTCAAAAGTGCAAAAGATAGTGATTTGTAAGGAAAACAGGGTCTTTACCTTTAAAAAAATCTAAATTGACCCGTCTCATCCTTCTGAAATTTCCAGTAGCCTCTGTGGTAAGGGTATTTCACAACTAAAGATTAGATGAGGTTTTTCTTACTTAACCTTGTCATGCATTGGAGTCACCGCTGGATTGTCAATGGAACTACCAGGAACAACCTGAACATGCACTAACTAGTTTGCTGATGCCTAACAAAAAGGCTACAATGCTAAGCATGGCAGAAATTCCAGAGGCATGGGGACACAGGGCCTGGGGATATTTTTAAAAATCCCACATTGACTGTTAGTATTTTGGTCCACAAAGTATGTGACATTAACTAAGAGAACAAACAGTGAATCCATGAAAAAGTATTCATAAAATAGTAAATTTTAGTCTTATACTTCTAAGCGAGACAAAGAAATACAAAAACATAATAACAGAATATTAAATTTTTAATTTTAGTTTTAAACTGACCAATGGATTACAAAAAATTTTGTTAACAGTGGCAAATCTAACTACTTTGCAAATATATACATAGAAGCTGTTTATGTTAATGAATAGCAGCAGCAATAGTATCATCTTATAATCTGATGGAGCTTAATGAGGATTCCAGCTGACAATGAAGGCCTGGGATGTAGCCAGAATCCTTTAAATACTCCACATACTAATTGCATTCCATATTTCTTATAAAGTTACCTGCATGGTACTAGAAGATTTGTACATTGGTTCAACGTGACATCCTGTATGGCTTACATTGTAGTTTATAGCCTGGCAAACATAATCCATGATTCACAAAGACCTGTTACATTTAGGCCTTCACTGAATAAAGGATTGCTATAGGTACCATTTTTGCATTGATCGCCAGCTTCGTTCGCCATCTTGGAAATTACCCAGAAGAATTTGCACAATTTGCCAATATTGATCCCAGTCCACTGGCAAGTTTTAGGTAGGACGCTTCAATGTGGCGTACATGACAGAAAAACACATACAACACGGCCGGGCCGGTCGCCATTTTTGTAAAAATGCGAAGCAGGGAAGATTCATCACTGACAACTCGTACAGAACCTCGAAACATTGAAGAACAAGCAAACATTCCTCTAATTATATTGCTCCAGGGACCGCGGAGCCCATTTTAAAGTGGTAGGGCTAAAAAATCTGGCCAAGACAAACAAGCATTAAGGGTCACTGTTCCGCCATTTATCATGCATCTGCACGCCATCATATTTACAACTCCAATGAACATAACATTAAACCGTCTCACTTGATATACGATCCAATACAATAAATATGTTAAATGAAACTACCAAAGGTCGCTACTTTTTGAAGTTGTCAAAGTTTCTCCCGCAGTTCTTGAGCAGGTTTTCAGTTTTTTTTTTCTGTTGTTTTGTTTTTGGCTGTGAAATTTGACAATCTTTAATGAAACTATGTTGCATCAATAACGGTCAAAACTTGTTGGAACTGTCTTTGTGGACCTCAGTAAGGCCTTTGACCTGGTTAGTCATGATGTTCTTCGATCTAAGCTTGCTAAATACCATGTAAGTCCTGAAGCCCTAGAGTGGTTCACTTCGTATCTCAGCAACCGCTCACAACGATGCTACATGTCAGGGTCACTGTCCAGCCCTCTAGAACTTAAAGTAGGAGTCCCACAAGGGTCCATATTAGGGCCTACTCTTTTCTCCATCTATATCAACGATCTGCCACTATCACTTAATAAAGCCAAAGTAGATATCTACGCAGATGACAACGAAAATCTGGTCAAGTGGTAATACTTGTGAGGAGATTCAACAGAAATTACAGGATACATTGAATAGTGCAGAAAGGTGGTTCAAAGCTAATGGTATGGTGCCAAACACAACAAAGACCAAACAGCTACTAGTTGGTACAGTCCAGAAGCTCTGTCATGCAGATAAAGACTCTTTGGATCGGCTCCTGAACAACACCAGGCTAGACGAAGCTTCAAATGAAAAGAACCTTAGAGTGAAGATTGACAAACATTTAAAATGGGACAAACACATTGACTATCTAAGAAATGCCTGCAAGTTATTTTGTATGGAGATCGTCGAGCATCATCAAGCATATGGGCAAATCCGTTCGCCCTAGTTCCCCTCATCCGTGTCTGCCATACGGTAAGAACGCCTGTGAAAATATTACTGCCGCCGCCGCGCCGAGCCTCTGTGAAGCGCATATGCAAGATTAGACGCGTTTTGTTACTTTCAAGTGGTAAAATTCATACAGTATCCATGTCATCTGGAGGCTTAAAAAATCAATCCAAGCAAAAAACCAGCCCCTCCTCCTCCGCGGTCCCTTGATTTTGTGTTCATTCTACTGTTATTGTTTCTATTGAAGTCACAGATAATTGGGCCTATAACATCAACTATATATTCAAGATTTCTTACCTTCATCAATGTATTTAGCTTTAATTTTCTTCAAAACATTGTTACGTTACTCTTAAAAAACAAACCACTAACTGTATAATAACAATCCGGCGTGCAACGATTGCATTTATAGGAATTCCTACCGTTTTACTCACTTGACCAGGTAAAGATTCACTGTTTCTTTGACTGATCAGTTTGCTTGCAGACTTTGTTGCAAATCCGCCTCACCGCAGAGGACAAAATTGTTAACGTTGCTTTTTCAGCAAAATGAAGAGTACAATTTTTTTCCACAAAAATGATAAGAAGTTGTAGTACGAAATAACTTAAGTTGTTGCTGCTTCTTCACCTTGCTTCCTACTGAATGCATGCCTAGTACACCCGAGCTAATTCACGCCAGTTCGTCTACAAGCTCAGTTGAACAGAGTTACTGGAAGTCAGCTCGCGAAATCTACTATCCCCCTCCTAGATCAAATCCTTTATCGGAAGCAGAATACTATTGTTACAAGAAGAAGCAGACCGACTCAACCCGACAGGGGTGGCCACGACTCGGTTAGTTTCGCGAACAAATACCATGGCAAAATAATGCCAGTGGAAAATGAGAAAAAATAAGACAACCACAAATACATGCGCCCTCGCGACCGCACCTCCTTGTAAACTCACTACATGTAATAACACGCGCACTAATAAAGCAAACGAACGACAAAAACGCGAAAACTAAAGCTTTGTATATGAAACAAACTAGAAACCTGCTTGTGCATCAAATAGTGTGATGACAAAGTTGAGAAAAGAATACGACAAAACTGCATACGAACGAAACAGAATATGTAGCATTTAGATCATTTTAGGCGTGAGATGAGTAATGAGGTGCCAATAATTCAAATACAGAGTTGTACGCAGATCATCGCAGTGAAGGTGTTTAAACCTAAACGGTTGAAAAGAAGAAACCTGAAAGAATTCACTCGACAGGCTTGAACGGAAATCGAACCCATGACCTCTGCGATACCGGTGCAGGAGCTCTAACCAACTGAGCTATCAAGCCAACTGGGAGCTGTTACAATTCTATCTTTATCCGCAGTTCGAATATATGAATTTCATATATTAATGTTCATCTATTCTCCATCTACGGGATAAATACGAAATCTCAATTGACCAGCTCCCAGGTGGCTTGATAGCTCAGTCGGTTAGAGCGCCTGCACCGGTATCGCAGAGGTCATGGGTTCGATTCCCGTTCAAGCCTGAATTTTTTCAGGTTTCTTCTTTTCAACCGCTTAGGTTGAAACACCTTCACTGCGATGAACTACGTACAATTCTATCTTTATCCGCAGTTCGAATATATGAATTTCAAATAGTAATGTTCATCAATTCAAATACACTTCAGAAGTTGAAAAGTGCAACCAAATGTCACGATGAAAAATTTAAATTTTGCGAGTTGGCTGCGATGACGAAATACTGCACAGAAGAATTACAGCAGTACCTATCAAAGTTAATGTAAGAGCAGTACAAAAATTGTATTTCATTGGCGGGTAGCGAACAATGATCATTTTGACTGATACTCAATATCAATGTAGCACAAATTTATTGAGCCAAAACAAGCACATTGGGGTTCTTAGCTGAAGTTTGGGGAAAACTTATCAACTTTCTTCTGTAGCCTTATTTGAAACTTTTTCTGTTCTAACTTGACGTTCATGTTCATATTTTATATCCATTAGGTTTTATGCATTCTGTGGTAATTATATTGCTCTAGAATGTTTCAATATAGCTTGTGTGCAGAATTTGCTTGTGATGTCCTAGGACGCACTGTTACCATAGTTACACAGCATTTTTCAAAGAGTTGCTTAACTCCAAAAACTAAATTTAAAATGTTCAAGACAACCCCGTTTTGTACTTTAACTCCTGGATACGACTCTTAACCTCACTACCACATCAAAACAACTCAACCATCAGGAGTTAACGTAAACTACAGTCGAGGAGTGATTTTCTTAAGGATACCATGTAAGTGTACTTAACCACGTTGAATAAACTTATACATATGCTTATACTTTACTGACAATTATAAGGATCAGATGTACTGTAGAATGCCTTTATTATGCCTTTATTATGCAAAGAAAAATGGCACTGTTTCTCTTTCTGGGAAAGATAAGAAAATCGGTGTAATAATAATAATAATAATAGTAATAATAATAATAATGACTTTATTAACGTGTCAAGCAAAAATCTAGCAGAGGGGATTCCCCTCTGCTAATAGAGGACACCTAACTTTCTAAAATACAAACTAAAAATACAAAACGAATTAGCATAGAGTCAAAACTAGAAACTACTCAGAGTTAGAATTAAAAACTACTAATGATTACTCACTCAACATACATACTACAAAAGTCTATTTATAATTATCAAAAATTTTAAAATCTTGTAATTAAAATCGTAATTAAAAAATTACGAATTGCAAAGGTAGCAGCCACTACATCCATCTAAAATGCTACTTAAATCAAGACTGCGTATCCGGGTCTTAAACTGCTTAAGACTGGCAGCCGATCTGTCCTTACTTGGTATCTTGCTCCAAAGTCTTGGACCTAGGTATCGAATTGAGTGTTTTCCGTGCGTAACTGTGTTAACACTAGGTTGATAAAATCTTTGTGCCGTAAATTGTAAGCGTGGATGTTGGTCAGAAACATGTCACAAATAGTCCGTGGACACAAATTATGTTTAACCTTATACATTAGAATACATATGTCCTACAGTCTCCTATTATACAACGATGGTAGCTTTGCCTTCACTAACAGCTGTTGGTAGCTAGACTGCTTGTCTTTAAATACAGCGCGCAGTCCACGCTCCTGTGCTCTCTCCAATCTACGGGTGCCCGAGGCTCTACAAAAATGCACACTAAGTGGCAGTATGTTAAATGTGGGAGAATAGCTGCCTTAAAGAGATGTAATTTGGCCTCAGTTGGTATGAGATTCCGCAGCCTCATTATCACACCTATTCTCTGGCTAGCTTTCTTACAAACATTACTAATATGCAAGTTAAATTAAGCCCGCAATCAATGATTACGCCTAGGAGCTCTAAATTGTCTGATTCCATTATATCTTTGCCATTGACAGTATACTTGTCTAAGGCGTCCTTTGTTTGACTTTTTTTTTTAACTAGGTGATTTTTACGACACTCTTTAAAAACTCCAGTTGTTTCCAACGGTTCATAAAATTACTTTGATGAATAATTAATCGTAAAAACAGCAAGAAACACCATTGTTTGAACGTGTTTAATTAAGTCCTTGTAAGTTTTATTACAAATTGTCTCAGAGGAGTTACGTAATAAAACAATCGCAGCATGGCTTATCTCTTGTCAGTGGCACAGTGTAAATGACCTCTCTCTTCCAGACTCTCTTGACGTTCTTCTAAGTCAGAAGAAAGGCTTTTCCCTCCGCTCAGTTCAGCTAGAGACGAAAGAGAAGGAAAATCCGGTATAATTCGGAACGCTTTACAAAGCAGCACTGCTTTTTTCTCCTTGCGCCAATGTTGCTAAGCCTTGGCTTTACTGCTTCCCAGTTGTGAAGGTTAGTAAGCTTTTTTAGACCTACATCAGTCATTAAAAAACCGATGTCATCTGCCTCCACAATTATGGGCAAAACGGGGGAATTTTAATCAGGGACACTTAACAATAAAATTTTAAGGCCAAATTTTAAGACTGTTAATTTTGTTAATTTTACTGAGCGACTTAACGCAATTAGCATTGGTCGGATTCAGTTTCCACACACCGTAACGAATTAGATTATAAAAAACTTAGCTTGGAGTTTTTAGCACCAAAATTAGCATGTTTAATTTCAAAAGTTACGAAGACGTTAGGATTTCATTTCCCGGTGTATTTCAGTTCAGGAAACCTCTGTAGTCGAATATCTCAGGCGACAAAGCCTTACCATTGCGTACCTTAGCTGTAAGGTAAAAATTTTCACTTTTGCCTTATTGTGTCTAGATTATTTCTGCATTTTAATTTCGTGTTCTCGATGTTTCCATTTCGAGTAATCTGCGGTATTTACAATTTTAAAGTTATCCTTTCTTTACAAACAGCAGGTGGAATTTTCGACGAAAAACCCTTTGAGCCCCAATATCAGAATGAATTTTCTCCTCACAGCTCTCCATATATTTCTTATGGTATTAGTTGGGAGTAAAGACATCTCATCTTTGATAATCATTTCCTTTATTCTCATGACTTGCATGTTTGACCAAGTAGTGATATTCTAAGGAGAAGTTAGATGCTTGTCACTATTGGGGCTTAAAGGGTTAAACTGACAGGTGTAGCACATAGCAAGCGCTCTAAAATCGTGAAACGATAAGCCGTCGCAGCCAGTTTTTTTCATTCGTCACCCCTTTAAGTGCACGACAACAAACGCATTGTTTCGATGAAATACTTTCATGGAAAACCTTAATCACTTTGCTGAAATACTAGAGAATTCTTGGTGAAATTTCACCACGAACCTTCAACACATGGGAACATTGTTTGCCGCATGAAAGTGGCGTTTTGGGTACGAAAGAGTCAGTGCGAATTAGCGCCTGTTTACAGGGAGGTAGGGTAACTCTGGTTTAAAAACTTCCTCTGGAAAGGTGCTTTCTCAGGTAGGATTACCCTACCACTTGGGACAAATTAAATGACACCCTTCAGTTGACTTGATAAATAAAACTTATAATTATAACGGAAATTATTTCATCACCAAAACTGTCTTTTGTCTCTACAGTTTAAATTATCAGCCTGATATTTCAATTTCCAAACCAGCAAACAATATAAAATAAAAAGCAGACTTTTCGGCAAGTTTCAAATGCACTGGCGACCAAATTAGATAACATCTGTTACCAATCATTTAAACCAAAACTTCGTCGAAACACGCTGTTACAAAAAACAATCTATGTATGAGACGTTAATTTAGTCTGAAATCAATACGATACTTTGCATCGAGATTTACCCACTTTTGTCTGTATCAAGTTCACATTTTGACTTACGGCAGCGAGAAAAAAAACTTTGCTGGGTAGGCGAGTTGTCCGTAGCTGAAGTGTTTACAAGGAAAAACTAATCCCGCCTGCTAGGATAACTGTAGCACGCAGCCAGGGTAACCTGAGCAATAAGGTTACCCCAGATGCCTTCTAAACATGACGTGTGAAAAGAAGAAATGTGTGAGGGGTAGGGTAACCTTAGTACTAGGGTTACGTTACGAAAGAGCCAGCTAACAAAGAACGCAAACAGAAAAAAACGGCGTTATTTTAGCAAATTTTTCACTAAGAGATCCTAAAACGGTATGAATCAAGCAACGAAGCTGTAAGGGTAGGGTGCTATGGCTGTACTATTAATTGACCCTAACAGACGCAATGACTGATAAAGACCTTTATCAAAGTTTCAAGGAAGCCACATTGACCATTTTGCGCAATTGAGCATGTAGGGCATGTAAATGAACCCGCCTGAAATGAAGTCAACCGGAAATATACATATATTTCAGCGTAGTAATTGCATTCGAATTTTTTGTACCATTATTTACTTTTATTTTTGCGTTAACAAGTGCCGTAATAAATTATATGTTTGACGACCGATGCCAAATAACCTGTTCATCTCACAAGCCACTCCACATCTTCTCTTCTTTTTCCTTTTTAGTTTTTGTTTTGTTTTTTGTTTGTTCGTTTTGTTGTTGGTGTTGTTATTGTTGTTGTTGTTGTTGTTGTTTTTCTGGCTTGCGGCTGAATCGTTCGCTAGAATGCGTTTAACTTTTGTTGGGATCAGGTTCTCTACTAAAATTAACAGAATTGTGTCCATTAAAACTACACCAAAATGGCATTTTTGACAAATGTTCAAGAGTTAAAAGAATTGTTCAAAAGAGTACGTAGAATACTGGTTTTTTTTTCTCTTTATCAGTCTGCCAAATTGTGTTATTCGTGGGATCTGTTATGTAAAGTCTAAGATTCAATAAAGCTGTGTCCCCGATTAGTTAAAGGTATAAGGTAATCTAGAAGGCATTCACATTTTATGATTATTTATAAGGCTCATTTGCTATAGCTGCAGACACACCGGTTACACGGGTTTGTTCTACCAAATAAAAAAAACGTTAGTGTGCGTAACCGCTCATAAGCGAGTTAAGGATAGGCCAGAAAGATAAAAAAAGAAGCGGCCATAACAGTTATTTACCGAGGTTTTTACCTCAGAGGCCGTAGGTAAAATCACAGCCAAAAGATAAAAAGAGAAAGGTAACTTTTACTTCACTATGGTAACCTGCGATCAGGCTCTATTTTCGTTTCGCTCGGTGAAACATTCAGGCGGGAAGGGCGAAACGAAAAATAGAGCCTGATACAACTCTTCTAAGGAATGTCTACCGCCCACTTTTTCGATTGATTGACATTCAACAAAACCGGCCAATCAAAATTTCTTCTGCTGCACGATCCTCGGATGCAAATTTTCCCTAACGGCAATTCACGAAAATTCCCGCAAATGTCGGGAAAATTAAGAAAATCACAGGCTATGATATATCTTCTAGGCACTACCGCTCAAATTTACAAGATAGCTAACTTGAAGGTACTCTTTCCGGTATTGTACATGGTTGCTCTGTTTGAGCCGAAAATGAAAATTGAGAACACGACCAGCTGGTCATTTACCAAAACATGCTGCATACTTGAATCCTTCCCTATTTCAGGTGGTATCCGGCAATATTATATTGTCTACGCATTTGTCACCGATTTTCTGCGTAGAAAACATTGGAAAAATTAAGAGAAATACCTTCAGTTTCATCCTTTAGAATAAAGATATAAATAAGACCGTTTATAAACAAACGAGTATTATTTCCAGAAGTGATAAATATTTGAGATTTCACTTTTAAACAGCAGCGAAATTCATCTCTAAATCAGCAGCGAATTTTAAAACGAAGAACATTTATTATAAAACTTGTCAGATACGTTGATATCAATGCTTGTGTCAAACCGAACGCCATTCTCAGGAGAGAAAGAAATGGTGACAATTGCCCTAAAACGACGAGAATATCTTAGAGCGACACATTTACCTAGGCAGGCTTGTTCCTTGGCGATGGTGGTTGGATCAAAATTGTGAGCGAGTCTCGTAGACAAATTTACTTCCGTTGACAGCTCCATTGTTAAAGGGCCAATAAGATTGCGACATTCACGCGGCCAAAATTTGGCCGCCAGCACAAGGTCCTGTGAGAGATGGTATCAGGCCCAATTTTAGCGAGCGACCAACGTAAGAGAATATGAGAGCGATGCTAAAATTCGGTCTGACCGCAGGTTATCATTCTGGGTGAGTTCAATCGAACACAGTGACAAGTAAGAGTAAATAAATTTCAGTTTTACAGTGGGAGCCCGATATAACGAACCCCTTTATAGTGAAGACTCGGTATAGCGAACCATAATTTTCGGCGCAGTTATAGTAAAATGTATGGAAAAGAGCCCCGATACAGCGAACCCCCCTAAAAAAAGAACACATTTTGCCAGTCGCGTGGCACTTCGTTATATCGGGGTTCCACTGTACCACGGTAAACTAGCACAAGGGTAATCGCTATCACCTTGGAACTGAGTGTAACCATGGATTATTCTTTATCATGGATTTTTTTTTCTTATCGTTTTTAGGACAACTATTCTCCTTATTTGCTATGGTGTCAAAAGCTGCTGTTCTTGCTAAAGATACGTTACGTTTATGCATAATCTCGTGGATTCCATTATCAATCGCTGCAAACCAATGCCGATCACGTGTTTCCATGGATGGCAACGCTCTCAGTGGTTACACGTTTGCGTCATTTCCGGTAAACAGTCCCTTTGAATGTGCTGTGAGATGTGAGAACGAACCCAGATGTCAAAGCTACAATTACGTCATAGCGGGGAGACTCTGTGAGCTGAACAACAGAACCAGAGAAGCAAAACCCGCGCATCTTATTAATGATCCTGATCGGTTTTATATGACAAAGTGGGTTGATAGAGGTATGTATCAACGTCAAAAATGTAAAAATTATAGTTGCACTATCAGCATTATTTCCTGTCTAAATTAATGGTTCATTCTGTTTTTTTTTTCGAAACTTGGAAGATTTGCAGTCTTGTTCCCTTTCCTCGTGTAATTCCAGCCCATCGTAGTCAGTTTTTCCTGGTTTCAACAGCTAAGTAAACAAACTTACCATTTATTGACTTGCTACAAATCGCCCTCTCATGCTTAAACTCTATTCCTTCGCATTCTGAATACAGTGCAATAACCACTGAAAGTGCAGGCCTTCCGTAGCACCATAATATCTTATACATTCTATACTTTTTCCCCATTTTAATCTGTATGTGAACTTTCCTGTAGTTCCACTGGGTTCTATTCCTGAGCTGCCTGGTGAATCCTGCTCTGAAATTAAGGCAAGTGAAGGAATGGAAGCAATAAGCGCTGTATACTGGTTGGATCCGAAGAGGACTGGGAACATTATACGGGTCTTCTGTGACATGATAAATGAAGGTTTGTTCAGCTTAAAATAAATAAATTAATTAATTAATTAATAAACAAATAAATGAATAGATAAATAAATGTCCTTTATTTACCCTCGGCAAGTGATTACACCAACTATGAAATGCCCTAACTACGAACTATGAAACGCCCTGAATTAAATGCATGCAACCTCTTGTTATAAAATACCGCTAGATCCCAAGCTACGCGGGTGGGTACTTGTTGATTTCTAGTGTTTGCTGCCCAATTTTTAATTATGGGTTAAGGAATTGAACGGTGATGATGAGGAAAGCTTGCTTAGAACTGCAATATAATTATTGATCAGATAATTAAACCTTTCACAGCTAAGAACACCTGCCTTACCCAAACAAACTAACACGACGAGTGGCAAACAATTGCTACTTCATCACTTTTATTAGACAGACTACACTTCAAATTTAAACCCACTTTTAAAAGGTGTATTTTCGATTCTAACCAAGTTTTGTATTGAAATATGTTCTTTATGCGTTGAACAATTAACATGTCTTCTTAGTGGCCGACTTCTGCTTTGAGCATCAATGCCAAAACAATGGCACCTGTGTGAACGGTGCCGTCAACTTCACCTGTCTGTGTGAACCTCTCTGGATTGGAGACTACTGCGAGATAGGTAATGACAGTTCAGTTGAATAGGTTAAACCAAGATACGATGAACTAAGAGAGTGAATCCCCGTGCCCCATGAACGATAATTATTTGAAATTTATTATTAGCTCGCACCCATGCTGCGAAGGTTAGTTTTATGGGATGTTTCCATGTCAACAATCTAAATATACATAACATCATTCTAACTGACCAATGAGGTGTCGTCCTCAAAATAACCACGCAGTATGACACAGAACCAAAAATAGATTTCAAATAATTTTCATTGGAAGAGGCCCATGTGTGGGGATTCGCTCTCTTCAGTCATCCTCTCTTAGTTAAACTGACCACGAGGGTGAGTACGATTGACATTTTAAAATATATTAACTTAAAAAAGGATCCTTCCTGCAGCCTCAAAAACTTTGTTCATCAAAAGGACGTCTGTGCGTATGTGGCGTGCCCCTCTGGACGTCTTTAAAATTTTGATTTGTCAGCTGGATTGATAAGCTAGATTGGCTAGAGTAAAGAAATTCAAAAGCTGACGTTTCGATTGCACTTCGTCAGCGCGAATCAAGGAATTGTCTGTTGAGTGTGGGGTTTTTATGCGCTATTCGTGGAAACAAGGCAACGTAAAAACAAGAGTAAATTATAAATTAGTTGAGTCAAAAGTGTTTGAGGATTCCGTGGGGATTGAAAGGGCAATTTGATTTTAAAGGTGACTATCTTTCTTCCAACCGTTTACGCTTTTCTTTGTTGGCGTAAATAAATGTACGGAAAGGCCTCAAAACGTCAACTGTTTATCATGATCACGGAACGGCAGGTTTAGACAAGTCTGTCGTTTCCTTCTACGTCTCGCGTGGAACACATGATTCGTTTCTCATTCGGTTGTTTGGGGGGACATGGGAAAAGTAGAGTTAAAATGCCCCTGCGCAGCACACAGCTGTTAAGTATCACCGTCACAAAACAGTTAATAAATAATTAATAGAATAAATAAAATTGGAAGATTCAAGCCTAAACTTAAAATAAAAAAGAGGGTCTCCTGGACATGTTAAGCTCTTAACATGGCTGTTCCTATGAATGATGAACTCGTCTTGCTGGACAAGGAGACAACACTGAGACGGGAACGAGGGGTTCAATGCTGGATACCATTAAGGCATTGACATAAAAGCTAAAAGACTTCCGGAGAGGCGGTCGAGTAAAACGAATTCAACCCCTTTGTTGTTTTAATTTTAGAATGCAGTAAAGCCTTGGGATTGGGAAACTACAGTACACCTGATTCGTCTATTCAAGCATCGAGTCGCAAAGATGTAACTTTTGAACCCAGTAATGGCAGACTTCACAGCAGTAGTGGCGGCGGCAGTTGGTCAGCGGCTGTTAATGATGAACATCAGTGGTTTCAAGTGGATTTTGGAAACTGGACTCAGGTTACCGGAATTTCGACTCAGGGACGGTTGGGATACGCAGAGTGGGTGAAGACGTATCGAGTCTCTTACAGCTACGATGGATTACTTTATGCCGACTACAAAGAAGGGCCAGAAGCTAAGGTATTTATTGCACGTTCATTTATATTAACAACGGAGGTATTAGTCTATGTTACCACCTCTCTAATTTCTTTACCTTATGAAAAGAAATTCTATAAACATCTCTAGAGGTTTACGGTGAAGCATTTTAGGAGCGAAATAGCAAAAGATCCGCTGTAATTAAGGCATAAATCAAGGCACATGATAGAAACAGTACGTTAAAGCCCGGGGGGGACTCCCAAATGAAAGTGACGGGGATGCTCATCGTCTCGCTTAGGGTTGTAAATTGCAGATTTTGGTCTCACTTAGGGTGTTGAGGACGGAAAGCCAATATTTTTACCCACACAGGTATCGCTTAGGGTTCAGTGTGTGAAGAAATATCTATATTATACTGTGTTAGTGGTCTAGAGCAGCACAGAAATCGCCGTTGTTAAAATTTACTCATAGAAGACAGCATTCGATTGCAACATCTTTAGCACAGTTAACATCTCTATAGCTCTTATTTAGTTGTCTGTTTTTGCATGGTCTCCCTTAGGGGTTAAATAAAGCCGGAGCCACGCCCAGATTGGTCTCCTTTAGGGTGTTAATTTTAATTTTCCGACGAGCATCCCCGTCACTTTCATATGGGAGTTCCCCCCCCCCCCGGGCTGTAAAGTCACTAAATCTTTCAGGATGCTTTTTTTCTTTCACCGAATTGACAAGAGACAAAACACGGTCAGTAGAAAGAAATAGTTGTTTAGTAAAATTTCAATAAATGCTCAGAGATAGTTGTTGCCGCAAAGAGTAACAGAAACAATACTTAATAAGAAAAAGGTAGGATCCAGTAGGATCCATTTATACAGCAGGATAGGTAAGATGAGCAAGACAGAGAGCTATAAGTAATCTTGACGACAAACTTAATTGAAAAAAAAACACATGGGTTTAAAAGTTCTCACGATTTTTGAAAGCCAGTGCGCAGGCGCACTCTAACGGTTGTTTATTATTTAAAACTATGTTGCATAGAATGCATTGGATTTCGTTCAGTAAATGAACTACAAAGCAACAGTTTGTTTGTTAATTTGTTAAGATTCTGTCCCCCTAAGAATGCTCTGTCGATCTGGTTTGAAAAATAGATTTCGCTCATTACGTGTGTGTTGAGATACTTTCATATACCTGTACTAAAACCACAATCCGTTTAATCGTAATTTTTAAAATTTTGGAGTTTTAAGGGATTTCGGTTCACCCGAAGGGACGCTTGTGACAGCCCATATATATCGCAGCTGAAATATTACCCAACTCTGGAGATCAATTTAACAAGAACTCAACTTTGAAGATCAATTTAACAAGAACTAACTAACCCTGTGAAAAAAAACACCACAGCCAGTTAAAGTAAGTCTTTTTAATTCACTAAAGCGAATTTTTGACCGCTGAGTTTGAATCCAGCTAGCGGTGAGATTTAAACGACACCCCCATTGCACAAATTTGAATGATCTCCAAATTTTGCCTCGATTTTGAGAGACCTGTAAACATGAGGCGTGGCATCAAATTCCCTCGTAGTCAGATCTAAGACCATTAGAATTAAAGGAAAAGCCAATTTGATTGACTAACAGTTCAAGTGGAAGCGAATAAATTGTTTTTGATCAACTCAAGCCTAACTTACCTAGGTCCATTTTCCAGAGGTAAGCTTGGCTAGCGTTCGAATTTCGCTCGATGATTCCACAAGAAGAAAAAAGTCCGCTGCCCAGACTTTGGCAGGTTTTCTTACGACAAAACGATTGCACATCGAGTGATTATAAGGTAGATTTACCTTTGGGTAAGAGTTAGGGTCTCCTCTCTACGGCAACCGCTGACCAATCCTTGTGTAGGGCTGGCTCATTGAGTTACATTTTCGTACTTTTGGGGCGGGGGGGGGGATTTTAGAATTCATCAAAATTATACTTACGACACCTGAGAATTTCGAAATATGCGGGACTCTTAAGGGTTTTAAAATAGTGACTACATGAAGAAATTTTGAAATGTTGACTATTTACTACTTATTGAACTTGCCTTTGAAAAGGAGTTTATTGGCAACATCGACCAAGGCACAGTGGTTCGCAACAATCTCAAGAAAGCCATTATCACACGGTTCATAAGAATTCATCCAATCACCTTCAAGAACCGTATTTCGTTAAGAGCTGAATTCCATGGCTGTAAACCAGGTATGAGGTTTTGTGGTGAATATGCGAGTGAATGTGGTCAATAAAAAGGCTGTTTCAATACCATTGCTAAAACGTAATCATAAATCCCCTCATGAAATACTGATCATAATGAAGCCCTCTGGAAACACCTCACTGAATTATTTTACAGCCGAACTTTACAATCCAAATAAATAAATAAAAAAACAAAGCAAAACCAAGAACAAATGCACACGCCCTTCAAATTTATTGCAGCAATAGTTTCATTTTTGCATTTGCGTAATAATTTGCCTTTTTCTTCTATAGTTTACTCAGCTCCACGCTATAGGGTTGATACGTTCAGTAGCAATGTGAGATGCTTTTCATAACGTCTCAAACTGCATTAGATTGAATTAGCAGAACAACAGTTTGGCACAAAAGCATATAGTATCCTACTGAACCTGTTCGTGTGTTAGAGCACGGTCTGGATTTGACCGCAGATACAATATTTGCATTTTAATTTTACGTTTTTGAATATGCAACAGGAATAGCAGGGAAAAATCTCATAAGGAATCATTATACTGAGTCTGCCTAAGTGCAGTGAGCTTCTTTTTCTTGTTTCAGTATTTCCAAAGATTCCATGCTTATCACCCCTGGGCATGGAAAATGGCCACATACCAGACCTAGCGATCGTTGCTTCGTCACGTTACACAGAATTCCGTGGACCTGAGAGAGGAAGGCTCAATTTACAGCAAAACGGTAATTGTTGTTTTAGAATGTTTGAGAAAATTATTTGGTGTAGTCTGCTTTCATAAGAGCGATCTTGTTGTTGCTGTTGGCATCCGTCTCTCTCCAAAACCAATGGAATTAACGGCTTGGTTAGCTTGTCTCAGTTCGACATCGTCTGTTGTGGCTGCAGGTAAAAGAAGAGTACGCACATGATGCTTAAGGTAAAAACAATATGCTGCAGGGCAGGTAAAAGAGTCCATCTGTGATGGAGCTGAGGTTGTCTTCTTCGTCTGCGCTCTCTTGTCACCTCCCACATCTTATCTCTTATCTCGCTCTTCCTAATACCTGCCTTGATAGCCACCTTCCATTTGTTGCGTTTCGCTGCTGTGGTATGACAACAGTAACGATGTCACACTTTATAACCCGAGAATGATCCAGCATAGCCGGTCAGCTTCTAGATAGCAGAAGAGGAATATTTTTCTCGGAGATAAGTTAGACCCCTTACCTGTGAGTGCCAAATATTGTTTATTGCAAGAGTATACAGGATATTAAACCCCAACCTACCTAAAACCGTCCAAAAAGTACTTAAGAAAACGTTATGTGAAGACTCGGTTAGCCGAAGAACGAATGAAAGATAAATGGTTACATGAAGACGTTGTTACTGAGTCAGGGCCTGAAATAAAAACCATTGCTTGCCATGTTTTATTGTTAATCAGGGTCTTACGAAGGTGGTTGGACATCCCAGTTTTATAACCTAAAGCAATTTCTGCAAATCGATTTGGGTAAGGTTTCCAACCTACCTAAAACCGTCCAAAAAGTACTTAAGAAAACGTTATATGAAGACTCGGTTAGCCGAAGAACGAATGAAAGATAAATGGTTACATGAAGACGCTGTTACTGAGTCAGGGCCTGAAATAAAAACCATTGCTTGCCATGTTTTATTGTTAATCAGGGTCTTACGAAGGTGGTTGGACATCCCAGTTTTATAACCTAAAGCAATTTCTGCAAATCGATTTGGGTAAGGTTTCCATGGTGACGGGAATCGCAACTCAGGGAAAAGAAGGGTCTGCATGGTGGGTAAAAACTTTCACATTGGAACACGGGAACAAAGACGGAAACCTAACAGCGTACAGCAATGACCAGGTAAGTAATTATATAAACTTCATCAAACGTTAACCATAAAGAAGGGATATTGTACCTGTTACCTATAGCGATGGGATTCGATGGGGGGTCATTGGTAGAACGTGTCTGTGCTGACTTTTCCACTTTTCCTAAGAATTATATTGCCACAACTTGAATGACATTGTTCAGGGAAATTAGTGTTTTCATTGCTACTATATTGTGAAAGGCATGTTCTTGGAAATTCATTTTTTGTGCTAGTATTATTTCAAGAATAATTTTTTCTTCTGTTTATTTTCATATGTTCATAATTTTACATATTTTGTGGATAATTTATGAAGTGTAATTTAATGATATAGTGGTTACTTTTAAATCCATTTTTGGCACCTATGTTAGACAAATCGATTAATCCAAGATGACGGATCCAAGAATATAGTATTATAGTATATTCTTAAAGTTTTGAAGGATGGCTATGAACTCAATCAGCTTTCCCCGGGATCGTGAAAGTCAAAAAAGCCTAGGCTGAAAAGGGGTCAAAATATATAGATTTAGCCAAGCCTAAAAGCGGAGCTCCACATTTTTTTTCCGCTAGTACTAATTAATCTCTGAAAATACTCTCACTGAAGTCGTTAAATATGGTGTACGCTACTCCTCAAGACAAGATTCCATAGGGAATAAATCGGAAACTCCAATTGCAAAAATGCTGTTTCCAGTTAACCTTATATTTGTGTGACCTTATCGAAAGTCGAAATTTCGCGTTGTTTTCCATGTGTTGTTTTTCGTTCGGCTCAATTGCTCAGCGAAGTTTACGTCAAAATCGGCTAATCTTCTACGGCAGTGTTTCGTCGACCCGGATTTCAATCCGTTATCAGTTGCTACGGTTTATGTCAGCAACTGACAATTAATTTTCCAGACCAAGAGAAAATAGGTTTTATTTTAAGATTTTATAGGCCATTGGCGGGGTTATTAGGTGCCGTTTTTGTTTTTCTTCCACGAAGCTGCTTCACAATTTGTGTACTTTTTCTAATTCGGCTCTGAAGGACAAAATAATTACAGAGGGAAAGGTTTTTCATCAGATGTAAGCCCCTCCCTCTAAGCAAGAAAAGATGGCATTCTCCTCTCCCCCGGTCGGGTTGCCTTGGGAGTCCCCTCCCTCTCCCCCAGAGTCTGTACGGATGGGCCTACGGGCTTAAGCGGACGTAACAACCAAAATATCTCGCATCGATAGGTTGCATGATTTTTACCCCGCCGTCAGGACGGGGTCTAGTAATACCGGTGTCCTTTTTTTTATTTTTTTTTTTTTGTCGTGGTCACTTGCCCCAGCCCTGCGCTCGGTCAAAACAATACTTGCCGGTAATGTGCGTTCGTTTAGCGTTATTTCGCCAGAATTTTCATGTAAGTTGGTGTAGAAAATTACTGGCGATTTAATGGCATAAAAACCCCTTCGATGAAAGCAAGAACGAAGGTGCTAGCGAGCTTTGAAGCTGGCATGAATTCGCCAAACTTGCCCTGGCACGTAAACATTACATCACTGAAACACAGAAGCCGATACGGGGAAGTCCCTTGCTTTCGCCAAGTTGAATAATTCAACCGTGAAATGCAAGCATTTTTTTGGCAGTTTTGCCTTGCTTCGCCAAAATCTTTAGGGAAAGTTGTGTAGAAAAGTACGAGAAATTCAGTGGAGTTGACTTCTCTTCAATGAGAGCAAGAAGGAAGGTGCTAGCGAGCTTTGAAGCTGGCATGAATTCGCCTAACTAATGCCCTGGCACGTAAACATTAGATCACTGAAAACACAGAAGCCGATTCGGGGAAGTCCCTTACTTTCGCAAAGTTGAATAATTCAACAGTCAAATGCAAGCATTTTTTTGGCAGTTTTGCTTTGCTTCGCCAAAATCTTTAAGGAAAATTGTGTAGAAAAGTACAAGGAATTCAATGGACTTAACTTTTCTTCGACGAGAGCAAGGACGAATGTGCTAGCGAGCTTTAGTTTGAAAGCTGGCATGAACTCGCCATCGCTATGAGCTTAGTAATATTATGATGTGAAGTGTGTGATAGAGTGCCAAGAAGTGAGCAATGCTGCCCTCCATAATTTTCCCCCGGTCACAGGCCATAAAAGAAGAAATTAGAAATAAGAACCAAGATAAAAGAAAAATCTTTGACCCCGGCGGGATTTGAACCCACGACCTCCTGATTAGAACACCGTCGCTCTACCAACTGAGCTACGAGGCCAGGCTGAGTCACGCTATGATCAAGATATTTCATCAAAACTCTTCGTCACGCACGCTAAGACAGGGTGATTAGGCAAGTCATGTCTTGATTTATATTATCATTGCAAACACGTAAAAAATACGATAAATCACCAACTTTTAAAATTTACACCACTTCGGCTTGTATCTTACGTGGCCGTAATATATTTTGGACCCCAAGGGCAGTTCGAACAACGGCGGGGTTAATGCCCGTGGGGCTTTTCTTGTTTTTATCCATGGTGCTCCGCAGGCGCGCTTCGCTATAATTATATATCTCTTCTCTGTTTCAAGGTATTTAAAGGGAATAGAGACAGCGACAGTATAGTGGGACATTTACTTGATCCACCAATCATAGCCCGTTTTATTAAAATCAAGCCGACAGCCTGGTCAAATCGGATATCTTTGAGAGTGGAGCTGTATGGATGTTCTAATGGTAATAATAAACGTAAAATAAACTTACATGATAATTATCACTGATACGTAATAACAACGGAATAAACACGAAACCACTCCATAATTTGTTTGTTGAAAGACAAGCACAATTGTGAATTAGCATGAGTGGACCGTTTTGGCATTCCTACAGGAACTGAATATCAATTCAATCGATCCCTAAAAATTTTAATTTGTGATAGTGTAGTTTAGTAGTGTAAGATATAGAAAACTACCCTGCAAAATGAAAGTGTCTCAACATGTACACTTTGTCGCTCATTGTCCTAGGCGCAAAACTGGCTTTAATGCAAAACTATATGAGCTTCATCGCAATAGGCAAAAAGATATGCGAATTAATACGTTGACTTAATTAAGGCGGTTATTAGAATTACGCACTGACGCGCTTTGGGCCTGGCGTTGATTGTTTTCGTTAGGCTGTTGCGACAGCTGGCTCCCTTTCCTCATCATTTAAGCGTGAGGGAGAGCGTTGCAGATAGATTACTATTTGTCAGCGGTCCCCCTCAAAGCATATTTGAGGATGCGCTTTCTTGACTGGTTGTCTCTTCGTGCCAGATTGGCACTTCAATCCGTCGGGGCGTGTTAGCGGTTTGTGTTCTTTTTCTTTTCTCTTTTACTATTGTTTGCCTCCTCTCTTTGCTCCTGTTCTCGCTTCCAAGCGCTTTCGTTTCAGTTTTATTCCCGTCCCTTTCTCCGGTCCTGTCTGCTAAATAGATTTCTATAAGTATAAAAGAGAACATGAGTGAAATTGTTTTGAGCGAAAAGGAAATAATGTGAAAGCCTGCATTCATATCCCACCCACAGTGCACTAAAAATCCATAAGAAAAGCGAAAATTTATAAATTGGTTGAATATCTCGCTTTCTTTTTGGGCATCAAATTACCAAAAAAAAAGGTAGCGCATTCCAACACGTTGCACAGGAGGGTGGGCATGTTTTTTAAGTGCGGTAAGCAACTTTTCACTTATTCCAAAAACTGAACTCGATTGGAGAGATGAATGGCAATTCAACTTCATGCGATTATTGTTTCAAACGGTCTTAAACTTTACAACATTTTTCTAGGTTTTCCCAGCCCTACCTTACAGTCTTGTGTTGACGCGTTGGGAATGCACACCGGTCTACTGTCAGACTCTGCTATTACAGCCTCGAGCTCATCCAACCCTACAAGCGGCTTTGCACCAGAAGTCGGAAGGCTGCACTATCTCTCTTCGGGTTCCGGTACGTATGGATCTTGGGCAGCTGGGAGCATCAACCAGTATCAGTGGCTCCAAGCAGACTTGGGGAACTGGACACGTGTTACTGGTGTGGCAACCCAAGGAAGGCAGGACAGTGATCAATGGGTTAAAAGTTACCTCTTATCATCCGGTGATGGGCGATTCTTTGAGTTCCTTAAAACCGATAAAGGAGACAAGAAGGTACGTTACTACTGCAACTAGTAATATCAAGTTGTGTAATAATAATAATTTAAATTTATATAGCGCCTGTCCAGTTCTGCGCTAGGCGCTTCACAAAAGGTTAAGAATAAATTAAAAAAGCTAACTTCACGTATAAACAAAAATTAACCCTACTAAGAATTAAATGCTTTTCTAAAAAGATAAGTCATACGTTTAGATTTAAAAGTACTCAAATTGTTACATGAACGGATGTTATCACGTAAGCCGTTCCAAAGGTCAGGAGCAGAAACAGCAAAGGCTCTAGACGCTTTGGACTTCAGATTATAGTTAACAGGATTCAGGCGTAATGTGAAAGATGACCTGAGAGTTCTACAAGGCGAGCAGCGGGTTACCAAATCTTGAATGTAGGTGAGGGGTTTGTTGGTGTAGAGCCTTGAAGGTGAGCAATAGAATGCGCTCAGAAACAGGAAGCCAGTGGAAATTGGACAAAATTGTGGTGATGTGATTGTATTTGTGGGAACATGTAATTAGACGGGCAGCAGCATTTTGTACAGACGGGCAGCCGCATTTTGTGTGTGTTATGTTAAGCCATGCAAACACTGGGGTAGTACTGCACCAGATTAATAAATGTTCAAGAGGTGTTGTTTTTATCATCTGGTTTGTTCTAAACTTCGAAAAACATTAAAGAATTCTATTAAAAAAAATTCTTAGGTAAAAAAAAATACTGTTTTTTGATGAAAATGAAGTTTTCCTTAAACAAAGAATTACTTAAACAAATAGGGCATCCAAGATCATAAAAGATTAGGTCAAGGATTGGACGATTATTAGATTATTTTAGACAAGTAAAAATCTGCGAGTAGTCATCAGCCTACAGCTTCTCAATACGAATTTAAACACCTTTTGCCCATAAGGTGAACTTGATCTACAAAAATTAAACGGCTGGAGAAAAGAACAATTGCTCTTAGCAACCACACTAACATTCCCTCCTTGTATTATCCAAGTTTTCTTTAAAAATATAGTTCACCTTATTCCCTGCCCTTTCCTTAAAAAAAAAATTAAACAAACAAACAAACTTATTAATACTTGTAAAAGATATAATTAATATAATCATTTCACTGGGCATTGTGGCGTATTTTGCGGGTTAAAATGGGAAAATCAGCGGGCTGAAATTAACCTGCAATCAGGCCGAATTTTAGCATCGCTCTCATATTACGTGGGTCGCTCGCTAAAATAGGGCCTGATACAATCTCTCACAAGAGTTCGTGCACGGCGGCCAAATTTTGGCCGCGGGAGTCTCGCAATCTGATTGGCCCTTTAACAATTGAGCTGTCAACGGAAGTAAATTGTCTACGAGACTCGCTCACAATTTTCGATCCGACCGCCATCGCCAAGGAACAAGCCCGGGAGAACAAGTCTGCCGAGGTAAACGTGTCGCTCAAAGATATTCTCATCGTTCTAGGAGAATTGTCATGCATCATTTCTTTCTCTCCTGAGAATGGCGTCCAGTTTGACGCAAGCTGTCTCTCACTCGGAGCAGAGAATTACAGCAACAGGCTTTCAGCTAGTATTGAAAATATAAGCAGAGTAGCGGCTGTTTCCGCGTTTTACGAAACAAAACGAACAGCAGAGGGACTAGTATCTTTCGCCAAGAGTGATCAACAAGTCAACCGATAATTCAGTAAATTTAACGGTAAACTGATGTTTAGCGAGAGACGCACTCAGCGAGATGCTGTATTTATTTTTACCTAAGTAATAAAGACTTTCAGTGTATTCATTCAATGTTACTAATGTCGTTTTATTGATCTCTGACATTGATATCAAAGGATCTGACTAGGTTTATAATAAATGTTCTTCGTTTTAAAATTCGCTGCTGTTTAGAGATAAAATTCGCTGGTAATCTCAAATATTTATCACTTCTGGAACTAAATTGGTATATGTAATCGCAAGAGGCCGAGTAGAGTTAAGGATAAATTTTCACGCGTATTTTCAAAGTTTTCAAAAAATTGCCCGACTCGCGCAGCGACTCGGGCAATCTGTGAAAACTTTGAAAATACAAGTGAAATTTATCCTTAATTCTACGAGGACTCTTGCGATCACTTGTTTATAACACAGAGGGCAAAATTTTCGGAAAACTTTCCATGCACGTTGAAACACAATCAGCCGGCCCTCAGAATAAGAGTACCCGCTCGTAAACAATTCACCAAACAAGCAGTGTAACTGTTGCTCAGCGCACAAAACAAGAAAGACTGACCATTATGTACATCCAAGAGAGGATAAAGGGGTAAGAGAGCCACTCCCCCATATAGGCCCTATCCCCATCCTAATCCCTCTTAAGTTATTTTTAGTAACAAATGGTGGGAAATTTAAATTTCAAATAACTTATTTAGTTTTAAGGCAATTACCCTGAATTTTCGCTGCAATATAGAACTCGTCATTCTGTAAAATTTTGTGATTTTAATTTTTCCGATTTTGACATTTTTTGCCCGCAAAATGACGTCACAAAGTTGGCGCCCAATTGTAGAATTATGGGATATCTTATGTCGGTTTCTGAATGACCTCGTTACACAGATCTCAAAACTGAAAAAATTAATGAAATATGTTTATCCACTCAGAAGATATAACGTTTTGAAATTTGAATTTTGTTACTAAAAATAACTTTAGAGGGATTAGGATGGGAATAGGGCCTATATGGGAGATTAACTCTCTTACCCCTGCATCCTCTCTTGGTACATCTTAAAAGATAAATACAATTCTAGTTAATTGACAAAACACACTAAAACTCAATTAGATAAGTAAATTTTATTCACCTGAGTTGCAAAGCTTCCTCTCGCTGGAAACATCATCGTCCACGTCGCTCCAAAGTTTTCAGTAGCTTTAAAACAAATAACCAGATGGTGTTTCCCGTAACACATATAAGTTCACCTTTTGGAATTTCTCTTCAAGCAAACACGCGATTTCCATATCATTTTTACCAACCAACCCGGTTAAAAGTCAAACTTTGAAGCGATCCTTGTGTTGAACAACTCAAAATCCGTTTCTCGTCTCAAGACGCCTACAAAATGCAAATGGCGGGCTCTCACACTCAGCCAATCGAATGCGAGTAATTTTGGCGCTTGGCCAATCAGGAATTAGTAATTTTGCCCTCGTCCGAAAGAAAATTAAGAAAAAATGCCCTCTGTCTCAACCAATCAGCATTCAGTAATTTTGCCCTCTATGTTATAAAATTACAAAACACTCGTTTGTTTATAAACGGTTTTATTGATATTTTTATTCTAAAGAGTGAAACTGAAGGTATTTCTCTTAATTTCCCAAGGTATTTTACGCAGAAAATCGGTGACAAATGCGTAGAGAATATTTCCGGATACCACCTGAAATGAGAAAGGATTCAAACATGCAGCATATTTTGGTACATGACAACCTCGTCGTGGTCTGAATTTTCATTCAGTTTCAGCCCAGACAGAGCAACTATGTAAAATACCGGAGCGCGTACCTTCAAGTTGTAAATTTGAGCGCTAGTGCCAAGATTTATCGTAACCTGTGATTTTCTTATTTTTGCCGACATTTGTGGACTTTCTGCGAATGCCGTTATGGGAAATTTGCATACCGAGGAGCGTGCAAGCAGAACAATTTTGATTGGCTGTTTTGCTGAATGTCAATCAATCAAAAAAGTGGGCGGCAGACGTTTCGTAGAAGGATTGTTTCAGGCTCTACTTTTCGTTTCGCCCTTCCCGCCTGAATGTTTCGCCGAGCGAAACGCAAATAGAGCCTGATCGCAGGTTAGGCTGAAATATGTTTTATCCCGCTCAGATCACCAATCAGAAGAGCGAAAATTTAGTTACCAACAAATCAGAAAACTGGAAACCATTCAAATGTTCGCACTGTTTTCTCTGTCAGTTCCGTTTAAATCGCTCGCTTCTTTGGGGCTGTTGTGTTTGTGTGAGCTTAAGCAAGCTCAAAGAAGCTTTAAGTGAAAATAATGCCTGTAGTAGCTCTAATATGCAAAGCGGAGAAGTTAATGTCCGTTTGTCGCGATCGTCGACAAGCGAAACTCGCTCGTCCGTTCAGGTAATTATGCCAATTGAAACTGCCAATGTACAGATTGTGCAATTAACATCAACACTGCTAAGTGACTTATTTTCTGCTGGTTCTACTGAGGTTTTGTATCATTTTTCTTTCAAACATTTTAGAGCAGAAACTATTTTTCAAATATTTTTCGGTTGTATTCTAAAGTGTTTGTTTTGTAAACATTTGTAACAAAATTAAACGCTGTGTCGGTTTAGTCAACTCATCACTCACTATGGTGCTAATAATTTCTTTCCTCAATACCCTCTGAAATGATTATTTCCCTTCTCAGAGCTCATTTTAACCCTCACGTGGGGCTCGGGGTAAAATGAGCCTGAGTCGGGCCAAAAACATATTTATGCCCGCGAACATCAAGTCTTTCAACTTTCAACTTTCAACTTTATTTCACACTGTTTACAGCATTGACAGTCTATTGTTACAACAATTGTATTTTTAAATTCTATTTTGCGATAGGCGAAACAAAGGGCATATTCGTCCTTTGAAAACAATTCACGTAACTTTACGTAGTAAGGTAATTGTGTTTAGATTTTCAGTGGGAATACTGACCGATACACAGTGGTGAGACACGACTTGGATGAACCACTTATCACTCGTTACATCCGCATTCACCCAGTAACATGGTATGGACATATTTCAATGAGAGCAGAATTCTACGGCTGCAGAACAGGTGAGTATGATGTAAGTAAGATTAGCTCATCAAACGGATTGGTAGCCTGCGTATCAGGCTTAAACAGGGGAAGGGGAGCGAGAATGCGGGAGAAAAATGAGGGCTGTGGGAAAGGGACGAGGGAACAACTGCTTCAAAGACCCCATTTTTTCGTCTCCGCCAACCGATTTTCAGGTAGTCCAATAAAGTTAACTGTCAATGCAACCACCAATCAGAAACAGGCGCGTATGGAAAGCCATAACTTTCTTATATGATCAGTGATCTGTAGGTGGTGCAGTGACGTTTTATCGTGATGTGCTGTAGTTTGGTCACGTTGTATTTCAGTTGCGTTATGTATTGTGGTTTTCATTGTCATTACGTTATGAGGTTTCATCATTATGTATCGTAGTGTTGTCATTACGTGACGAGGTTTGGTCATTCTGTGATGCGGTGGTATCGTTATGTGGTTTGGTTATTTCTTTATGTCGTGTGGTTTCATCATTATGTGCTGAGGTTATTCGATAACGTGCCGTAATTTTGCCATATGATGTGGTTACTTTATTATATGTGGTGTAGTTCCTTCCTTAGGTGGGCAGTAACTCGTTATGTGACGCGGTTTTACCTTTATGTTATGTGGTTTTTTTCACGAAGCAATGTCAATTTCACTTCCGTTGTCAAACTACTACCCGACCTACCCAGGCTTTACTCGTCCTGAAGAACCGGCGTAACCAGTTTTTAGAACGATCCTTGGACAATTGTGTGTAATACACAGAGACTGTAGGTACTTTGTGTAGCATACTTGACGTACATTGTTGTTTTGAAACACGTGGCAAGAAAGCATGGAGAATATTCTGAAAGAACTCGGCTTTGACCCTCTTATTCCGAAATTTTCCGCCTAGAGAATCCAGCCTGAAAACGTGTCAACAGTGTAAAATGGGGGGGACAGGCCTGCACGACTCCCACGCTCGTGTTTCAGCCGTTCTCATAACTTTGTCTCTCACGAGTATCTCTTTTAAGGACCGTCCTTTCTTATATGATATTAATGGGATTGGCGGTTCCTTAAAGATTTCGTTAAGTAATGGTTGTTTTTTAATCAAATGCCATTTGTTCATGATGATCTGTTTCAAATTGGGCACTGATGATTGATATTGCGTTACAAAAGGCAAGATTCGTTTATTTTTCCTGCATTCTTGTTGGAGGGCTAGCTTTCTGTCTTCAAAATTAACTTTCGAAAGTGTATTCTGGATGGAACTTTCTGGGTTTTCTGAAGTTTTTGATCATCTCTTCAAATAATATCTTAGAAGAGTTTTTTTTTAATAGTCTCAAAGCTTTAATGAAACCTCTTTTGACACCGGGTGGGTGGCATGAGGAAAAATGTGTATACTGGAATGTTTCAGTGGGTTTGAAATGGGTGGGTACATCAAGTACTGCGGCTTTTTGAATCTCTCGCCTTTGTATACGTTAGTATCCAAGAATGTCGCTACTGTTTCAGATATTTCAGCCTCAACTTTGATTGTAGGGTGGTGTTTATTTGCTTGCTCAATGAACTTACTTATTTCATCTCTGCTATTCGTTCCAGAGTGAAAAAAATGTCATCTATGAAACGTTTCCAAACGAGCGGTTTTATCACGCTTTGGCTATTAAGGATGTCTGTTTCAAGCACATTTGACAAATTATCGTTTCTCACTCCCGCAATCTTTGCTATACCTCTTTTCTTGGAAGAGTAGGTACTGGAATCGTTCTAAAAACTGGTTAAGCCGGTTCTTCAGGACGAGCAAAGCCCGGGTAGTAGTTTGACATCGGAAGTGAAATTGACATTGCTTCATGAAGAAAACCACATAACATAAAGGTAAAACCGCATCACATAACGAGTTCATCGCCCAGAATGCTATTGTCTTTTGCGACATGTACTTACAGCGCCTGATTTTAGGACGCGCGGCATAATAATTTGCATGTTCAGAACAAGTCGGCTGTGATTGGTCAGAAGACCTTGCCTTTGGGAATACCTCGAGTCTCTTCGCGATTCCACTGCTGTCAATCAAACGGTTGGAAGTGTGAAGCAAATTTCAAGGTGCGAGAAAGTGAACAATTGGGCCCTAATTAGGCCGCGCTCTCTATTCAAACCTTTTGAATAGAGAGATTGGTCAAAGAGTTCGCGAGCAAATTTTATCATGGACTGTCTAAACGTTATCTGAAATAGTTTATGCAAACCAAGCGGTTTTAAAGCGGTTGAGGCCAGCGCGAAGCATTACAGAGAAGCGCCAAAAATTATTTCTCGCGCTTTGCAGGAATTACATTCGCAAAAAAACCACGGGCTGTCGGTATGTGCGTTGACTAGCGAGCTTGAAGCGCGAAAGGTTAGCCACGCGCGACTTAAAAGGGCCAAAAATTTGACTCACGCTTTGCAAAAAATCATTGCCCTGTTTGTCTACAGGCCTGTTTGTGTCTAGCGAGCTTCATCGCGCTTCGTGAATCACTTCAGCGCGAAGAATTAAACCACGCGCGACTAGACCGGTGCGCGACAAATTTTGACGCGTGTCATTTTATGACTCTGCAAGCGGATCGCGGTTATTGGAAATTACGCTCGCTCCCTTAGCACCGCTTAACTGAAGTCCTGAGGACTTCAGTTTACCAAAATAATCTTATCATTGCAGGAAGACAAAGAGAAAAGTGAAATAAACAAGCCTTACTTTCTTTATCGTGTGATCATAAATAAACAAGCGCCCGCCTCAAACCGGCCCACGCCATGAATTACCCTTGTGGGAATTAACATTCTATTGTTCGGGAAAATAATTATTCAATTTTGGATCCGTTTAGATCGATCAAACGATATAAAAGGTTGGCTTTGATTTCAACTCATTCAGTTGCTAAACAACTTCTTAGAGACAACATGTCAAAACGCACAAGACACCCTCAAGGCTTTTACGCGTCATTGTTGAGTGATGTTCGCGATCATAGCTTTACTTCGAAATACCGTCCCAAGGCTAAGCCCTCTATTATGGGTGTTTATGAAGTTGAACACATAGTTGCTAAACGAATTAAGGGAGGCAAAGCAGAGTACATAGAGTAGATAAACTCTATGCGTTTGCTGTTGTCGAAAGTAACTCAAGCAAAGCGGTAATGCCTTATAGTACCCTGTGTCAACAGGTGTCTATTAAAATAATGCTTTTGCGTGAACAAAGCATTTAAAAGGTTTTTATTTACGCCAATAATCATCTGGATCATACTAGAAAGGGGAATATGCTTCTATGCGTGGTCAACATGTGCGAGGTGTTCGTTAAGCTGTTTATGATCGCAGTTATCGTGGAGACGTAACATCTGCGTAACATACAGCGATCGCGAAAACACGTGTGTGTCTTTTTTTTTTTTGGATTTTTTTGCGGAATTCTGGTGTTATTATCAGTTTCTCACACTTTACTGACTCACACCGCAATACAATGCTTAATTACAATGGCTTGCGCTCTATTGTTTATGGAGGCGGAGTTATGAATTCATTAGAACACTCGCGGGAAGTTTAAAAGCGGTCAAATCAACTCCCGTGGGGGGCTCTGTGGGACGTATTTGCATGTAAGTTCAGTTTTGCGGGAGTTCGTTTCAGAAAAGCTGAAATCGATAATACTTCCAACTGCCAGATTTGCGCGAAAACTCGGCAAGTGAGTAATTAAATGTCAAGCATAAATAGCCATATGAACGCTAACTTGCTTACATCTTATTTCTCGAGATTTTCAATCTAAAAGTGTCGGTCCCATACAGACGGAGCGTATAGCTACATTTGAGGTCGAAAACGATAATGCTTCCCAAACAGCTACACACCTAAAAACAGTCGCATTTACTTTATTAACATCCCTTCTACAAAAGCCATATGAACGCTAACCAGTAAACTTAACCGTTTTCCCGTAAAATTAAAACTTCCGAGTGGTGCTGACCGGTTTTGCCCAACTTTCTTTGTAATTTTGTGTACTTTCGCTGACCAGCTTTCAAATGTTCGCGCGAGAAAGGGCGCAAAAGTCCCGGATGTGTCGCAGCATTCTGGGCGATGTAACCACATAAAGAAGGAACTGCACCACATAATAAAGTAACCACATCATATATGACAAAATTACAGCACGTTATCGAATAACCTCAGCACATAATGATGAAACCACACGACATATAGAAATAATAATTCGGTAAATTGTGATCGTCCGGGTGAGTGTAGTCCTGAGAAGGACTGTTTGAGGTGACATTGACTGACGTTTCGACAACCTGAGCGGAAGTCATCATCAGAGTCAAGTGAACTGTGAATCGTCAGTAGATGTTATAAGTCTCTGGTCGTTGTCCTGATTGGTCGACGATCTCGTGATGTTATTGGTCGTCTGTCAGTTAAGCCGTGATGTTATTGGCTGTGAAGACTGTAAAACGTGATTGGTGCGTTTCGATCCGCCTTTTGTTAGTCAAATGTCCGTTGGTCTATTGTTAGTCAAATAAGTCGGTTTGTCTATTGTTTGTCTGTCTTGTTATTGTCAGCAATCAGTCGTTTGTAAGGTGCAGGTAGCTGTTGGCAACGGTTCAGTGGTGTTTGTTCTAAGTTAGTAAACCAGCTTTCCAGACTGATTCGTTGATAGTAGTCCGTACTGTAGGTAACGCATTCAGCAGAGTCCCAGTCGATTCTGTGGTTTGTTTTTAAATGGTGCTCAGCAATGTGATTGTTGATATTACCATTTCTAGTCGCTCGTTTGTGTTCAGTCAGTCGGACGTTCAGATTTCTGCCGGTCTCACCAATATAAGTGGCCTGGCAGTCGCAGCATTTGATTTTATAAACTGCTCCCCGTCTGTCGCTCGGTTCGTCTTTGTCTTTAACGTTCGTCAGTAGCTGTCGTAAAGTAGTGATATGTTTGTGAGCAACGCGGATGTTGTAGGGTTGTAGGATTCGTGCGATAGTTTCAGAAGTCCCTTTGATGTAAGGTATGGTTGCAGTAGTGACAGGTGTCGTGTTAGTGTTTGTAGCGTTTGGTTCGGAGTTTCTGTAAGTGTTGTGTCTAATAAAGTCCCGGTTGTAATTGTTCTTGTTGAAAACGTTGTCTAAGTACTTGATTTCGTCCGTTAAGCTGTCAGGTGAGTCACAAACTAGTTGTGCGCGTCTTGTCAGGGTCCGTATAGTCGTAGCTTTGTGAGAAGTTGGGTTGTAAGATGATTGGTCGAGTAGTCTGTCGGTATGTGTCGGTTTTCTGTAAATTGTCGTCCGTAGTTCGTTTTTGTCGCGGGTAACTAAGCAGTCTAGAAATGGTATTTTACCATTTTCCTCGATCTCCTTAGTAAACTGTATGTCGGCGTTTTGTCCGTTGAGGTGTTCGTGAAAATCGTCGATTTCGTCTTTGTGTACGGCTGTAAAGGTATCGTCAACGTAACGTAGCCAGAGTGGTAGTGTTCGTTTGTAAGTTGCGAGGGCTCGTTCCTCGATGTTTTGCATAACGATTTCTGCGACAACAACGGAAACTGGTGAGCCCATAGCTGTTCCGTGCAACTGTTTGTAGTGCGTGCCGTTGTACTGAAAATACGTAGAAGTAAGACAAAGGTTCAGTAAGTCCATTAAGTCGTCTGTAGGTAGTGGTAGTTCAATAGTAGAGATCGTCGACCAATCAGGAGATCGTCGACCAATGAGGACAACGACCAGAGACTTATAACATCTACTGACGATTCACAGTTCACTTGACTCTGATGATGACTTCCGCTCAGGTTGTCGAAACGTCAGTCAATGTCACCTCAAACAGTCCTTCTCAGGACTACACTCACCCGGACGATCACAATTTACCGAATTATGATATGACTCCTGGGTTCAAACCATTTACAGTTTTACGTTCCTTTGGACGGAAGAGCGAACGACTTGCTAACGACTACATCAGTTACGCAAGCAACGTCAGACGAATACGACAACAACTCTGGTTCAACCACCGCTGCAAGGACCTCGGCCTTGTTCCGGCTGGACTTCGACTTAAGTCCCCGTTGAACACACAAGAGGCCATACAGATCGTCAAAGCCACCTGTCGACGACTGGTCCGAGCGCGGATTAACGACTGTCACAGAAGACTGAACTACGTACTACAAAGACAAACTACAACAACGCCTTGACAAACTTCGACAATTCATACCGACTGACTTACTCGACACTATACTGACTATTGCCGACAGACGAGCTAACAAAACAGCTGAACAGCACCGCACTAAAACTCAACTAAAACTGACGCGACTACAACGTACTAAAGACAAAAAACGACAAAAACCAGACGACAACTGGGTCAGGAATATTTCTTCCTGTCCCTTAGACAAGACTGAAACACAGGTACTCTCTTACGGACTCAAACACTCAGTGACGCCTAAACGTATACCAACCGAGGCCATTGTATCCAGTGTTGAGGCGGTTCTGTCCCGTCAGAGGGAGCTTTCAGAATCAGCCAAGGATAACATCAGAAGTAGAATAGCTTCCACTATACAATCAGCCTCTCTACCTGACAGTAACTTGACTAAAGACGAACGACAAGCGCTAAAACGACTGAAAACCGACGAAAACATTGTCATACTCCCCGCTGACAAAGGACGAGTGACTGTTGTTATGGACAAGACAGACTATTACGACAAAATGGACGCACTTGTTAACGACAAACAGACCTACCAAATACTTAAACGAGACCCGACGCCAGCACTTCAACGCAAACTTAACAGCAAACTACTTGACCTCAAGAAAACTGACGCTATTGACATTCAACGCTACAACAGACTGAGGTGCCGTGTACCACAACCACCGAAACTTTACGGACTACCGAAACTGCACAAACCTAACATACCCATGCGACCCATAGTCTCGTTCTGTGGGTCCCCGACTTACCAACTGTCCAAATACTTGACTACCGTACTGAAACCTTTGACCGACGAATCACGACACAAACTACAGTCGACTGAGAACGTTATCGACGCAATCAAGACAGTACAAGTACCTGACGACTACAAACTAGTGTCTTTTGATGTGAAATCACTGTTCACCAGTATTCCACTTCAACTGGCTCTAGACTGCACTGAGACCGCCATCAACAACTCTACTATTGAACTACCACTACCTACAGACGACTTAATGGACTTACTGAACCTTTGTCTTACTTCTACGTATTTTCAGTACAACGGCACGCACTACAAACAGTTGCACGGAACAGCTATGGGTTCACCAGTTTCCGTTGTTGTTGCAGAAATCGTTATGCAAAACATCGAGGAACGAGCCCTCGCAACTTACAAACGAACACTACCACTCTGGCTACGTTACGTTGACGATACCTTTACAGCCGTACACAAAGACGAAATCGACGATTTTCACGAACACCTCAACGGACAAAACGCCGACATACAGTTTACTAAGGAGATCGAGGAAAATGGTAAAATACCTTTTCTAGACTGCTTAGTTACCCGCGACAAAAACGAACTACGGACGACAACTTACAGAAAACCGACACATACCGACAGACTACTCGACCAATCATCTTACAACCCAACTTCTCACAAAGCTACGACTATACGGACCCTGACAAGACGCGCACAACTAGTTTGTGACTCACCTGACAGCTTAACGGACGAAATCAAGTACTTAGACAACGTTTTCAACAAGAACAATTACAACTGGGACTTTATTAGACACAACACTTACAGAAACTCCGAACCAAACGCTACAAACACTAACACGACACCTGTCACTACTGCAACCATACCTTACATCAAAGGGACTTCTGAAACTATCGCACGAATCCTACGACCCTACAACATCCGCGTTGCTCACAAACCTATCACTACTTTACGACAGCTACTAACGAACGTTAAAGACAAAGACGAACCGAGCGACAGACGGGGAGCAGTTTATAAAATCAAATGCTGCGACTGCCAGGCCACTTATATTGGTGAGACCGGCAGAAATCTGAACGTCCGACTGACTGAACACAAACGAGCGACTAGAAATGGTGATATCAACAATCACATTGCTGAGCACCATTTAAAAACAAACCACAGAATCGACTGGGACTCTGCTGAATGCGTTACCTACAGTACGGACTACTATCAACGAATCAGTCTGGAAAGCTGGTTTACTAACTTAGAACAAACACCACTGAACCGTTGCCAACAGCTACCTGCACCTTACAAACGACTGATTGCTGACAATAACAAGACAGACAAACAATAGACAAACCGACTTATTTGACTAACAATAGACCAACGGACATTTGACTAACAAAAGACGGATCGAAACCCACCAATCACGTTTTACAGTCTTCACAGCCAATAACATCACGGCTTAACTGACAGACGACCAATAACATCACGAGATCGTCGACCAATCAGGACAACGACCAGAGACTTATAACATCTACTGACGATTCACAGTTCACTTGACTCTGATGATGACTTCCGCTCAGGTTGTCGAAACGTCAGTCAATGTCACCTCAAACAGTCCTTCTCAGGACTACACTCACCCGGACGATCACAATTTACCGAATTATGATATGACTCCTGGGTTCAAACCATTTACAATATAGAAATAACCACACCACATGACGACCAAATGACCAAACCTCGTCACGTAATGACAACACCACGATACATAATGATAAAACCTCATAACGTAATGACAAATCCACAATACATAACGCAACTGAAATACAACGTGACCAAACTACACCACATCACGATAAAACGCCATCACTTGCAGATCACTCGTCACATAAGAAAGTTAATAATATGGCTTTCCATAGGCGCGCGCTTTTCTGCATGATTGACCTCACGTAGGAATTGATTGGACTATTCAGTGTTTGTCAATGAAGTGTAAAAATTAAGTTAGGATAAAAATTTTTTCTCGAACCAAAGGACAACTTATATTGAACAACAATCAATTGCGCTTATTTTCTATTATAAGAGACACGAAGCTTTTCTAAATAACAAGATTTATTAAGAAAACCCCTCTTTGCTCCTGAAAACCGAACGCGTTCAATTTTCGCTTGTAGGAAAGGTAAAGCTTATCAACACGCAAGCGAAGAATCACGATACAAAATGAACGGCATTTATTTACCGAACTGAACGTTTTCAAACAAATACGCGAAAGCCAGAATCGGTCAATTAAAAAAACATTTCGGTACAAATTTACAATCAAAAATGAAATTTGCTTTTATGGATTCCCTACAAAGTCAGCAGCTTGAGTGATGTCTTGCAAGGGCAAACTTCTCCTTAAAACAGCCATCTGTCCTCAAAGAATAATTTCTTCGCTTTTAGTTTTCTGAAATCTACTGTTTAAGCTGTTGAGTGTTTTCTTAGGGCTTCTTCGTCTGATTTATAGTTCTCAAAAAACAAGTCTTCATTCCGCTTACGGGATATTTACACCGTCTTGAAATTCGCGCGCAAAACGGTGCAATGCTTTTTGAAATCTTCTCTGACAATGACATGTGCCAGGCCAGGCCGCAGTAATGGAAAAATGGGGTCTTTATAGCAGCCCAGAAGAAGAACGAATAGTATCCCACAATCCTTTGCCTCATGGAATTTCATGAAGATGGGAAATGTCTTGTGACACATGGCGGTTTTTGCCTGTTTTCGCTTTGGATTTGTTCAGAGATAAAGCGTTTTGCTGGGGATAGCACACTTCAAAACACAAACTTACAACCTTCAATATAAAATAGGTGTTGTTTCTTTTGAATTTAGTACATTAGAAATAGGTTTTTTAGATAATTTGAATAACAATGTCTCACGCCATCCGTTACCACGCTTCAATGAGTCGCACAAAATTAATTATAGGTCTCTTTATGCTTTAGTAATTTACAGAAACAGTTAAAATCTGAATAATTAAAAGATATTTGGACAACTTTGTACCATAGTGACCCTTAGTGACCTGACAGTTTCAAATTTCTGAAGGTTCGAAAATGGCCCAAATCCCCGCAATTGCGAGTATCACATTTCAACTCACATGGCGATTCCGCGACAAATGTAATAGAGTAATAAGCGGGGTTAAAGGAGATTGATTGCGCTTTTTCTTTATTGTGCTTTCTGTGCGAGCAAGGAGTGAATTAATCGTTTTTGTTTTGTTAGATGAACTCAAAAGGAGCCATGAAGATTACCAGTTATTAGCAGTTGCTTTCTCCTTGAGTATGGTGAACTGGGTGACAGATATCACTATTTCACTAATATGATACTGTCTCTTCTTGAAATGGTCGAAGTAGTTTGACACAAAACTTCGAGTTCGCAAATTATTGTTCCAGTTAATTGTCCATTGTCCTGTGCATTTAAAAACTACTCGAGGAAGAATTCAAGGAAGCGATTTTGAATACATTGCTTACAATCATCAACAACATCCTCGAGTAAACACAAGATACAACTAGCTGGATCTCGTCTTTAACAACGAATTCGAATCGATGATCGAAACATGACAATTAAGAATATACTCACGGCGATGTCGCAAATGCGATTTATTTAAATCAAGGAGGACTGCACAGACCGATGAACTGTTCTTCAACTGAGCGATCATCGATGTACTTCGAGAACAATCAGATCCTTCATCTGTGCAAACTTTCGAGGAGACTCTAGCGAATTCCTTGCAATAAAGTGCAGCATAGGCAAAACCTTTCAGCTGAACACTAAATTCTTCCACTGATACGCAGCGTGAGTACTAGACCAGACGCGTTATTACGAGACGGAGTATTTTGCGTTGTAACACGTTACAAACAAAGCTGCCACCATTTGAGTGAAACTCATTCAATCGATCCCTCGAGAGACTGATGACGTCACTTCAGATTTTGATAATATAGTTGCAAACGCAAAGGATTGTGGGATACTATTCATTCTTCTTCTGATAGCAGCCGTTCCCTTGTCCCTAGCCCCCAGACCCCCATTTTTCTCCCGCGTTCTCGCTTCCTTTCCCCTTCCCCGTTTGCGCCTGCTACGCAATATTGAGTGTCCAAAGTAATGTTGCGTTTGCTTTTACGGCGCTCTCTGGGTGATTAAATAGACAATAATACATGGGCGCACGGAGATATGGAATTTCTCTTCGAGATATCGAATTGAACACGAGAAGAGAAATTCCATATCTCCAAGCAACAAAAAAGCCCACAATATTATTGAAACCATTTTTACTTAAAGGCAACAGCAGTAAGCGTAAAGGCAGAAGATAAAAGTAGTTCCGGTTTACTTGATTCAAACAAACATTTTCAAATACATTCATTAACACAATAGAAAACTTTTCACTATTGTTTTATTTTCATTTTATTATTACTGCTCTTTACTGCTTTATTTGTCCGTATTCATTAGTAGACAAGTCACCGTACCTTTTTGCTCCAGATTAAGGCCGCGGGTGAAAGCTGCTCATGAATAAATTTATAAGGCAAAATTTTGGTGAAGGTCTTACGCTAAAAAACGTTATATCTTGAAAGTTTAGGAGCCGATTCCGTTGAAACTTTACAGAGAGCTTGGGCAATGGTGGAAGTGCAACAAGGTTGTTTTTGGTTGGATAGAATGCTCTTCTTTGCGATGCTATGAGCTCCCGAAGTTAAGATTTTGTAAAACGCGACTCCGTGTCCAAGTTTTCTCTTCGTGGAGAAGACAAAACTCCTTGATTTTACCACTCATTGATCAGTTAAAACCTCTATTGTGTCACAACAGAAGCCGATTATATGATTTTGAGTTCCACTGAAAGTTGTAAGCTTTTAAATGAGTAAAATCGTCCTTGTTTAAGATTGAAGCCTTTAATATTTTGTTAAAAAGCCTGTTTGAAAAAACTGCTTCTGTTGTGACAATCTACAATACACCTAGTTTGTCTGCCTGTTGTGTCTGTTCAGGAAATTCTATCTCTGCGCTGCATTCTTGGACACAAAATTGGTGGTTTTAGGGCTTCCGAAGGCTTACCGAATAAACACAAAGGTTCAAAGTAAGATTATGCTAATTATGGAAATTAAATTCTAGCAGCTATTGTTCAGAAAAGAACAATACGTTGCAATTTAGAGATCGAAAGATTGAAGATTATAAGCGTTTCCCAAGCCCTATAGTAACTATAAGGAATATTATTGTAGTTTTTTTTTGTTGGAAAACTTCTAAAACGTTTCTATTAACGTTTAAACGTAAAAAAGCCGGACTTCGACAGTTTTCATTTAAAAATACTTTAAAGTCACAACTCCGTAGCACACGATTTAACGCACGTGCAATTATTGATTCAGAAACTGAAAGTTTTACTGAAGACCCTATTCATGAATATTTCGCGCATCATGTCGCTACCATTCGTCGCACTTCGTACATACGCTTTAAATAAATAAATACTGATGACTTAGTTTCTCACCCGCGGCCTTAAACTTGTGACGCAAATGACTGGAATAGCACTTATCGATTAACCCGAATATGATCATCCTCAACTTCGGCAAAGCCTACACACAAAGCCTACACACAAACTGATCCACAGTTTCGTCTCTAAATTGAAAAATTCGCTTAAACAAGTGCCTCTCCAACAATTCAACTGTCCAACATTGTCCTTCGATAATAGATTCGCTGTTCAGATACTCCACAGAAGCGATAATTCCTCTGAGTGTTGTTGGCTCAAATTCATCACCGACTTTTTTCTCAGACAATAGAATCTGCTGAGGTAAGCGTCTAATTCTGACGGCGGTATGTCTTGGAGTTGTTTCGTTTTCATTTGGCAAAAACGACTTCATCAATACTACGTCGCTGTGCATCTTTCTTTGAGTGTTTTTGTTGGCTTCAGCTTCGACAAATCCTTCAACATCTTCGTCGGTGAGGGACACGAATCTTTCACTTGCCGAAGTTTTGGCTGTTTTTTTCTGCTGTATTGCTCGAGGCCATCGTAAACTGTTAGTAGTTCCAATTACGATTTTTCTCAGTGGTGAAAATCTCTATAAAACACTCCAGTTTATATAATAAAAAAGCTTCCGCCACTTTCTCAACCAATCAGTGGTAAAACCAAAACCAATCTTGACTTGCTCGCACGCGTTTTCCCACGCTTAACCCTAATTGCTTGTACTTTCTTTGATGTCTGGTTGCTTCATTTTGTGTTTTGTTGCTGTTATGATTGCACTTTAAAATGAAAACCGCTCCAATGATGCAAAAGCAAGCCTCCCGGCCATACTTGAGATTACAGCGCGGACACCAGCCTTATAAGTGATCGCATTTTATTCTTCAATTCGACTTAGGCGCGGCGTTTGAAACGCAAAGATCCTAATAATAATAATAATAATAATAATAATAATAATAATAATAATAATAATAAGGTGCTTAAAAACGCATTTTACAACGTATGGAAGTCTCAATGCTTTTTACAATAAGTTATTTACCTAACCTAACTATAGACACGGTTAAAAAGAAAAGATTTTAATCTCAATTTAAAGATCCTAACAGCTATTCACTTTGAGTGCATTGATTTCAACCTTTGAAACAAGTTCTAAGGCGATAAAATGTTTACATCAGTTCTACATCTATAACTTCGTATAATCATAAAGCCCTTTTATTTACCAGGACCTCCAAACAATACATGCTTTTCACCGCTGGGTATGGAAAGTGGCCGCATACCAGACTTATCCATAGTTGCTTCGACACGTAACAACGACTTCCGTGGACCTGAGAGAGGAAGACTTAACTTAAAACAAAACGGTAATAGAAAACGCTTCCCTGTGGAGACGTGGTTTTTTTGGACCACAGATCTTACGGTCGTTGGTTCGAGGCATGGTCCCTGCCATTGTGTTGTTTCCTTAGATTGTTTCTCTCAACCCAGGTTTATAAATGGGTTCCGTCGAAATACTGGGTAACCCTGGGATGGACTAGCATCCCATCAAGGGGAGAGTAGCAATACTTTCAGTTGTTTCATGCTAGAGAAAAAGGGTTATAAAGCTCCGGTGACGTGGCTTTCCAGTAGCTCGTGTGCGACTTAACCCCCTTCCTACGTACCTTAACGTAACTCTTTCAATATCTGGCCTTAAACTAGCATTATCTTGCTACACTAAAATAAGGTATTGAACTGTTTTGTTTCGCGATGGCGAGAACGCAGCAGTTGCTCATTCAGTTCCTGGGGACATTTTCTTCACAGCGCAGGAGCAGGATAACAAAATTAACCCAGCGTCGATTTCAGTCTTTTTGTTCCATTGGATTGAAACAATTTGTCTCAGTTGAAGACAGACTTTTTTTATAACTAATTAAATTTATTATCATGTGTGTAGCTTACTCCGAGAATTATTTTACCCAGGAAAGGCTTAAAAAGCCTCAGGAACTCCAAGGTCCGAAGTGTATGCAACAACTAATTCGTTCCTTTGAGCTGCTTTGAGCCCTTCAATGTCCAGTTCATTTGAATCGAGACTTCCAGAGCTTTCCCATTTGTCTTCACCTTTTAAATGACCTTTCCTTACCCCCATATATCATTAACATACCAATCAATCGTCCAGTGACCTTGAACAAACTTCTAAGACGAAATTCCTTTCTTTTCATTTTTACATCGCTAGAAGGCGGTGCCTCCATAGGCCCGTCTTAATAAGAACTTCCAGCAATTATCAGTGAGAGCAGGATTTCCTATATGTGGTCAAACAGCCCTCAATATCTGTCAACCGTACACCTGCTGATCTTCTTCCGCGACTTGTTCATCCTGGTATAAGTTTTCCAAGACTCTCATAAAGTCAAAACGCCTTAACTCAGTGTTTAGCCTTAAGTTCCAAACGCTTGTGTCACGTGACTAGTAAAGGATGATTTAAAAACGTTAAAAATCTTTAGAGCAAAATGGGGAATATAAAATGAAACAGAATTAAATCTTTTTGAGTGTCATTCTTTTACATTCTAAGAGCTTATAACGAATTCGCCTTGTGAGGTGGTCTCTTTTATTTATATTAGAACTTATTAAAGCATTAATTGAATCACGTGACCCATTTTCGTCATTTGTAGGATTTCTACCTAGTATGGACACATTTAAAAGGCTAATATATGTGAAGGGACGACACCCGAGGAGATTTAATTCTATTTAATTTGTTTTATATTCCCCATTCCACTCTGAAAATTTTAACCGTTATTAAGCCTTTACTGGTCACGTGGCCCAAATGATTGACGCTTGAAGTCAAAACAGAGCTAGGATCATCAGGTTTTCCAAAGTTGCCAAGTTTGAGAGTTTTTCCGCAAATTCCCACAGAATTATGACTTTTGGGCAGATTTTTTGCAAATTAGGCTCAAACCATGCCTTAAGCGGCCTAAGACAGCCTACAATAACAAAATTCACTTCATCACTTTGATAAATTTAGTATAATATTTGAATTTATATTGTTTCTTTCTTAATTCAGACCTTAAAGGAGTACCCAAATCTATCTCTCAATCCACGGAGTTAAACAGCAAATAACACCCCTGAAAAAAAGCGTTTAGTCTGTGTTTTGGCTTTGCAGGATATATTATACATTTTGCTGATAAATTCAAAAGTCAATTGAAAAACAACCAACCCGCAAAGACAAACAAAACTTTGAAGTGAATCGTAAGGGCGTTTATTTTCGGTTGGAGGGGATGCGATTCTACGTATGACAAGATATGCAATTTAAGTCATTATTATTCTTAATAGTGGACAGTTTACAGCCAAGCGAGCTAGAGAACGGGCCATGAAATTTTAAAGACTAATGACGTGCATTATTTTACGAGTTAAAAGCCCGCATATTTAGGCCTTTGAAATGATTAATGTCATTGTCTACTGTTAGGTTCATACGAAGGAGGCTGGACTCCTCTGTACAGTGACAAGTGGCAGTTTCTGCAAATTGATCTGGGTAAGGTTACTATGGTAACGGCGATTGGAACTCAAGGGCACAGTGTGAATGCATGGTGGGTTAAAACGTATGCGTTGGATTACGGCAACGAGGATGGAAACTTTTCAGCTCACAACAGTGGGCAGGCAAGTGTACTACGATAGTTGAATCCGGCTTAACGGAATTGAATTATATATTATTGCAACTGAGTTTCATTTAAGGACTCAGGGTTAGCTATAATATAATTTTTTTTTTAAACAACGTTTCTTCTGTTCTTTTCTCTATTCGTAGGAACTCGAAGGAAACTTTGAACGCGAAAGTACCATTGTCAACACACTTAATCCGCCAATGATCGCTCGTTTTATCAAAATCAAACCAAAAACCTGGAATAGTGTAATCATTCTGAGAGTGGAGTTGTATGGATGTTATGATGGTATGTACAACAGCACAAGGGCCACTGTATCCATTTTTATCCTGTACCATTATTGCAAGAAAAAAGATGTGGGTATTCATCATGGTTTCAAAGGTAGCTTTTGTAGTCGTCTGTCACACAACTGAAAGGAAACTTTAAACGAGACAACCCCACTGTAAACACACTTAAACCACCAATCATCACCCGTTTCATCAAAATCAAACCGAAAACGTGGAACCGGTAGATATCTTTGAGATTGGAGTTGTTTCGATGTTATGATGGTACCTGTATGTACAAACGGTCACAGTCACTTTATCCACTTTTTAAACTTTTGCAGAAAAAAAGAAAAAAACAAACATCATTGCCATCGTCGTGAACATTTTAACTCGTTTTAGCTTGTTTTTGATAGATCACCATTTGGCGTGTTTTTACACGCCATCTCTTAACATATGGTGCTCTATCAAAAACAAACTAAGACGAGTTAAAATGTCCACGACAATGACGATGACTGCACTAACTTGCTTTTAAACATTGCGTGGGAGTCGAAAAATAGGACGTCACCTGTACAGGCCACAGCTATGTCAGCCATGTCATCAGGCCCAGGTTCCTGGAAAGCCGGTTAGCGCTAATCGAGGGTTAAATCTCGCTAATCCAACATTAAAATTTATCCGTCGGTTAGATGCTGTTCCTGAAAGCACGATTAACACTAACCAAGTGATAAACGAGGGGTTAAATTTATTCCACCTAGCGAGGTCGATTAACTCACTAATTGGGGGAAAAACTTGATCAAAACAAACAAAATGGCGGACTTAAATTATGCGATATTGTTAGTTTAGTTGAGTAAGGAAAAAGAAAGGGGGCAATTTATGCTGGATAAATTACTCTTAGCAACTTAAAGAACAAATAATTTTGTTGTCTGCACAAATTCGAGCGGTAATCGACTGAGTTTCGGGCGCAAAAACCTGCAGCGAAATGTGATGGACAAAAAGGACTACAAACACTCAAATCGAGCAGTCGAGTTTTCGATTTTAGTATATATTTAAAATACTATTTTACACCAGTTCAATCAATAGCTCTATAAAATTCTATTAAACGGTAACTCTGGAAATGTGGCTTCAGTAAATGGGATCTTCACAAAGCAGAATTTATGAACCGATCTTCAGGACTACGAGTAAGCTTATAATAAAACGAAACTGAAAGCCATGAATTTCGAAGCCATCTTTCATCGCAAGCGATAGCGCAAATAATCAACTTTTCCCGGAACAATTTGCTGGTTGTGTGTTTCTACAGAAGAATTATTGAATGAAATAAAATATTTATGGCAATTTTTGCAAAAGCAGAAGAAGATGTTTTATTGAAATAACGTGAATATAAGACGAAAATTTGATTAATTAAAGCGACGTTGTTGTCTTTCTCAAACAGTGCAGACTGTCACTGAAACAGAAGTTTTTCCCTGATTTAAAACTAAAACAAAATGTCAAATTTCTGTAACAGGCGAACGTAACAAAACAGATAGGCTACAAATATCAAACACAATTATTCGGCACAAATCAGTACTTTACTATTAACATTTTTCCAAGAGGCAAGTCTTGCTTTGTTTAAGCTCAAAATAGTCTCGATGATTGAAAGATTATCACGAGGTGGTGAACTCACCGATTTTCAGATATAACCCACATTTCACCTGGAATCAGCATCACTTTGCAATGAACCTTGATTTCCACTTTGTTTTTCTTTGAGGAAAGACTTGCAGTTTCGTTTTTTCACAACCAGAAAAAGGGCAAATCGTACCGCGGTCAAATATCGACAATTCACTACAACAGGTATCGATCGGTAAAACGAGTTTCGGAGTCGACTTTTTCTCCCGCTCTGTCGTTTTCCCGCGCTTTTATATGCTGGTAACTTGTTTAACCGGTTTGATATGAGTTTAACCGAGGGAGCACCAAGGGATAGTTAAATGAGGAATAACTCTGCTTTCAGGAACGCCTTTTTATCCCTGGATTAGTTATTCTAGAGATAAGGAATTTAATCGTGGATTAACTGCTAATCAGGGGATAATTTAATCGGCTTTCCAGGAACCGGGGCCAGTCAAATAATTTTACCCCTGAAGAAGAAAAATGCGGGGATATTCGGTGTACACGGACGCACCCACCCTGACCCAGTATATGTAAATTGGCAACATCGTATTTTCCAGGTTTTCCTCAGCCTGTCCTGCGGCCTTGTGTTGACGCGTTGGGAATGCACAGCGGTCTCATACCCGACTCGGTTATTACAGCCTCGAGCTCAGCCCATCCTACACTCGTTGCGCCAGAAATTGGAAGGTTGCATTATCTTCGTTCTTCTGGTTCCGGTACGGGAGGATCCTGGGCAGCTGCGAACAACAACCCGTATCAGTGGCTACAAGCAGACTTAGGAAACTGGACACGAGTTACTGGTGTGGCGACCCAGGGAAGGGAAGAGTACGGTCAATGGGTTAAAAGTTACAGCTTATCATACGGCGATGGGCGATTTTTTGAGTTCCTTAAATCCAAAAGTGGTGTCAAGAAGGTACATAGCATAGCATCCTATGGTCTTGAAAGATAAAATCAAATGAATTATTTCTAAAAAAAAAAAGAAACATGAGAAAAATATAACAACAGCGGCGAATTTTATTTAGAAACAAAAGTTACATACTTACTTATAAAAAGGCAAGAGAGTAATTATATAGTTGAAGTATTAGAATGAAAGAATTGAAGATCAAAATTGAGTGGAGAAGGAGCATTCCCTCTTGCAAAGTGATGTATGAAGTTAATGATTAGAGGATTATTGTATTACAAAAATGAGAGTCTGTGAGGAGTCATCAGCCGAAAGCTTCTCGATACCATGCTTAAACACTCGTTTGGGACATTACTCCTTCATTCAATCTCCTCTAATGACCATAATGGCGGAAGTAAAACGTTGCTAAAAGTTTTAAGCTGCTTAATGAATGACGTTAGACATTTCAAACAGCTTGCGTTTTATGTCTGAGTAATTCGTCGAGTTGTCATTTTTATGACAATCATAATTTCACAGCCGTCCTCACTGGGCTTTCTCAATTTAATTCAACGATTTAAGAACAATTTTCAAGCTTTTTACTGAAGGTAATCACCTCTCAGGAGTTGTGAGTCTTACTTGATTTTGTTGCCAAGTATAATGGGCATGCACCGCTGGTAAGAATTGAGAGAGAATGGACAACTTTTTGGTGTATTCTGAGGGAGCCAAACACAAATCTGACACATAAGTTCTAAAGTTTAGTACGTTTACAGTCTCCTTGATTAAGAGAAGACAGGAAAACTATTGAAATGTCGAGTGACTGGCTTTGGCAGTGTTGTTGTTATTGAATTTTGGCAGCCATAATAAAATTTTCCCGTAGTAACAGATTTTCTTGCTAAATAGTGTTCTTTACCTTGGATCTAACAGCTTATTTAAGATTGTTTATTAGTTTTTTTGTCTAATTGATGACTTAAAAAGAAGTCCCTGGAAGCTAAAAATATTCATTTTGAGTACCTGAGTGTGTAGACTAGAGGCTTGATCTTCTTTTTATCTTCTTTAGAAATATTCCTGCAATCTACAAGTGTAATCTACAAAGTATACTTACATTTTCATCTTGAACGGTTAAATAGCCTTACAGAGATAACTATTTTAGATTTTCAGCGGGAATAGTGACCGATACACAGCGGTGAGAAACGACTTGGATGAGCCAATTATCACTCGTTACATTCGCATTCACCCAGTAACATGGTACGGATATATATCCATGAGAGCAGAATTCTACGGTTGTAGGACAGGTGGGTGTGAAAAGAGTAAGAACAACTTATCAGACAGAACAGAGATAAAAACAATTAAAACATGGTCTATAAAATCATTTTTAAACTTTAGAGTCAGTAAGAACAGTGTCCAGGCGTCGTGCTACTTTTGTGCCGAACTTACGTTAATCATTGAGCTTAGTTTCTCTAAGTACCAGCAATGTATAAATAATTGGACGGAAAGATTGTACAGAGTCCTTATGTTTTATGCAAGGAATTACAAGGATAGAAGTGCATCACAGCACAAGAGAATTGAATTCATGAGAGACGATCCAGTTGTCATTCGGATGGAGCTTTGGGTTTTTTAGCCGTTATTTTCTCACTCAAGATTATGTTCTTTTGCTTTGTGGCTATTGATTATGTTTTACTGAAGACCCTATTCATGAATATTTCGCGCATCATGTCGCTACCATTCGTCGCACTTCGTGCATACGCTTTAAATAAATTAATAAATACCTGCGGCCTTAAACTTGCGACGTAAATGACTGGAATAGCACTTATCGATTAACCCGAATATGATCATCCTCAACTTCGGCAAAGCCTACACACAAAGCCTACACACAAACTGATCCACAGTTTCGTCTCTAAATTGAAAAATTCGCTTAAACAAGTGCCTCTCCAACAATTCAACTGTCCAACATTGTCCTTCGATAATAGATTCGCTGTTCAGATACTCCACAGAAGCGATAATTCCTCTGAGTGTTGTGGGCTCAAATTTATCACCGTCTTTTTTCTCACAGACAATAGAATCTGCTGAGGTAAGCGTCTAATTCTGACGGCGGTATGTCTTGGAGTTGTTTCGTTTTCATTAGGCAAAAACGACTTCATCAATACTACGTCGCTGTGCATCTTTCTTTGAGTGTTTTTGTTGGCTTCAGCTTCGACAACTCTTTCAACATCTTCGTTGGTGTGGGACACGAATCTTTCATTTGCCGAATTTTTGGCTGTTTTTTTCTGCTGTATTGCTCGAGGCCATCGTAAACTGTTAGTAGTTCCAATTACGATTTTTCTCAGTGGTGGAAATCTCTATAAAACACTCCAGTTTATATAATAAAAAAGCTTCCGCCACTTTCTCAACCAATCAGTGGTAAAACCAAAACCAATCTTGACTTGCTCGCTCGCGTTTGCCCACGCTTAACCCTAATTGCTTGTACTTTCTTTGATGTCTGATTGCTTCATTTGTGTTTTGTTGCTGTTATGATTGCACTTTAAAATAATAACTTTGGTTTTGTTTTTACGACACTCATTTGAAAACCGCTCCAATGATGCAAAAGCAAGCCTCCCGGCCATACTTGAGATTACAGCGCGGACACCAGCCTTATAAGCAGGGCGCAAAAAGGTTGGGCGATGAAACGAGCAGTCCGCTCTTCAAGCGATGTGTGATGCGGAGAAGCACTGGCACGAGCGCTTTTTCCGCACTTCCGGTGCGTTTGGTGGCCGGTAAAATTTACCTTTCAACCGTGACAAACTGGAAATCTCATTTTCTTTATTTATTTTTCAGCCAGCCGTGCACTATGATTAAAACGTTTTTTCACAGTCCTGGCTCACAGCTTAAAATTTTTATGTCTGCGTGGACATTAGTCAATCTTTTCAACAGTAAGTTCCCGAAAAATGCGCTCAATTTGAGAGTGTCGAATGCTTGCTCTTGCCGAAAAACATGACATGGTTGTCTTTCCTCGTCTCTTTTAAAAAAGCTCCAAATTACTCCACCCTAAATCTTACATATATTAAGAGCCGATAAATTTTACATGGCATAATAAAAAGTTAGCTGGAGATATCTGGAGATAGTGGCGTTTTGCAACTTTAAACTTTGCCTCCTTGCAACGCACCATGGTGATGATTCGTCGCAACGCCACCAACTGTATGTAAACAAATTAAAAGTGAAGTTAAATTTGCATATTTCTCCTCCCTTTATCTCACAAAAACCGACAAAGCAAAGAAAACCGTCTAAACTGAGGAGCAATTCTATTTGTAGTGCCTAAAGAAACAGACAAGCATAGGAGAGGTTTTGGGGGAAAAGAAGAAGAAGCGCGGTGTTAATGTTGATTTGATTTAATTAATTTTAAAACTAGGGACGTGTCCTGATTAACCTTGCACGAGCTGCACGCATTATAAATACGCGTCATGCCACGCGTCTTCCAAACGCCATTTTCCATTTAGACAGTTTTTTAGCATTAATTAAGGCGGAAAAGACAAAGAAAAGATAACCCAAAGTTAACGTTTTTCGGAAACTTTTGATAGATTATTAGGATTTTGAATTTGGATCTTTGAATTTTGAATTTTGGTCTAGCACCCAATTCGATCCCAGTCCACTGCATCACACCTTTTTGCTCGGACACGCTCGTTTCATCGCCCAACCTTTTCCGCCCTGCTTATAAGTGATCGCATTTTATTCTTCATTTTGACTTTGGTGCAGCGTTTGAAACGCAAAGATCCTAATAATAATAATAATAATAATAATAATAATAATAATAATAATAAGGTGCTTAAAAACGCATTTTACAACGTATGGAAGTCTCAATGCTTTTTACAATAAGTTATTTACCTAAGCTAACTATAGACACTGTTAAAAAGAAAAGATTTTAATCTCAATTTAAAGATCCTAACAGCTATTTACTTTGAGTGCATTAATTTCGACCTTTGAAACAAGTCCTAAGGCGGTAAAATGTTACATCAGTTCTACATCTATAACTTCGTATAACCATAAAGCCCTTTTATTTACCAGGACCTCCAAACAATACATGCTTTTCACTGCTGGGTATGGAAAGTGGCCGCATACCAGACCTATCCATAGTTGCTTCGACACGTAACAACGACTTCCGTGGACCTGAGAGAGGAAGACTTAACTTAAAACAAAATGGTAATAAGAAACGCTTCCCTGTGGAGACGTGGTGGTTTTGGACCACAGATCTGACGGTCGTTGGTTCGAGGCATGGTCCCTGCCATTGTGTTGTTTCCTTAGATTGTTTCTCTCAACCCAGGTTTATAAATTGGTTCCGTCGACATACCGGGTAACCCTGGGATGGACTAGCATCCCATCAAGGGGAGAGTAGCAATACTCTCAGTTGTTTCATGTTACAGAAAAAGGGTTATAAAGCTCCGGTGACGTGGCTTTCCAGTAGCTCGTGTGCGACTTAACCCCCTACCTACGTACCTTAACATAACTCTTTCAATATCTGGCCTTAAACTAACATTATCTTGCTACACTAAAATAAGGTATTGAACTGCTTTGTTTCGCGATGGCGAGAACGCAGCAGTTGCTCATTCAGTTCCTGGGGACATTTTCTTCACAGCGCAGGAGCAGGATAACAAAATTAACCCAGCGTCGATTTTAGTGTTTTTGTTCCATTGGATTGAAACAATTTGTCTGAGTTGAAGACAGACTTTTTTTTATAACCAATTAAATTTATTATCATGTGTGTAGCTTACTCCGAGAATTATTTTACCCAGGAAAGGCTTAAAAAGCCTCAGGAACTCCAAGGTCCGAAGTGCATGCAACAACTAATTCGTTCCTTTGAGCTGCTTTGAGCCCTTCAATGTCCAGTTCATTTGAATCGAGACTTCCAGAGCTTTCCCATTTGTCTTCACCTTTAAAATGACCTTTCCTTACCCCCATATATCATTAACATACCAATCAATCGTCCGGTGACCTTGAACAAACTTCTAAGACGAAATTCCTTTCTTTTCATTTTTACATCGCTAGAAGGCGGTGCCTCCATAGGCCCGTCTTAATAAGAACTTCCAGTAATTATCAGTGAGAGCAGGATTTCCTATATGTGGTCAAACAGCCCTCAATATCTGTCAACCGTACACCTGCTGATCTTCTTCCGCGACTTGTTCATCCTGGTATAAGTTTTCCAAGACTCTCATAAAGTCAAAACGCCTTAACTCAATGTTTAGCCTTAAGTTCCAAACGCTTGTGTCACGTGACTAGTAAAGGATGATTAAACGTTAAAAATCTTTAGAGCAAAATGGGGAATATAAAATGAAACAGAATTAAATCTTTTTGAGTGTCATTCTTTTACATTCTAAGAGCTTATAACGAATTCGCCTTGTGAGGTGGTCTCTTTTATTTATATTAGAACTTATTAAAGCATTAATTGAATCACGTGACCCATTTTCGTCATTTGTAGGATTTCTACCTAGTATGGACACATTTAAAAGGCTAATATATGTGAAGGGACGACACCCGAGGAGATTTAATTCTATTTAATTTGTTTTATATTCCCCATTCCACTCTGAAAATTTTAACCGTTATTAAGCCTTTACTGGTCACGTGGCCCAAATGATTGACGCTTGAAGTCAAAACTCAGCTAGTGTCATCAGGTTTTCCAAAGTTGCCAAGTTTGAGAGTTTTTCCGCAAATTCCCACAGAATTATGACTTTTGGGCAGATTTTTTGCAAATTAGGCTCAAACCATGCCTTAAGCGGCCTAAGACAGCCTACAGTAACAAAAGTCACTTCATCACGTTGACAAATTTAGTATAATATTTGAATTTATATTGTTTCTCTCTTAATTCAGACCTTAAAGGAGTACCCAAATCTATCTCTCAATCTACGGAGTTAAACAGCAAATAACACCCCTGAAAAAAGCGTTTAGTCTGTGTTTTGGCTTTGCAGGATATATTATACATTTTGCTGATAAATTCAAAAATCAATTGAAAAACAACCAACCCGCAAAGACAAACAAAACTTTGAAGTGAATCGTAAGGGCGTTTATTTTCGGTTGGAGGGGATGCGATTCTACGTATGACAAGATATGCAATTTAAGTCATTATTATTCTTAATAGTGGACAGTTTACAGCCAAGCGAGTTAGAGAACGGGCCATGAAATTTTAAAGACTAATGACGTGCATTATTTTACGAGTTAAAAGCCCGCATATTTAGGCCTTTGAAATGGTTAATGTCATTGTCTACTGTTAGGTTCATACGAAGGAGGCTGGACTCCTCTGTACAGTGACAAGTGGCAGTTTCTGCAAATTGATCTGGGTAAGGTTACTATGGTAACGGCGATTGGAACTCAAGGGCACAGTGTGAATGCATGGTGGGTTAAAACGTATGCGTTGGATTACGGCAACGAGGATGGAAACTTTTTAGCTCACAACAGTGGGCAGGCAAGTGTATTACGATAGTTGAATCCGGCTTAACGGAATTGAATTATATATTATTGCAACTGAGTTTCATTTAAGGACTCAGGGGTAGGTATTATATAATTTTTTTTAAACAAGTTTCTTCTGTTCTTTTCTCTATTCGTAGGAACTCGAAGGAAACTTTGAACGCGAAAGTACCATTGTCAACACACTTAATCCGCCAATAATCGCTCGTTTTATCAAAATCAAACCAAAAACCTGGAATAGTGTAATCACTCTGAGAGTGGAGTTGTATGGATGTTATGATGGTATGTACAACAGCACAAGGGCCACTGTATCCATTTTTATCCTGTACCATTATTGCAAGAAAAAAGATGTGGGTATTCATCATGGTTTCAAAGGTAGCTTTTGTAGTCGTCTGTCACACAACTGAAAGGAAACTTTGAACGAGACAACCCCACTGTAAACACACTTAAACCACCAATCATCACCCGTTTCATCAGAATCAAACCGAAAACGTGGAACCGGTAGATATCTTTGAGATTGGAGTTGTTTCGATGTTATGATGGTACCTGTATGTACAAACGGTCACAGTCACTTTATCCACTTTTTAAACTTTTGCAGAAAAAAAGAAAAACAAACATCATTGCCATCGTCGTGAACATTTTAACTCGTTTTAGCTTGTTTTTGATAGATCACCATTTGGCGTATTTTTCTGTTTGCAAACAGAAAAATACGCCATCTCTAGACATATGGTGGTCTATCAAAAACAAACTAAAACGAGTTAAAATGTCCACGACGATGACGATGACTGCACCAACTTGCTTTTAAACATTGCATGGGAGTAGAAAACTAGGACGTCACCTGTACAGGCCACAGCTATATCAGCCACGTCATCAGTCAAATAATTTTACCCCTGAAGAAGAAAAATGTGGGGATATCCGAATTCGGTGTACACACATGCACCCTGACCCAGTATATGTAAGTTGGCAACATCGCATTTTCTAGGTTTTCCTCAGCCTGTCCTGCGGCCTTGTGTTGACGTGTTGGGCATGCACAGCGGCCTCATACCCGACTCGGCTATTACAGCCTCAAGCTCAGCCCATCCTACACTCGTTGCGCCAGAAATTGGAAGGCTGCATTATCTTCGTTCTTCTGGCTCCGGTACGGGAGGATCTTGGGCAGCTGCGAACAACAACCCGTATCAGTGGCTTCAAGCAGACTTGGGGAACTGGACACGAGTTACTGGTGTGGCGACCCAGGGAAGGGAAGAGTACGGTCAATGGGTTAAAAGTTACAGCTTATCATCCAGCGATGGGCGATTTTTTGAGTTCCTTAAATCCAAAAGTGGTGTCAAGAAGGTACATAGCATAGCATCCTATGGTCTTGAAAGATAAAATCGAATGATTATTTCTAAAAAAAAAAAGAAGAAACATGAGAAAAATATAACAACAGCGACAAATTTTATTTAGAAACAAAAGTTACATACTTACTTATAAAAAGGCAAGAGAGTAATTATATAGTTGAAGTATTGGAATGAAAGACTTTAAAGATCAAAATTGAGTGGAGAAGGAGCATTCCCTCTTGCAAAGTGATAGATGAAGTTAATGATTAGAGGATTATTGTATTACAGAAATGAGAGTCTGTGAGGAGTCATCGGCCAAAAGCTTCTCGATACCATGCTTAAACACTCGTTTGGGACATTACTCCTTCATTCAATCTCCTCTTATGACCATAATGGCGGAAGTAAAACGTTGTTAAAAGTTTTAAGCTGCTTAATAAATGACGTTAGACATTTCAACAGCTTGCGTTCTATGTCTGAGTAATTCGTCGAGTTTTCATTTTTATGACAATCATAATTTCACAGCCGTCCTCACTGACCTTTTCAATTTAATTCAACTTGTTTCAAGCTTTTTAAGGTAATCATCTCTCAGGAGTTGTGGGTCTTACTTGATTTTCTTGCCAGTATAATGAGCATGCATCATTTGTAAGAATTGAGAGACAATGGACAATTTTTTGGTTTATTCTGGGGGAACCAAACACGTTTAGTACGTTAACAGTCTCCTTGATTAAGAGAAGACAGGAAAACTATTGAAATGTCGAGTGACTGGCTTTGACAGTGTCTTTTTTTTAAGAGACTTTATTGCAAACAAAAAAATACACAATACAATACAGTGGAGTTACAGCATTAATAGTAGTTTCATTAAGTGCCATAACTAATTAGGTTAAAACAATAAGGATATGTGACTAAATAATTAAATAAATAATATTGGAGCAAAGGCTGGGGAAAGCACAATCAAATCGTTTTAGACTATCTTGTTGATTTTCCATGTTCTTTCAAGTTTTGAGATGCATTCTGTCCTGTCTAAATTCTTATTCAAGGATTTGTTTGCATAAATATATTGCTTCACATGCTGTAGGAGCAATGAGATTTTTCTGAAAAGAAGTGAATTTGACGCAGGTGATAACTGATAGAAGTTCAATAATATCTGAGCGACAGTGGGGTTGATGTTCGTGTGGTGTTGTTGTGCATTAAACCAATTTTAAATGTCTTCATATAGTTTAAGAGAGGATGTGCATTCCATGAAGGTATGTTCAAGGGAGTCTGGTTCGTGACACTCCACGCATTCACTATTGTTGGCAGTTCCATAGTGTTAAGTTCTTTGTTGGTGATGAGAATACGGTGCAAAAGTTTGAAGGAGAATTGTTTCAGCTTGTTATCTTTAGTTATTTTGTATATATTATTTATACTTTTTCCCAATTGTCTGCAATCACTTCATTTTTTTCTGACCATGTTTTTTTTGCGGTTGATAACTTGTCTTTTTTTCAAGGAATAATTGGTAGTAGTCCTTGCATCGCATTTTGGGAAGGATTAACACTTTGCCTTTTGAAAGCTGAAACAAATTATCATCCTGTTCGGAAAGTCGTCGTGTAATGAGAGATTGCGAAGACTCACTTCGTATACATACTGGTATTGCGGAGATGATTTGCTGATATCTCAAAAAATTGGTTTTCAGTTTGTATTTGTCGTTGAGTTCAGATAGCGAGAGGAAATTGCCGTTCTTGTTTAGAAGATCTTGGACAAAGTGAATATCTTTATCAAACCAAGCTTTCCAATAGATAGATTTTTCTTCAATGGTTATGTCCTTATTATTCCTCAGAATAAACGTTTTTTTGGTGCATATCCTCGAAATTATTTCGCAGATCAGCGAAATAGTCTATAGCAGCTCTCTATAGAAAGTGGGTAATTTTTCGCTAAGTTTTTTCGCGTTGTAGTTGCATTTTAGAATGAAGAGAAGAACGCCGAGTATGGTAAAGTAAGAGTTTGGAATTGCTTTGGCAGTGTTGTTGTTATTGACTTATGGCAGCCATAATAAAATTTTCTCGTAGTACCAGATTTTCTTGCTAAATAGTGTTCTTTACCTTGGATCTAACAGCTTATTTAAGATTGTTCATTTTTTTTCTAGTTGATGACTTAAAGAAGTCACTGGAAGCTAAAAATGTTCATTTTGAGTACCAGTGTGTAGACTAGAGGCTTAATCTTCTTTTTATCTTCTTTAGAAATATTCCTGCAATCTACAAGTGCAATCTACAAAGTAGACTTACGTTTTCATCTTGAATGTTAATAGCCTTACAAAGGTAACTATTTTAGATTTTCAGCGGGAATAGTGACCGATACACAGTGGTGAGAAACGACTTGGATGAGCCAATTATCACTCGTTACATTCGCATTCACCCAGAAACATGGTATGGGCATATATCCATGAGAGCAGAATTCTACGGTTGTAGAACAGGTGGGTGTGACAAGAGTAAGAATAACTTATCAGACAGAACAGAGATAAAAGCAATTAAAACATGGCCTATAAAATCGTTTTAAACCTAGAGTCAGTAAGAACAGTGTTCAGGCGTCGTGCTACTTTTGTGCCGAACTTACGTTAATCATTGAGTTTAGTTTCTCTAAGTACCAGCAATGTATAAATAATTGGACGGAAAGATTGTACAGGGTCCTTATGTTTTATTTAAGGAATTACAAGGATGGAAGTGCATCACAACTCAAGAAAATTGAATTCATGAGAGACGATCCAGTTGTCATTCGGATGGAGCTTTGAGTTTTTTAGCCGTTATTTTCTCACTCAAGATTATGTTCCTTTGCTTTGTCCATATTGATGATGTTTTTGTTCCTTCTTCAGGATAGCAATAAAAAATCAAGGTTCCGGTTATACTTGCAAAAATACGACATACCAGCCTGGACAAAAGCCCTTAAAGTGATCGCATTATTTTCCTCAATTCGCCCTTTGGAACGTCATTTTAAAAGAAGGACATTTAACAGCTATTAAATCTGACTGGAAGTTTGAAACCAATCCTAAGGCCTAATACCACTCTGAAACGTTTGCATGCATTGAGCTCTAATTCTTTCACTTCCTATAATAATTGAATCCCTTTTATTTACTAGGAACTCCAAATATTACATGCTTTTCACCGCTGGGTATGGAAAGTGGCCGCATACCGGACTGGTCCATAGTTGCTTCGTCACATAACAACGAATTCCGTGGACCTGAGAGAGGAAGGCTCCATTTAAAACAAAACGGTAATGGGAAAGCATCGTGAACAACATGTGTCATTTGATATATCCTTTAAATGTTAATAATGTGTTAAAAACAAGTTTACTTTAATCTACCCACCTAAGGACCTGGCTTTAAATAATGACATTATTTTATTGCAAAATATTAGTCTTATGAAATTTTAAGAATTCCCGCGTTTCGAGTTGCCACAGATTTGATCAAATTTTTAAACTGCTTTATTTGCAAAACGAAGCGATGTATCGACATGAAACTTTCCTTGAAGAGTTATCTCACTTTTGAGGAGAATATATTAAAAATAAAATAGCTTTGTGGTGATCTTAGTTTACGTTTCAGAATTTGATGACGTCACATCAAACCATCCATACCCAGACATTTCGTTTCATGTTTGTTTGTCTCACAATGTTGTCACTTGGTTGCGCAAATTGCGTCGTCTTGGCTGTGTCGGACAGTTTGCCAGAGAATATTTTACCTCGGTCTTACTAATTCTGCGAAAAACTGGCCGCATTTTCTTTCCATCACCGCAGCGGCATAATCTTAAGCTGGAGAAATCAAGAAGGTTATGGCTATTGAAAATCGCAAGTGTTATGTCCGGACGCCGTGAATTCTAGTTCACTCTAACAGCAGAAGTAAATACAATTCAATTAGTTTTACCACGCAATTATTGTTAACTCTAGGCAATAAACAGCGAAACCAAAATACCATTTTAAACCGAAATAATTTCTTTTATTAGCCGAAAAGGCTTTTTTGTCGCTCTTCCAAGTCATGCGATAAGTCTTATCTCATTTTGTTTAGCTGAAAAAGAGAAAAATCAAAATAATCTATTATCAACGAAGAGGTGCTTCTCATCTCTCCACTACTTAATTAAGACCATGCAAATATTATCAATATTTAAAGGAAAGCTATCAAGTTCATTGATGTAGATAAAGCCACTGCGTTGTGGAATTTAACATCTAGTCTTTAAGTCAAAGAGGACAACCTGCTGCTCTCAGCGTACGTTTTGCACGTAGCCGTTGTCCACTATGATCTAGCCTACTCCCTAGTATTACTACCTCATCAGGCTTATTGCGCTGGTATCGCCCGGCAGCTAGTCTGCAATTGTTCGTGTTCGCATGACAATTTAGTCCCCCACTTTTCTGGGGGCATACTCATTTGATAAACAATCGTCGGGACATTGGTGACACACGCGTGTATAAATATTTAAGAGTGTGATGTATTTAGCATCAGATTTTTTATAGTTTCCTTTTTCCAATAACAATTAGTAGGAGTGACCCAATTCTATTTCTCAATCTATTCCGGGAGTAAAACAATGGACTCTTCTCGTTTGTGTTTTGACTCTGCGGGGTTCCTTTTGTTTAAAAAACCTCTTGGTAAAAAACATTGATACTCAGCGAACGTCTCACCGGTTTTTCCAATCCAAAAATTAGAGGGTGTTCATCCCAACTTATTATTCATTGAAACACTGCACTCCTGCTTTTTAATTGATTAATTAATCAATCAACCAATCAATCAATCAATCAATCAATCAATCAATCGATTTATCTATCCATCTGTCTATCTAACTATCAATCAATCAATCTATCTATCTATCTGTATATCTACCTATCTATCTATCTATCTATCTATCTATCTATCTATCTATCTATCTATCTATCTACCTATCTACTAATTTATTCATGCATGCGTTCCTTTATATATTTATTTATTTATCTATTTTTTGTCATATGTACAAACAAAACTTGGAAGCGACTCGTTAAGCCATATTTAAGGGAATAATCGACTTAAACGTGATTCTACGCATAAATGTGTCTTTTCGAAGCGTCTTTTTAGATAATAGAACGTTTTTAGCCGAGCGAGCGAGCGGGCGGGCCATGCCACTTTAAAAATTAATGACTTGAATTTACGAGTTAAAAAGCCCTGATATGAGAGCCCACAAGCCCTTTCGAATGGTTAATAATAACATATTTTTCTGTTAGGTTCATACGAAGGAGGTTGGACTCCTCAGTACTTTAACAAGTGGCAGTTTCTACAAATTGATCTGGGTAATGTCACTATGGTGACGGCGATCGCAACTCAAGGACACAGTGCGAATGCATGGTGGACGAAAACGTATGCGTTGGATTACGGCGTCGAATATGGAATCTTTACAGCATACAATAGTGGACAGGCAAGTATATAAGGATAGTTAAACCCAGTTTAAGGAAGTCGAATTTTTATATTATTGCGTCTGAGTTTCACTTCAAGACTGCTAGCTATCACTTTAATTTATTTATCATACGACGTTAGTTCTTTTTCTTATTTGTAGGAACTCGAGGGAAACTTTGAACGTGACAGTACCATTGTGAACACACTTAAACCACCAATCATCTCTCGTTTTATCAAAATCAAGCCAAAAACCTGGGCAAATGCAATCACTTTGAGAGTGGAGTTGTATGGATGTGACGATGGTAAGTACAAAAGCACACGGGGCACTGTATATAGGTCTTAAAGATGACTACGATAAAAAGATTGTGCAGAAGAAGAAAATAGAAAACAGGACGCAAAATTTAAAAAAAATTCTTTTCTCCGTCCACTAGTACTTTATGAAGCATTCTTCAATTTTACTTTAAAGAAAAACATTTAATTTCGTTGCTGTTATCGCCATTTTTCTAGGTTTTTCTAAGCCCATCTTACGGTCTTGTGCTGAAGCGCTGGGAATGTACAGCGGTCTCATTCCAGATTCTGCTATTACAGCCTCGAGCTCACACCAGCACGCTTTAAGCCATGCACCAGAAAACGGAAGGCTGCATCATCTTTTTGGTCTTGGTACGATAGGATCTTGGGCAGCTGCCAACAATAATCCATATCAGTGGCTACAAGCAGACTTGGGGAACTGGACTCGAGTCACTGGTGTGGCAACTCAGGGAAGGCAGGATGGCGATAATTGGGTTAAAAGTTACGGCTTATCATCCGGCGATGGGCAAGTTTTTGAGTTCATTAAAACTGAAGATGGTGCCAAAAAGGTAAATAACTCTTACTTATTACTGGTAATCTCAAGGTAGCTCCTGTTTATTATGAGACGGCAGCCAAAAATCGACAGTATTGCGTCGCATCACTTAGGGCCAATTATTTGACCAAGTTGTTTCTCCACTTCTCTACAAAGATATTTAGAGTGCTACTGAACTACCATTCTCCCTACAGGGTAGAAACTATTTTAGTACATAAGAAAAGATAACAAGTTAAAGCACCCGTAGAGAAGATTGCATTTATGAAGAACCCTCACGTGGTCAAGAAATTATAATTGATAGATAATTCATGTTTTCACGACGGTTCTCCGTTTTGAGTAAGCACTGAGCAAAGTGCACACGACAGAGTAACTATTCCATTACAAGGAGCATTCTGCATATTCCAAAGGATAGTTATGACGGGAATGCAGCGGTATTGCACATTTCAACGTTGTGAAATCGATGCGCAAAATGGTAAATCGCGGCGCTCTATAACAAGTACTTGAAGTACCGGAGGTGTCTTTCAGCGTGCGTTCGAAAGACTGGAAGAGATGTCGGTCTTTGTATATAAATGCGTCCAGAAAATCTAAGATTCGGAACATTTTGTGTCTTGAATGGGTTTGACTTTCCCTGGTTTTTTTTCCTTGTACTTAGCAAAACAAGCCACGCAATAGTGTATACTGTTATTTATCTATTTTACTTTTACATGATTTTTGGTTGTTTTCGTGTTTTCTTTATTAAAAGCCCTTTAGGGAAGAATAAAGTATGTATGTATGTATGTATGTATGTATGTATGTATGTATGTATGTATGTATGTATGTATGTATGTATGTATGTATGTATGTATGTATGTATGTATGTATGTTTGTATGTATGTATGTAACATGTGTGTGTGTGTGTGTCTGTGTGTGTGTGTGTGTGTGTGTGTGTGTGTGTGTGTGTGTGTGTGTATGTATGTATGTATGTATGTATGTATGTATGTATGTCTGCTTCCCCCCTTACTGTATTCGGGGAACGCTAAGTTCGCTGTGGGGTCTATTTGCCTATCCGCCAAACAGTTGCCCGGGAAACATTATAAAGTTTTGCATTTTTGCGAACTAAAAGTTTCCTAACTTGAATGCCTTTAGCTCGAGATCAACTTTCGACAAGTAGTCACGCAAATATACAGACAAGGTATTTTATAAAACGCATGCATTTATTACTGTATTGCGGCAAAATGCATGGACTGGAGTGGAATTCAAAGGCTTAATTCTAGCATGTACGGTTTGGTTGAGTTTGGTAGAAATTTTGTGCTGCCGTTATTTTATTTATTAATTTTTTATTGTTATTATTAATTTTTTTTTTGCAACTTCCAAGACAGATCTAGCCTGCGAGCAAGCTCTCTCGGGGTGGGGGCGCCAGATCGCCCCGGAGAGCTTGCTCTCAGGCTAAGACAGATCACGCAAAAATTATTTATCTGTGATACCCAATAGAAAGAAATCAGCTGTGATTGTATAGGTGCGCACAACTGTATAACTCCAGCTCGTAAGGCCCCGTCTTTGATAAACCACAGGTTTTCTTGTTTATTATGCTTCTTTTAAATTGCTTAGTCATTGTCTTTATTTCTGAACTACGAAAATTATCGCGTTCTGCAATCAAAGCTTCGTTCTTCTTTTTTCTTTCTATTCTTGGGTATTGTGACGATTTTGTATCTTATTCCAACGAAAACAAAAGCAATCTTATAGTTTAGCTTAACATTTTAATGAATGTGTAACAGAGAAGCAAACGTAATTGCTTTTAGATTTTCAATGGGAATACTGACCGATACACAGTGGTGAGACATGACTTGGATGAACCACTTATCACTCGTTACATTCGCATTCATCCAGTAACATGGCAGAGTCATATTTCTATGAGAGCAGAATTCTACGGCTGCAGAGCAGGTAAGTGAGCAAGACAAACGTAAGAGAAATAAGTACAAAGCTCAGATCAGTGAGAACATCGTTTGCTAAGGCCTTTTTCAGACGACGCGCAAAAACAGCATGCTTACGCCAAACTACAGCTCATTCAGTAATTTCGCCCCCGGGCCTCGTTTTCAAGGTGACGTTGTTGGTCATCGAATTCCAAAAGCAGTAAAGTTGGAAAAATACTAACATTAAAAAGGTTTGGAGTTGCCAAATGCTTACAAGGAATTGCGCACATACAAGGCTTGGTGGTGAACATTCATAAGACCTATTTAATTAATTAAACGCGTGAAACAAGGGGCGCTTTACATTTAGAGACAATTTCGGTTTGAAAATCTGAAAACTTCCTTTGTTAAGTACAAAACCCTTTTTCTATTGAAACGAAGAGCCTCGTTTCCACTTCTAAACTTGCAATCACATCGGTAGTACAAAAACCACTCGTGATGGCGCAAGAAGCCAACAAAGGATAAACAAAATAGATTTTGTACCGCCGTTACTTTCTGATGTGGACAATTTCAAGGAAGAAGCTGATACTGTCGAGCAGCGGAAATGCTTTTGACTTTGTTTCAAAAGCAGCTACTTGTTTTCGTTGTGCGAGAAGAAAATTGAATGGAGCGCAAAATTATTTTGAGTCTATAAGGGGGTGGCTATCATGAAAACGAGTTTGCAAGGCGAGCACCAGAAATGGAAATTCTTGTGCAAATAGTACGGTAATTTACGTTTCGAAAAGTTGAGACAGAAAAAGTGGAGCACCTTCGACGGCCGTCCGTTTGTTCCGAATTTTCCAGACTGGTGTATCGGCGCATTTTAACCAGTTGGACCGAAAATCTTGCATAAATGTAAGCGCCCCTGGTCTAAGGTCAAAGACAACTCTCCTCGAGACGCTTGTATTGGTCCCACAACTTTTGCTTTGCCGTGTTTTTATTTACCAGGACCACCAAACATCACATGCTTTTCACCGCTGGGTATGGAAAGTGGCCTCATATTAGACTTATTCATCGTTGCTTCGTCACGTAACAACGAATTCCGTGGATCTGAAAGAGGAAGACTTAATTTACAACAAGACGGTAATGAGCAACTTGTATCTTTTAGTAAGGCCTTTTAGAATTTAAACCTGTGTTAAGGAAAAGAAAAAAAACGTCACGTCCAACATTGAAAGCAATCGCCTTAAAATAACATCATTTCCCTGCACCAATTAACCTCTCGCAAGTTCATATCATTTTTTAGTTATATTGAGTACGGCAATCTCTGAGGGGAACAAGCCACTTAAGATTCCCATAGCAACTTCCAGAATCGTATGAAAGAAAACGCTTTTATTCACTTTCAAAATAGGTAATTAAGTGCCTCCATGTAAGACCCAGGCCGTTACAAAAATGAAGGTTACTTCATGGAAAGTGTGGCGTACGGAGTTTTATTTACGAGTTGTGAAACTTCGGGAGCGAACCAACGCGGCTTTGCGGCAATATGGCCATGATAACCGTCGCAAATATATAGTTGTAAACAGGATATTTCAAAGTCATTTACGTTGACAACTTGTAGTAGTTGTGTTAGCTGTAGTTGGTATAGCTGGTGTAGTAGCTGCAGTTGCTGTATCAGCTGCAGTTAATGCAGTAGGTGTAGTAGCTGTAGTAGCTGAAGTTAGTGTACTTGGCGTAGTCGGTGTAGTAGCTGTAGTTGGTGTAGTATTGTAGCTGTAGTTGGTAAAGTAGCTGTAGTTACGAACTGTAGTTAGTCTAGTAGCTGTAGTTGCTTTAGTAGCTGCATGTAGTTGCTCTAGAAACTGTAGTTGGTACAGGTATAGTAGTTGACGTAGTTGGGGTAGTAACTGTAGTGTTGTGGTAGCTGTAGCAGCTGTAGTACCCGTAGTTGCTATAGTAGCTGTAGTTAATGTAGTAGGTGTAGCAGCTGTACTTGGTGTACTTGGTGTAGTTGGCATGTATGGTGTAGTAGTTGTAGTTGCTGTGGTTGGGTGGTTGCTGTAGTAGCTGTAGTTGGTGTGGTTGCTGTAGTAGCTGTAGTTACGGCAGTTGGTGTAGTTGGCATTGGTGTAGTAGCTGTAGGAGCTGTAGTTGCTGAGATTAGTGTAGTTGGCGTAGTTGGTGTAATAGCTGTAGTAGCTTTTGTAGGTGAAGTTTCTGTATGTAGTAGCTGTAATTGCCGTAGTTGATGTAGGTTGCTGTAGTAGCTGTAGTTGGTGTAGTTGGTGTAGTAGCTGTAGTTACCGTAGTTGGTGTAGTTGCTGTAGTTTCTGAAGTAGCTGTAGTTGGTGTAGTAGCTGTAGTTACCGCACTTGGAGTAGTTGCTGTAGTAGCTGTAGCTGGTGTAGCAGCTGTGGTAGTTGTAGTTGAGTAGTAACAGTTGGTGTAGTAGTAGCTGTAGTAGTTGTAGTAGGTGTAGTTACTGTCGTAGCTGTAGTTGGTGTAGCAGCTGTAGTTGCCGTAATTGATGTAGAAGATGTAGTTACAATACAATGCAATACAATACAATACAATACAAAAATCTTTATTCACCCACGGTCAATTGACCAGTTACATATACTATTAAGTAAACCAACAAACTACTTCTAATCTACATCTAGGATAAAACATACAATAATGTGGTAAATACTATAATTAAAAAGTTGCTTTCCACGAATGCCGTGTCTTAAAATATTTCTTTAATCAAGTTTTTGAATTGCTTGAGGGACAACTTCCCTTACTCCGCAGTCCAGAGAACTGTGGCACTATAGCTGAAGCTATTTTTGTAACAATTTGTGCGCGGTAACGAAACATTGATTTTACTATCAGAGTCTCTCAAGCTATAGGCAGTGTCGCGGTTTACAAATTTCGAGCACAGTTACTCAAGTACTATTGTTTGTTTTGTTTTTTGTTTTTCGTTTTTTTTTTTCATTTTTCCCTCTTTCACGCCCCCACCCCCCGAGAGAGCTTGCTCGCAGGCTAAAGCACTAACCCAGGTAGAGACTTGTAAACCATTGTGGCTCTCTGAATTTTTCCCTGACAAGTTAGATTTTTCGAAGCTAGGATCTCGAAACACAAGCCCGAATATGTTACCAACATCAGCGTCAAAATTTGAGAAAGTGCAGACCCGGGCTGCTCTATTTTGTAGTTTCTGTAATTTGTCTCGCAAAGTTATGCCACAGTGGATCGCCAGACAATATTGCAATAATCAAAGTGAGGTTGTATTCAATAAATAACTTACTCGTTTTATGGCCCCAATCCTAGAGCGATCTTCTTCGTTAATTTATCAATTTGGCTGCTTCAATTACGTTGGTCATCTCAGTGCTTTTGTAGTAGTGACCTGACTAATTGGAGCACCATTGATTACAGGTGTCGGGATATCTGTCAGAGCACTCATCCTTTGCCTTGACCCAATTAGTATAAATTCAATTTTAGTCACTGCTGTACTAGCTGCAGTAGCTGCAGTAGGTGTAGTTGCTGTAGTAGCTGTAGTTGGTGTTGTAGCTGTAGTAGCTGTAGTTGGCGTAGTTGGCGTAGTTGGCGTAGTTGCTTTAATTGATGTAGTAGCCGTAGTTGCTGTAATAGCTGCAGTGGCTCCAGTTGGTGTAGTTGGTGTAGTATCTGTAGTAGCTGTAGTTGGTGTAGTAAATGTAGTTGGCGTAGTTGGTGTAGCAGCTGTAATAGCTTTAGTAGCTGTAGTAGCTGTAGTTATAAACTATAGTTTCTGTAGTAGCTGCAGTTAATGAAGTAGGTAGCTGTAGTTGGTGTAGTAGCTATAGTAGATATAGCAGCTGTTGTTTCTGTAGTAGCTCTAGTTAATGTAGTAGCTACTACATGGTGTGGTAGCTGTAGTTGGTGTAGTTGGCGTATTTGGAGTAGTAGCTGTAGTAGCTATAGTTCCCGTAGTTGGTGTCGTTGCTGTGGTTTGTTTTAGATAGTTGCTGTAGTTGTTGTAGTGGGTGAAGTTGTTGTAGTAGTTATAGTTGCCGTAGTTGGTGTGGTTGCTATAGTTGCTTTATTGTAGTAGTTCTAGTTGCTGTGATAGTTGTAGTGTAGCTGTAGTTGACTTATCTGGTTTAGAATCCCCACCCCACCATGAGATAGCCTATAAGGCCTTTTGATTGGTTAAAAGTGTTATTTTCTTACTTTTAGGTTCGTACGAAGGCGGATGGACTTCCCAGTGGTCTACTATAGGGGAATTTTTGCAAATTGATTTGAGTAATGTTACTATGGTGACGGCGATCGCAACTCAAGGGCACAGTGTGAAGGCATGGTGGGTAAAAAGGTATACGTTAGATTACGCCAACGAAGATGGAAACTTCACAGCATACAATAGTGGACAGGCAAGTATGTTAAGATACTTAGAAATCCGTCTCAAGGGAATCAAACTATGCACTATGGTGTCTGAGTTTCACCTAAGGACCGTCATATACATTGTTATTGATGACGATGCTTACTACACTACTTTCCTTTTCTCGCTCTGATTTTCTTGGGTTTGTTTGTTATTTTACTTTCAGGAACTCGAAGCAAACTTTGAGCTTGACAGCACCATTCTCAACACCCTTAATCCACCAATCATTGCTCGTTTTATCAAAATCAAACCAAAAACCTGGACAAATGCAATCACTTTGAGAGTGGAGTTGTATGGATGTTACAATGGTATGTACAACAGCATAATGCCCAGCATAATCACATTTCATCCTCTACATTGTGGCGAGGAACAAAACGAAATACATCATAAAATAAACGAACTGGGTATTCATTATGGATTAAAATGACGGCTTTTGATATTCGTTCGTCACACAATATAGTTGCTCTCAGTGGATCACATTGGGGGTCGACGGGTTGTGTATCACTACATGTATCTGCGTGGTTGCTGGTGATCAATGCATGTGGTTGTCGCCATCGCCTGATGAAGACTAGCAGTAGGCGATTAAAATGTCGTGATCCACAGGAAAGTGTCTATATCATAGGAAAACCATTAAGAAAGGTATCAAATTAATTACAGTGTTAAGTATAATGTTGCATTTGCCAAGGCGTTTGACACAAACTTCTATGATTTTTCGATAGAAAGCAGAACGAGTTAAAACAACCATGGAACCGGTTTTCAGGTGTCTAGGATTAACCCTTTGACTCCCGGCAGCGCTTTTTTGTGCGCTCTCGAATAAGGTGTTTTCTTCAGTTTTGCAAGAGTAATCTGCCAAGAAGGGAGGAAATTCCCTTTACAAAATCGAAGGAATATTTGGCCTACCCACCCATAATTAACTAATTTTGTCAACATTTTCTAGTCACCTCAAGGCGTAGGTGAAAAGTTTTCCATCAGAAAGTCGAGTAAAACCACTCGAAAACGGGGAAACAGGGAAAATTTAGAGGACCTAATTAAATGTTTGCCTGGGATAGTACGCCGGGGCAATTTAGTATTCATGCTAACGATTACTTAGGCAGTTTCGCTCAAAGTAAAGAAACAGGTAAGCTTCTAAAGTAACTGTGGTGCTGCGTCGGTGGGGAAGTGAAACACAAACATTTGGATTTATCAACCGAGTTGGTAAAGTTGCCCACAGTAACAAAATTTAAAGCTGACGTTTCCAGCGTTAGCCTTTCGTCAGGACGAATAAAGGAAATACTATTTGTAGCTTCAAATTGCAGCTTCTATGTAAATTCAGCGGTCAAAGAGTTAGGAAAAGCGAGGACTGCCCCAGTAGCTTGTAAGGAGGATGCTAGTAGATGAACAGTCAAAGCAACAGGACTCTGGTTTAACACAAGCTGCTAAAAAACGAGAATCACGACCTATCAAAGACTGAGCCAATCTCGCAATCGCAAAGATAGTTAACTGAGTTTTCCGTACAAGAGAGAAAAGAAACACAGAGAAACAAACAAAAACGTACAAAGGACTAGAAGAAATAAAAAAAATACCGCAAAAAAGGCACCCATTTCATAACTATGGTGCTCCGTTCTTCGGCCAAGAAGGATTCCTGCTGTCAATCACGTCATCGAATAGTGGTTAGTCTTGAGACAGAAACGAACGGGAAAACTGCACACGCAGGCATATACACACATTTGCTACAGCTGAGATATCTGTTGAAGAATTTTGAATCTGAAGTAAAATCAGGAGCAAATGGTTTATATTTCTTATCCTTGCATTAAATTGCCCTCTAAAGAAGAAACACCCGGGCGGTTGAACGTTTCTCTTCTTAATGAATTGAACTTTGCCGCATTTCTAGGTTTTCCTAAGCCTGCCTTACGGCATTGTGTTGACGCGTTGGGAATGCATAGTGGTCAACTATCAGACTCTGCTATTACCGCTTCAAGCTCATCCCACCCCACAAACTTTGCGCCTAAAATTGGACGGCTGCATTATCTTTCTTCTGGCTCCGGTACGGGAGGATCTTGGGCAGCTGGGGGCAACAACCCGTATCAGTGGCTGCAAGTAGACTTGGGGAACTGGACTCGAGTTACTGGTGTGGCAACCCAGGGAAGGCAGGACTCCAGTCAATGGGTTAAAAGTTACAGCTTATCAACCAACGATGGGCAATTCTTTGAGTTCCTGAAAACCGAAAGTGGTGTCAAGAAGGTACATTTCATCAACACTGGTAACCTTAAAGGATTTTAGAAGTGTTGGAAAAAGGACTTTTTCTTAATGCGAAGGCGAACATCGATACTATTGTTTAAAAGATGTGTTTCTACATGTTGGTTCGTAAAAGCTTTGGGGAAGATATACGAACGTGACGATTTTTTATCCTAAGAACTATCGGACACCAATTATAAAATGTGTCATTTTTTCATGAAATACCCGTTCCAAAGACAAACTAACTTAATTAACCATTTAATTTGCTGCTTATTTGCTAGTGATGAAATGAGTAGCTACGCAGTCGTTGGAAACAGGGCGACGATTAGTTTATGTTATTACAAGAATAAATATATTCTAAATATAAGTTAAGGAAAAGCTACATACACTTCCAATTTCCTGATTATGTTTTCTTTTCCTGGTTTCGGCGCATAATTGTCATTGGCTAACACTACATTTAAATTGACCGAAATAAGGAAATCACTTGAGGCTCGTTACGTCCTTTCGAAAAATTAGTCATTCTTATTTGTCCCTTTAAACAATGCTTTGGTTTGAAAAAAATCAGCAACTTTATAAAGTAGTTTACATTTTCATACATATGACATCGCGATTACAAACATTATTCATCATCATCGTCATCGTCATCGTCATCGTCATCGTCATCGTCATCATCATCATCATCATCATCATCATTATCATCATATCCTTTATTTAAAAACGATAAAAGTTTTAAAGCAAAATGCTTGTGGGGTCGTGTAATAAACAGGTTAAAAATTAAAATTACATACGATACAAAACCACGATAATTCTCCTAAGAATACTATTCGTAAGAAATTGAAATCGATAAGGGTATTTATTTTTAGATTTTCAGCGGGAATACTGACCGATACACAGTGGTGAGACATGACTTGGATGAGCCACTTATCACTCGTTACATCCGCATTCACCCAGTAACATGGCAGAGTCATATTTCTATGAGAGCAGAATTCTATGGTTGCGGGGCAGGTAGGTTATTAGCTGTTCCACCATCCATTTCAGAGTGATAATTATAAAACACCAGCACTGAATGACCAAATTTATTACTTTTGAGAAATCTTTAACCAGGGCAAGGAAGAAACAACACAATGAATCCAGAAAATAGTCCACTGCAAAAACACCAGAGGATTGGGGATGAGTACCGTTATTCTACATTTGCTTTTTAAAAAAACAAGACATTCATATATAAGATCCCCTAAATAGTAAATATTAAAAACGTTTTGGAAGGAGAATAACAAAAATGGCAGAATTTAAAAAATATATATATTGAAAGTAAGAAAAGAGTTTTTTGGACTAGGAACAAGAGGAATATAAGGGTTTGCATGAACTTTTGCATCTTTTTTAAATGCTTCTTCGCCTGTCTTAGCAGAAAACTGTTAAACTTGTTTCTGCTTACTGATCAGCAGCCATGCTTTCGTTGAATGAATAGCTTTTTAATTCGATCGACACAGCATACTCGACCTCAGCCCTCTTTCATTTTGAAATGGTCTACAGGGCCGGCCTTGCATACGAATGATAACTCTCGTTGTGGGCGTCGTCAACGCGATTTGCTGAAGGGAGGCCCAAACATCACGTAAGGCAGCATTCGGCCTAAAAATTGTAATCAACAACTTTACATGTAAATCAGGCAAATTAAAAAAATTAACAAGATTGTTCTCATATTGAGCTGTTCTAGTCAATTACCCTAAAGCGTGACAGAGAAGGACATAGAAGAATACAAGTTCGATCTACTTTCCAGCCTGACAGGGGAGAGACCTGACGCTCCATTGTCAAAACGTTGGCTGGCACTGCGTACTCGTGTCAAGTGACAACCCTATCCAGGGGGACAAAATATTTTTCACTTATCTGCAATTAAAAAAACAGTCATGCCCTCTTCGATGTAGTCGTCATTTGACTGTCCTGCAAAGAGAAAGCTAAGGTGTTAACGGTCGAGTATAGCGTCTTTGCCAGACAGGCATCAATGGCGTCTGATTTCGAACTGACGTCCGTTCTTAATCATTTCAGTTGGTAAATACTGTAAACACGCAAGGTATACTAAACTTTCCTTGCAGTCTCGTAGTCATTAATTTGTGAGCTCGGCGAGGCCAAATGTATGTTGGTCGAAAAACTCGAGCCTTTATCGAAGAAGGGAACATGTAAATTCTTTTCTTCCCCGTCTTCTTTTAAACGGTGAAAGGTAAATGAGCTAAAATCGCGTAATTTTCTATTGAATTGCGTTTGGTCTATTGTGAAGAAACCACGTCAATGGCGCCACAACATGAGTTAACATTTTTTTTTATTAAAATACATAGCCCGTCGCAAAATCTGATTTTATAAACTACCAACTTTCAAACTATGTTTGAGGTTTTCCCAGTTTTAATACAACAGGTCTGATATTTTTTACTGAAAATTTATTTAAGTGAAAGTTAAAATCATGTAACAATGCGATATCCTTGTACTCAACAAACCCTCTACTGCTTTTTGCCTTTTACTGGCAAATTTTGAAACCAAGAACAAATCTTGCAAGAGGGAGTGAGTACATTTATTATCAAATGCTCCATTTGTAGACGGCAGAATAAAACAAGCAGAAGTGAAAGTAATTTTACTAGTAAAACCGAGAAACTGATAGCCCAGAAATCATGGACTGCTTTGATAAACGCTGTTATTTGACTTCATTTACTCTGTGCATTTTTCAAAGAACGGATGATAACCTAACATTATGGCTGGCTATTGTATTTGCCAGGATCTCCTAACAGTACATGCATTTTACCCCTCGGGATGGAAAGTGGCTTCATATCGGACCTTTCCATAATTGCTTCGTCATCTTACAACCAGTATCATGGACCTGAGAGGGGAAGACTCAATTTACAACAAACTGGTAATAAACTGTAAGATAACTGTCTGATCTATCATTGATACCTCGCATTTTTTAATTTAATTTAATTTTTATTCTTAGAAGTTGTAAATTGTACATTTATCGCGTATGTTAATTTCTATTATTTGTAATTTATAATTTGAGAGCCTCACGTTTATCAGTTTTTACTGTTTGTCGTAACCCCCTTTTAAATAAAGATTATTATTATTGTTATTATTATTATTATTATTATTATTATTATTATTATTATTATTATTACTATAGAATGGAAGGCCTTAAACTCTATGAATAGAAAAAAAAAACAGCGTTTTTGGAAATCCGCATCTTTCAGGTCAACTATATTTGTTGATTGAAATATCGTACGTTTACTCCACCAGGTTCTTATGAAGGAGGTTGGGCCGCCAGTTCCAATAATCTATTGCAATATCTGCAAATTGATTTAGGCAATGTTACTGTGGCAAAAGCTATCGCGACTCAATCGCACCGTTTGCAAGCATGGTGGGTAACGAAGTATACGTTGGATTACGGCAACGAAGATGGAAACTTGAAAGCGTACAACAACGGACAGGCAAGTATCTGTGAACAATTTTATATTCTTAAAGTTTTATGGGGCTACTTCAGATGCATTGCCAGCGATAACCATTCCTGCCTATCCGTTTCCTACGGTATGATGGTTGGATATAAAACCAAACCAAAACAATTCTTTTGTCCGAGCTAAAATGCAAATTAGAGGAAATACTCGTTTGCTCAATCTTGGCTGCTATGCTGCAAGACGACAACCATCTGAAAATAAATTACAAATTAGAAAACGATTTTGAGTGCTATGGCCTTGGAAAGTCAAGTTCGACCTAAAGGCACTATTTTCCCACTTAAAACCGTTTGCATGTCTACCAAAACATTTCACACAGTAAAACTAATTACGGAATAAAAAAAACCACTTAAACCCACCTAGCTGACTCTTGTCCTCGTTTTCTATTCGCTCATAAAAAACTGGCCCTCGTGGTGTAATTGGTAAATAGAGCACCTGCCGTTTTCAGTAGCTGTGCGCCTATCCCTTAGACACATTTTGACACAAGATTGTTGAGAAGCGGTTGCTATGGTTACGAGATATGACGTCATAAGTAGTAGGTGTCAAGCAATTTTGGGGTAAAAATGTGTTTTTGACCTTTTTCATGCGGGTGAAAAAAGCACAAAAACTTCACAAAAAGCATCAAAGGGTTTAATTATGTTGTATTTTAGATGTCTAGCGTCAAAAATGTTTAATTTTCGCCGTTTTTTGCTAATTTCTAATTCTGGATAAAATTCAAGATAGTGGCTAATAAGGCCGCCATCCTGGATGACGTTGTAGGCCCCCAGCGGCAGCGCAACCCAAAATGTACACCTCATCCTGTAGAGCACACCAAAGGCTTTCTATTAAAGGCAAAATCTTTGGGAAATATTGAATACACAGCAAAAACCCAGTGAACCCCCCCTTGTACCATGGCGCGAGTGTGATCCGAGGGCTAGTCTCGTTGTAGATGAAATGTTCTGTCACATAAAGCTGGATCTTAGTGGAATCTAACAGGCACTGGGAATTAAATTCGCGCAAACACGCGTAGGCTATAATTTTCAATGGTAGGTTCCTTTTTGAGAGGCAGTTGACTGTTCATGCTTTTGATCCTTGGGAGCATTTTTCGAATTATCTAAAGCTGTAAGTCCGTTTGTTTTGAGTACGCCTAAGTATTGACCACGGTCACTTAACCGCACAGCCGGTCTGATAAGAATGTTTTCTTAAAATTTTACTCTTGCATCAACTCAAGTTTTAATTTCAATTTTGGTCGACTGGATCCTGTGCCCCCGTTGCCATGAGCTCACCTTCCGTTACTTCTCCCATTTATTGACAGGAATTGGAAGGAAACTTTGAATTTGCCGGAGTCGTTGGGAATACCTTTAATCCTCCAATTGTTGCTCGTTTTATCAAAATCAAGCCAACAACCTGGTACAACCGCATATCTATGAGAGTGGAGTTGTATGGATGTTATAATGGTATGGACAACACATCTCCTTAACTAGAAGGGCTGAAAATAGCCTGCGTGGCAGGCGCCGAGAGGAGAGGGAAATGGGTAAATTATTCGCAGTTCCGCGCTCGCGTCTCGAACTGGCGCTTGCTAATTTTCCGTCCCCTTTTAGCACCTGCCACGAAGGCTAGCGTGAAAACTACGTGCCACGTTTTCACTGATAAATTCAATCAAAAAAAAAACTAACGAATGAAGTCTGTAGTCATGATAATAACATGAAGCATGCGTGTGTGCACTGACAAGAACCAGTGCCGGCAAATAAATCTAATGATTATCAAATAATGAAGCATAATGATAAGCACTTTGTTTCAATTGTTACGATCCCTCACCTTTTTAAGAGTTCTCTGCCTGCTTTCTTATTTGGTAGGATAAAACTGCAATTGAAGTCCACTGGCATAGAAAACAACCAACTGCTTGTTGTGTAAACTGAACACAACACTACGGACAGTCGACGATGATCAGTGAATCCACCACGAGTCAATAAACCCCGGGGGGGGAGACTCCCATATGAAAGTGACGGGGATGCTCGTCGTCTCGCTTAGGGGTGTAAATTGCAGATTTTGGTCTCGCTTAGGGTTTTCGGGAAGGAAAGCCAATATTTTTACCCATACAGGTATCGCTTAGGGTTTTGCGTAAAAAAATATCTATATGAAATCAACCTTTAGCGTCAATCTTTAGTGCACTTGAAATCACTGTAGCCCTTATTTGGTTGTCTGTTTTATCATGGTCTCCTTTAGGGGCCAACTAACGCCTGAGCCACGCCCAGACTGGTCTCTTTTAGGGGTTTAATTCTAATTTTCCGACAAGCACCCCCGCCACTTTCATATGGGAGCCCCCCGTCTTCCCGGGCAATAAACTATTCATGTCTGGAAGCTAAGACGTCCGAGACTGTGTCCTAAAACAGTGAAAGCGTTTTTTTGAACGGACTTCTGATTAGTAAGCTTACTTGGGTTTCGTGCACGCGACTCAGCGGGCCGGCTCGTGAATTATGGCGGTTCCGCCTCAGAAACGCGCTCCGCTTAGCCTGTGTAGCCAGCGTTTCCGTAGCTTTTTCCTTACGTTCGCATCATTTATCGCTTTTTGGCTGCTCGTAAATTGGAGCAGGAAATATGGAAACTGTGAGGAAGATTCAGAACGTGCCCAAAAACGCAAACACTTGCTACGCAGGAAAGGCTTCCCCGTATGTATTAAACAACTACAGGGTGAAACGCCAAACGCTGCGCCTTCCTAGGGGTGTTCTTAACCGTGTTGCATGAAATTTTCACTGAATCTAATTTTCGCGAAATCCGCGGATTTTTAAGCAATCCACGAAAATAAACTCCTGCTAAGAAAATAATCCGCGAATATTTAGTCCATGTATTTAGGTTTCGGAATTTTAGTTAAATTTACTGAGGGAACAATCTTACCACCTTCTCTATCATAACGAATTGTTTCTTGGTCTCTGGGTAAATTTGATAACAGCCGTAGCCGAGACCATCTCTCATGCCAAAGTATCACCACTAGCTGATTGAGTGTTCCCAGAGCACACGAAATCACACTTTCGGTAGCTTTGAGTCATAATCTGGCAACGATTCACGCCATGAGTACAGTAAATAAGTAAAACAAACATGACAATATTGCATCCTGTGGTGTTATTCACAAGTACAGTTTTCGAGAAATTTTCATGCCACACAGTGTACCTCAAACATACCCTTCTAGGTTCGCCTTCTATTATACTCAGCTAAACAAACGGACTGATCATTTTTTTGGCAAATACTATACCACTTGTTTCAACTTGGGTACTTTTGTTAAACTACAGGCTAGTCCGTAGCCAAGTTTCAAGTTTCCCTGTGGGATATAACTGAAATAAACACACTTTTTGGGACGCGGACAATAACAATTTTCCCGCATAATTCTTCGATCGGAGAGAGTAAACATGACTCTTAAAACATTATTTAAGTGTGATTTTAACGTTAAGACAAAGAGCCACTTACCTATATTGAAAAAAGGGATGACTAAAATTCCATTACCCAAGAAAACAAGCTTAGCTGACAGCTTAATAGCACAAAAAATACGTTTGTAGCCCGAACTCCAACATAGTTGCCAGCGCCATTTTTGAAGACTAGGCAAACTCGCGCGCTTTTCACGTCGTGACGTCACGATGGCCAGACACCTCGAACCAGCCGAGCGGCGAGTTCATCACTCCCTCCTGATGAGCATCCATGACTCCTTGTCTCTTCGCGCCAGGCAGCCATTCCGACCATAACGGCTTTTGCTTCAGCAAATCTTTCCCCGGTTCAGCAAGCACATGCACTCCGCCTGCCTTCAGATGTAGAGAGCGTTCTTGGCCTTTCTTCTCCAGCCGTTTGGTGCTTCTCCTGGCTTTACGAATTCCCGACCGTATTCCTCGTACCGAACTATATTCGACGTTGCGTTTCTTTAACCTGTCGTTCTTCGCAGTATCGCAATTTTGCTGGGCGCATCTATTCTGGTTGTCCGACAGGGAACCTTATAACGTTCTTCTTCGGCCTTATCGTGTTATTTCTCGCTTTATGGGAACCTATACATTTTATATTAAGCTTACGTGGTTAATTCAGCACTTCGCCGCTTCGCAACTTCGCTTTCACCCGGTAAGCAAATTCTTCTACCTGTACTTCTGTTGTATTTAGACTTTTTCACAGCGTTTTCTCGCCAGTAGATTCTAGGTTTTCTGTCTGTTTGTTATCGCTTTTGCCAGTTTTTACTTTTAAGTTGGGGAAAATTTTCTTCGCTTTACTCAGTTATATTGCGAGGTTTATTTCGTGTTGTGCTTATTCAGTGGTTTATTGGTATGTAGCCGTTTAGTTTATTTGCATACTCCACGTGCTCTCGGGGGGTCACTTACTGTTCGGTTTATTTAGCACGTTGTGTGTTATCGGCACTTTTATTGTGTGTGTCCTGTCGTTTCTTTCAGGCTGCTCTTGCCATCGGGGCTTTGCAGATGCTTGAATTTTGTTGTGCACGCTACTCTTGCCATCGGAGCTTTGCAGGTACTTGTGATTAAAAGTTTGTGTTTATTTGCACGCTGCTCTTGTCATCGGGGCTTTGCAAGTGCTTTTAGTGACACCTTTATGTTTATTTGCATGCTGCTCTTGCCATCGGGGCTTTGCAGGTGCTTGTAGTGACAAGTTTGTGTTTATTTCCATGCTACTCTTGCCATTGGGGCTGACAGGTGCTTGAATTTGTTGTTTACGCAGCTCTTGCTATCAGAGCTTTGCAGGTGCTTGTGATTAAAAGTTTGTGTTTATTTGCACGCTGCCCTTGCCGTCGGGGCTTTGCAGATGCTTCTGGTGTTTATTTGCACGCTGCTCTTGCCATCGGGGCTTTGCAGGTGCTTGTGATTAAAAGTTTGTGTTTATTTGCACGCTGCTCTTGCCATCGGGGCTTTGCAGGTGCTTCTGGTGACAAGTTTGTGTTTATTTGCACGCTGCTCTTGCCGTCGGGGCTTTGCAGGTGCTTGAATTTGAGGTTCACGCAGCTCTTGCCATCGGAGCTTTGCAGGTGTTTGTGATTAAAAGCTTGTCTTTAATTGCACGCTGCTCTTGTCATCGGGGCTTTGCAGATGCTTGTAGTGTAAGGCTGTGTTTATACGCATGCTGCTTTTGCCATCGGGGCTTTGCAGGTGCTTGTTTATGACATGTTTACCTTGCGGACGTGTTAATGACACGTTTACTTTGCTGATTATGCTCCTCTTGCCATCGAGGTTTTGCCTGTGTGAGTTACATTTTAGTTTGGCATGCTTCTCCTGCCACCGGGGCCTTGTAGGCGCTTGTTTCAGTCGTGTTTAAATTAGCTTGGTGTGCTGCTGTTCCTTTTTTCTTCTCCTGTCGTTTATACCCATCTTCCTTTTTTGGTTTCTTTTGTCCTGGGGTTGACAGTCTTGAAGGGAGTCTAATTCCCTACTCGGATTACCGGGGCCAAGGCTGTCATCTCCCAGGCTCCCTGTTATTTCTATTTCCTTCTCTAGCCACTCCTTCATTTTGTTAGCGCATTTTGTTTGCCAGATATCTATGTGTTTTGTTCCCTGTGAGTCCTGCTCTTATGCAACCTCTTCATAATTGGGGGCTTTTCTTCTTCTATTAGAGCCTGGGAGATGGCAGCCAAAGGTCACCTTTTACGCTTTAACATAGGCCCTAGGCTTTTCAACTCTCTCCTGGTACTCAGCCTGTTTTACGGGCCTTCAGTTTGGGTGTTTGTGTACTGAGATTTCAGTTATGAGTGTTGTGTCTTTTAGTAAAAATCTTAGGTCTTTAGTTTTGGGGATTTTTGAGTGTTGGGTGTGTTGGGGTTTAGGGTTCAGGCCGGGCGTTGATTGTTTTCGTTAGGCTGTTGCGACAGCTGGCTCCCATATCTCATCCTTTAAGCGTGAGGGAGAGCGTTGCAAATAGATTACTATTTGTCAGCGGTCTCCCTCAAAGCGTATATAAGGATGAGCATCCATGACTCCTTGTCTCTTCGCGCCAGGATGGCAGTTCGATCTGTCACGGCGTGTCTGCGTTGTGCTTCCTTCTCTTACAATTTTTGCCTCCTCTTTTTGCTCTCCTTCTCGCTTCCACGCTGTTGCGTTTCAGTTTTGTCCCACCCTTCCCGCCCTGTTTGCTGCTTATTTGTTTCTCAACTGAAAGCGACAGCTGGCTCCCATATCTCATCCTTTAAGCGTGAGGGAGAGCGTTGCAAATAGATTACTATGCGCAGCGCTCGTTTAGGAACCTCGCTCGTCAGCGGTTTCGGTCACCATTTATTCTATATCCGCGCCTGCGGCGAAACGTGGCATCCTTATCTTAAGGCGATTGCTAGCGGGAATATGTTTGGTCGTTGTATAGTGAAGCTTTTTAAATGCGACTAAATGTGCCGACATTTGACTTTATTGAAGGTTTGTGTTTACCATAGAATGCCAGTTTTTTCCACATTTTATTCTTGGCGCGGCATATCATTTTGTTTAAACACCAAATTCCTCACAAATTGCATTTGTATTCAGTGTTGTCAAATTTGTGTTGCGAACAAAAAATACACGTGCACCACCTATACTTACTTGTAAAATTTTTAAATACTGCGAGTTCCTATTGTGTGTATACAGTATTTGATTATGGTAATAAAGTAGACTTGAATTATGCAACAGTTGAGTGGTTATTTTTGCAAACAGTTAACCTCAGCCGTAACCTGTGTGTTTCATTTTAAAACAATGGAGAAAACGGGAGGAGTTTTTAAGATATTTTACATTATACTATATTTCCAATGTTGGGCACTTCAATGCAAAACATCCTTTGAAGTCATTTCTTTCCAGAAAAAACCGTATAATAAACTAGAAACTCGTGTCTTCTCTCGGTATCCAGCGTGGTCACCAAATCACCTTCTCCACAAACACTGTGTGATCATGTCAGAAAATGTTGTGTATCTCTTGCCATGCCGGTAAGCGTCTTTTGACAACACCAGGGGTTTATATGGTGTAGAGATTAAAATTATTGACTAGGGCCCAAAGGAATCTATTTACTTACAGAGAAAGGGAAGCCCAAAGGGTCTCTCGACTAAGATCACTCAGCCTACTGGGTTTTACTGTGGACGTCGTTTTTATATCAAAAAGAACGTGATTCCATTCTCATTATTCCTCGCGCACTTTAATTTACTGGTAAGTTTGAGAGCAGGACGCGTGTCGATTCCGCTACAACTGTTAGCTTCTTACGCGAGATTGTACTTTACTATACACTCTTTTTTTAATTAGAACGCGTAAAATTTGGCTGAGTCTGAGGATGTTCTTATTTTAGCCTATACATTTTCTCAAATTTTGGGGCAAATCTCAGCCTCAACGTTCTTATAAAAATGGTTCTTATAAAAGAAAAAGCTAGAGTGTACAGTCATTTTGTTGTTTTTTCTCGGCTGCTCTTAGGGAGGTTTTTAAACAAAACCGAAATATTGACACAGTTCTGTTTCCAGTCTTAAGATTATTTTGCAAATGTAACTCGCCCTATATTTCCAACGAAACTGCTATTAGGTTTTGTCAGTGTCTGAGAACTTATGTTTGACGCAACTTAATTGTGAGTTTCTTAAGGATCCCTTCAAGGCCCATGCCCACCAGCAAATTTTCTTCGACAAATTTGCTATGCAAAAAGTGCATTTGCTCGTGTCAAAGAGCAAATTTGTCAAATGTTCATATGACAAATAAAAGATAGCACGCCAGAGTTCATTTGGCAAAGAAGTTTGTCAAACGTAAAATTTGCTCTTGTAGATGGATCTTCAAAAAAAATTGTCAAGGGTTTATGTAAAATTAGTTTCCAGATCTTTCGTGCGCTCGTTTTTTGAGCTTTTATCGTTCCTAACCAAGGGATTGAGCCATTTCAGGCAATTTCTTTACTTAATGCTTGAAACATTTTAACACTCCCCCCCCCCCAATTCCCTCTGTCCCTGCATGCGAACTCGCTATCTTTTTCTGCTCCGTACTTTTAGCTACATGTGGCAATAAAAGCACTACGACCGAGCCAAATACTTAAGAAAAGAGCAATTTATTTTTGGATAACATTTTTCACTTACTATGTGCAACTTTCCGGCTTTCCCTCCTTGGCTGCTTGCTCGTCCGCTGTCCAAAACTCATTACATTAAAGGATATCTTTGAAAGAACATTTCTTCACCCGCGTGCACGGTCAAATCCTTTCTTATACGCATGGGCCTTATGATCTTCAAGAACTTCAAGATTTTATGATCTTCTTGTTTCGTTTCATTTTAAATGATTCAATTTTCTCTTTCAATTTTCGTTGGCGACCATATCACAAGGAAAACAAGTCAAACCTTGTTTGGCAAGGTAAATTGGCCACCGTAGAGAAATTGAGAGCTGACGTTTTCGAGTGTTAGCCTTCATCAAGGTGAAAAACATGATACGCTCTCAGTGAGGGGTTAACGCTCAAAACGTCAGCCAATTATCTTAGCAGTTTATCTTATCACCTCATTTGATAAATTCAAGGCTATGTGTTTCCCTTCAGTCCCCACCCACAGCACCATAGTTTCTTTAGAACCTTACCCCCTTGCCTGTCAGGCAAGGTTCCTCCTTCGCTCGGTGACCCTCTGGAAACCCCTCGTGTTGTAAGATCCTTGTTATTTATTTTTGTTTTGTTCTTGTTGACTTGGTTACATTTTGGTAACGTGGGCTTGTTTTTTAGAGCCCACATTACCCGACCGCTGGTCTCGTTGTACAGTTTGACGTCACGGACAAGCGGAGGAATTTCAGTGGGATCATGAGCTATAGGAAACATGGATTTTGAGTTCTCATCGAACATTGTTTCAAGCAAACAGCGATAAAATATGTCGGCTATTCAATAAAACTATCACCTTGCCGTCAGTTCTGCTGTCCCTTGTCTTTGATTTCTACTTTATCTTCTGCAAATATCCCTGTTTCTCCCTGATTCTTCGGTGAGTTCGATATGGTTACTTTTACCGCCCGCCATTTTGAAAAACCACTCATTCCCAGTTCTACGCAGCCAACTAGACAACCTCCTAAAGCCTCCCTAAAGCCCAATGGGTAGGCTATCTTTTCCAGGTTATGGTTCCAAGCTCGTAAGAACATTACACGACGGACTTCCATATATGGAAGGTCGTCGTGCAACGGATTAAAAGTTACAATTCAAATTAGGTTCTGTTGGGGCACTGGAAAGAGCTTTTTGCTCTTACCAGCTGAAGGCGAATTTGAAAAACAATTGCGATTGTCTTTTTGGCCCTACGATTGGCCAAAGGCAAAAATCTCCTAGCAACGGCCCAAGCGCTTCCTACCCAGTGGCTTTTGGGGCGGCTTTAGGAGGTTTTCTAGTTTGCTGCGTAGAAATGGGAATGAAAAGAACTGGGAATGAGTGGTTTTTCAGAATGGCGGGCGGTAAAAGTAACGATATCGAACTCACCGAAGAATCAGGGAGAAACAGGGATATTTGCAGAAGATAAAGCAGAAATCAAAGACATGGGACAGCAGAACTGACGGTAAGGTGATAGTTTTATTGAATCGTCGAAATATCTCACCGCTGTTTGCTTGAAAAAACGTTCGATGAGAACTCAAAATCCATGTTTCCTATAGCTCATGGTGGGATCGGATGCACTTTAGATGGCTAAAACCACGGTCAATAACCAGTCCGGCACAGTTATCACATTTGATAACGTGTCCAAAACAAACCATTAGCCAATCAACTCACAGCTTGAAGTTCATGTGACCTGTTTTGATAGCAATAGTGTTTTTTTTTAATATGGCGGCCAGTTCAAGAAAATACGGCTCGTAAGTTATCATCCGATTCCGGTCGCGGACTTGCTCGGCAAATATTGTATAAACGAAAAGATTTCATCTTGCCTGCAGACAAATACGTACCAATCTTGGTCGATCTGATTAAGTGTTTACATGTTTTCCGGTTAAGTTATCGAGTGCGGCGCTGTCATTTGCGCTACAAGCGTTTGTTTGTGAGATTTTGCTTTCGTGTAGTTGTTGAGCATGTTTAGTGTATTACTAATCGTAGTGTACTGGTACACTAGGACGACCTCGAGGGTCTTTATCTGAATGTTATTTTGTTACACCTCAGTAAGAAGACACCAAAACCCGACAAAGGTCATTCAATAAATACAAGAGAGGATATATCCTCTCTTGCTAAATACTAATAGCATTTAACATTATTTAAACTTCTTGCTGCAAGGCGAAGCATCCAGCGGTTGGCACTCGACTCACTTCCTTCGGCAATCTGTATGAATGAAGAAATATTTGGAGCGTAAATAAATGTAATTGACAAGACGATAAAGGGGCTCTACTATTGAGAATTCACAAGAAGCGATGACTCGAGTAGCAACAATAAACCGTGGCTCGTTCCATCCGTTACTATTCAGTTGCATATCGACAAAGAATTGCTTTTTGATAGCTAAGGGCTCGAACTATTCGAAGTCTGATGGCGAATATTCGTAAGGGAAAATTATATCTTAGGGCAAATCATATAAATGTCTCTGGAGTTGAGAATTTATATCAACTTGACAATCACGTCGCAAGGTCTGTGAAATCCAAATCAGCTCCTTCATTTTCGAGCTCTGACGACCTGAATATCATGCCTCCAATTCTTCTTCTAACCTCTTCTATCGCTGAATCTCCCTTGCAATGAATCATCCACACGCAGGACAAGTAGACACCACCACCTTGTTGGATATCTTGACGCCATCGCGTTGATTATCTGACGTACGTTTAGCCGGTTTCTGTAGGCTAGCCTGTTATTATTCTAACAAGAACAATAATAATACGATGTAAATTACCCAGGTGAAAATGAATTTAGGACAACAATTTAGGACAAGAAATGTTCTTTTGTGATAAGTCTTCTTATTCACCGCATTCTATCTGTGTAACATTCACTCCTGATTCACACTACTCATTACTGAGGCATTTCCTGCACAATTATTATAACGTTGCTTTCACAGTTTTGGTCTCTGCTTTCTTAACATAAAATCGACATAAATTGGAAGTTTTTTTCCGTTTGAAGATCTATAACCTTGGCCTTCGACGCAACTCATTTCCTATAAAGACCAGTCAATTAAAAATGGCCGTCAGTAGCGGAATCAGAGTGCAAATCAAAATACCCTAGTGCACTTTTTTAATCCTTCGTGCACTCCAATAAATCAGCGTCGAATCAAAAGAAAACAGATCGAAGACAACGAAGTTTTTTTTTTCGTGGGCCAGAAAAATCCAGAACTGACCAAAAACTGATGACAAAGGGAATAAACATACCTGAAATTGACTGTCATTCTAAACAGATTCTTCAAATTCTGATAGAATATCTCGGTAAGTAGTTAGCCAATGGCCGCCATCTTCATACAAGCTTGAAATTCATTGTTCTCTTATGTTTACCACCTGGAGCTCTGGGTAAATAGCTCGAACACAAGCGAAAAATTGGCGAAGAGAGGGAACCCTCTCGGAAAATTGTGACGTCACGACGTTATCAAATTTGATAACTGTGCCGGACTGGTAACTCAACTTACTGTTATCTTTTTATTGGCGATTTCAAAAACTGCACCGTTTTTGGAGGGACCTTCTCCTAAGTGCTTGTAAAGAGGAATCTGATTGCTATGCGAACGATGGTAAAAATTTTCAAGGATCTTCAAGTAACCTGTGAACTTATTATTTATTATTAGAGAAAAATCTGAAATCCAATGGATGAGTTTTTCACATCGTAGGAATTGCAAAGCGTTAATCCCTTCAGGTATTACCCTTGGCTAGGAATGACCAATTTTGGAATTGAAACGCGCTTATTTCTTAATTTTTTTTTTTGCAACATTTTCGAGATACCTCTTTTGTACAGTCATAAAGGATTTGCTAATGGTGTAACGCACTCACAGTAAAGAAGAAGATTAAATATGTATCTCTCCTTTTCTCTCCTCTTTCTTTAAGACATTGTCGAACCTGGTTTCTGTCAGGTGTTTCATGATCATCACCGTTTGGCAGAAAGATCACTAGTGTTAAAAAGCCCTGGTAAAAACATACTTATTTTCTTTGTTTATAAGCAAACACTTAGCGGGGTCTCCAATCTCCAAGAACGTACTTCATCCTTTAATCGTCATATTTATTCTTTGACGTACGTATTCATTATTGCTTGTACATCAAACGTAACGAGAGGAGTGGAATCTTCGTTGTCTAAAGATGACCTGCTCCTTGTGTGACCTTTCCTTACTGAGTCGAACATCATTTATGTTATGTCATACTTTGTACTATCATTTCCTCGGCTTTTCTCTTGGTGCAGTTATGTAATCGCACGTGCCAGCTCAGCAGCTAGCGTGTCCGAGGTGAACTTATTTTACCATATTAACTGAAGCATGGTAGAGCCTTTATTGTCGAATAATAAATAAATAAATAAATAATAATAACTTTATTAACGTGTCAAAACTGTAGTAGCTGAGGGGAAAAGTCCCCTCTACTAATTGTGGACACCTAACCTGCCTAACTAAAAACGTAATTAATATATATAAAATGGAAAATATTTATATACATTTAAAAAGCCTAATTACAACAATTAACTAAGCTAAAAAAACTGTAAAAATATATTAAAATTCTGTTTCTTCAACTATATTAAAATATAAAAATAAAAATTATGTTATGTAATGTTGGCGGCCAGTCATTCTTGGCATAGGTTGCAGCCTCGACAATCACTGACATTTGCAGCCAGCGCAGCCAATCGAAACTTCAATTAAACAAAAGTTTCATTGTTGCGGTAAATAAGGAAAGATGTAAGATTCTGTCAAAGGATTTCAAAATCTCACTGCTCACTTACGACAGTTTGACAGACATGTGGGAAATTACAATATATATAGTTCTTTCAAACTTTTTACCATTACCGTGCAAGTACAGATTATTATTACTATTTACAAGGGAGCGCAATGACTGAAAATTAAATTTAACAGAAATGATTTGTTAAGCATTTAATTTTACCTTTTAACAAACACTTAGGATAAAATTTTATTGATTGTATTCAATAAACACGACATTAATCGTCATCTCATTGGTTATAAAGGTATCCTCATACCACGTAGAACGAACGTTCAAGTTCAGTTTAAAAAGTGACGACAAACACGATAGACCGGTTTTCGATAACCTCTTTTAGCACCTATAATTGAGCAGAAGAAGAAATGAACCAGAAGCTCTTACAACAAAGATCATTAACGCCTGTTCCCAGCACTTTCATCACACGGCCAAGCCTGTGCCGGAGACGTGTTTCAGTTCCGATGAAATTAGAAGTTACCTGGGAAACTCTGTCCAGTGCATCTTGCAGTCGCCAACAGGGATCGCCAAGGAGTACCAAGGAATTAAAGCCACCAGAAGTCACCACATCACAGAAAGGAACGAATTCTCAGGGTCCTGTGGACACATGAATTTAGCGGACTTTTTTGGTACAACAAAGCTGACCGGGAGAAAAGACAAGATTAAGACAAAACCAACAGTGACTCCTCAGAAGCAAAAAGCTGTGCATGAAGATTGTACTTAATAATAATAACCACCTTCAGAATGAATGTGTTAAGAACAAACCCTGTCAGGAACGCTCTGAAGCACTGCGAACGTTTATTACGAACGCAAAGGCAACATTTAACAGCAACAAGCTAGGAAAAGACAATAATCCTATGTAACTGGATATCTTCTTAAACAATCCTTTATGGATCATGAAAATACGTAATGCACTGTTTGTTTCTTGTACATAACATTGTGTGAAATTATAATGCCTATGCATATTATCAATTGAATGAGCTGCCATTGACAAAAATACAATATGATGTACATGTAGTCGGTGTCGTCCGCATAGTGGTCGTTTCCATTGTACGGGGGCACTGAGGTTGCACTAGTTACGGTATATGAAAGCGCGATTAAAGATTTTCTAGCTTGAAAGTTGAGAAGAAATAATTTTTGATATAGTGTAACCGCGCATAGTTTGAAATATTAAGAAAGGCTCTATAATTTTATGATGTGTAGTCAGAAAATATTTCACAGATGAAAGATCATCCCAGTTGCGTACATAACACTAGTGACCATTTATGAAAATAAAGTCTGAAAAAAAATCGGGCTTGAACGACATTCGAATCCATGACCACTGCGACACTGGTGTAGTCAGGAAAATATATATAATTATGTAAGTTGTTATTAAACGCCTTTCAGTAACAGGAAAAGGTTTCCTTAATTTTATGATCCTTAATTATATTGATGAATAACTTAACTGTTAGGAAGAGCTCATGAACATTCTTGTAAAACAATGTTAATCGCCTTGAAGTTGTACATGCACATAGCAGGTCGTCTGTTCTATATCGGGTGGTGTCATGTAATTGCACGTCAAACTTTAAAATCAAATTAGAAAACCAAATTTTAAAATTCTTAAATCCATGCAAAGTTTGACAAGCTTTTTTTCTTTTTCTTTCAGTCCCCACAGCCTTCTTATTTTAAGACTGTTGATTTTCTTTTGCTGCCCATTTAATAGTTCTCACTCCAAATTACATCAACAGTGTAGTATTCTGGAGACAGAATCAGCAGAGGCAGCAACGCTCTGACAGTGAATATCAACATATTGATTAAGCCTGAAGCCATGTTTTTTTCACGTGTACACGTGGAACGTGCGTGTCATTCGGCTGTTTGAGATTTCACCCTAATTCAGTAGAGGTTATGTTATGTCATACTTTGTGCACGCACAATAAGTATCATTTCACACTGGTGGGACTACAAAAGGCATTCAGTTTTGGGCAAACGGTGAACCAAGACAAACATTGATCTGAGGAAAACAGAATTAGAAATGAGCAAAAAGCTTTTAAATCGAAGATCTTCGACGCCAGTTCCTACTGCGTTCGCCAAACGACCAAGCCTGGAGCGGAGACTCACAGCTCCGGGCAGGTTAGAAATTACATGGGAAACTCTCTCCAACGAGCCACGCACTCAAAATCAGGAATCGCCAAAAATTAACAAGGAACTTAAATTACCAGAAATCGCGATATCGCAAAATGGAATAAACTGTGAGAGTTCTGGACACTCGAAGCTAGACCTTCTTGGCAAGACAAAGCTGACTGACGTGAGAAAACTGAGTCTTCCTGATAACGTCTACCTTACAGCAAAACAAAACCTGACATCTCAGAGACAAAATAATGTTCAGGGAGAATGGTATTCCCTTCAAAGACAGACTGTGTGGAATAAAGCCTGTCAAGAACATTGTAAAGCATTGCGGCAGTTCATTACGAATGCAGAGGCAACGTTTGACAGTAGCAAGGAGAAAGCAATGATCCTGTCCAACTGGATGTCTTCTCAAGCATTACCAGTTTCATCATGAGACAATGTCTAGTGTTTCCTTCCCCGTTGTAAATATCTTCCATATTAACTTGGTTAAAATTTTAATACATATATTCACCGCCGACATGAACCTCCGGTTGAGGCAGTTTTTAATTGAAAGTAATTTAGCGCAATAAAAGGTTTACATTTTTAATCGAACAAAAACTCTCCTGTGAGTATCCCTAACTAACGTTTCTGGATTAAAAGTTGAAAGGCAAAGATGTTAGTATATACAACCAAGGCAGAAGCATCTGAAATTGGAATATATCTATGAAGCCCTCGAAGCGGACTTTTATAATTATTGTATTGTTTTTAATTCTTATATTTGTAGATAATTTTTGCTTGTATACTGAGGAATCTACCGTGAATAAATAAAATCATCTATCTGTCTATCTATCTAGCGTGACTACCGGCTAATTGCAGATCAGTTGTTTGTGTTATTAACAGGTTTCATTTTGATTACATGAAGTTTATTATCTAATATGTTTTAAAGTCAGAACATTATTTTAGAAATACACGTAATCTCAGCCAACTCAACTTAACAGGTTGTCATTGCATTGAGTGATGTTATGCAACTGCACGTGAATCCAAGTGAGATGGTTGCCTGAACCTCACTACGGTCCCCGGGGCGGGGGGGGGGGGGTACTTGGGTGTCATAGTTCAGCAAAACAATACCTTCTGTTAGATAAGACACTTAAACGGTTTTGTTTCTACACAAGAAACGTGCGTGCCACGCTGTATGTTTGCTATCACACTTCAAGTTGTAACGCTGTCACAGTTTGTACCCAATACATTCACAGTCTTTTCGCCAGCTGGTGAAGAAAAAGAGGGAAGGTCTGTGACAAATGGTTTGCTACTGGGTTATGTAGACCGGAGTTTTTACATCGAATCATCAACGGCAGTTCCTAATCATTAGACCATTAAACTGCAGCAGAATTTAAAGTAACAGGGAAAACTATACCCAGTACTTGTATCTCCTTAAATCGCTGAGTAAAAGAGATCTACATCTAGAGTCTGGTCTTCTGGATCAAGGCGGAGTCTTTTATATAACTGGCGTCCACGTGCTTTTGAACGTGATCCTTTTTGCACGTGAACTGGTTAACCCCGCAACTACTGCGTAGTAAAGCATAGCCAACTCATTCAGGCGTGAGATGTCTCAGTCTTGAGATTGAATTTTGGAAATAAGATACTTTTGGGAGGACAAGTTTGTTTGAAAGACATAGATCCGTGGATGATTTTATAGAGAACGCGGACTATCAAGATCAGTCAATCAAATAACACTTAATAATAACTTCGTTTTTTGGGAGCCAAAATTCAAACAACTGAAGGAAGTCAAATAAAACACTTCATTAAACCAGACGAGACAGACGTGTGTTAAATTACGTCGGCTAATGCACCTGTTCTTCAAACAACAAAAACAAAACACACACATTCTTGTCATTAACCACTGTACTATACGACTAAATGTTTTGAGTAAATGTGGTTTGTACTTTGTATGATTTAAAGTAGCGACCAATATAAAACATGACGAGCTTCCAGCGGCCCAAAACCTATTATGCAAATTAGCTGAGGGCACATTGAATGTGCCCTCAGCTAATTTGCATAAGTAACTTTATGCCATGGTTTGACACCTTGTAGCTTCATGAAGATGGGATGAGGTGTTATTTCAATTAGTTGTGTGCTGTAAAAGATGACAATGCTGAGTGATGTTTATTACAATTCATTGCGGATAAAAATAATTTGGCTTCTCAGTCACTTTGTTTAGTAGCCTGCGTAGCTGGCGGTATTTTTCCTCGCGAAGGCAAAAACGAGCGCGAACAATATCGCATCCTACGCTTACTAATTTAATAGGCTAAGCTGGTAATAATGATTACGACAGAGCCATGATGTCGAAAAACATTTATTTTAATTTTTCGGGGTATTATTTGCCTTGCTCCAGCACCAAACACTACAAGCTAAGGCTTAGGCGAGATGACACAATACATCGCCTATTTAATCCAGTTATTATCGCTCGATCGCTTTTGATTGCTGCAACGACAGAATAAGCCAAAGTGCGATGTTATACATTCCGCTTCCAGGTATCTGCTACCCAGGGAAGACAGAATAAGTTAAAGCGCAATGTTAGACATTCCGCTGCCAGGTATCTGCTACCCAAGGAAGACAGAATAAGCTAAAGCGCAATGTTAGACATTCCGCTTCCAGGTATCTGCTACCCAAGGAAGACAGAATAAGTTAAAGCGCAATGTTAGACATTCCGCTTCCAGGTATCTGCTACCCAAGGAAGACAGAATAAGCTAAAGCGCAATGTTAGACATTCCGCTTCCAGGTATCTGCTACCCAAGGAAGACAGAATAAGCTAAAGCGCAATGTTAGACATTCCGCTTCCAGGTATCTGCTACCCAAGGAAGACAGAATAAGCTAAAGCGCAATGTTAGACATTCCGCTTCCAGGTATCTGCTACCCAAGGAAGACAGAATAAAGCTAAAGCGCGATGTTAGACATTCCGCTTCCAGGTATCTGCTACCCAAGGAAGACAGAATAAGCTAAAGCGCAATGTTAGACATTCCGCTTCCAGGTATCTGCTACCCAAGCAAGACAGAATAAAGCTAAAGCGCGATGTTAGACATTCCGCTTCCAGGTATCTGCTACCCAAGGAAGACAGAATAAGCTAAAGCGCGATGTTAGACATTCCGCTTCCAGGTATCTGCTACCCAGGGAAGACAGAATAAGCTAAAACGTTAGACAACATTCCGCTTCCAGGTATGTGCTACCCAAGGAAGACAGAATAAGCTAAAGCGCAATGTTAGACATTCCTCTTCCAGGTATATGCTACCCAAGGAAGACAGAATAAGATTAAGCACGATGTTAAACTTAACGCTTCCAGGTATATTCTACCCAAGGAAAACTGAATAAGCTAAAGAGCAATATATGATAGCGATCAAGTTTCCAGGTACAGCATATTATCTAAGGAAATCAGAGTAAAGAACGCGATGCTGATATTTCGTCTCAAGGTATGTACAAAATCGTAATTATGATTGATACTTACCAAAGGCCTCTTGTCTCGTTTTGTCTCGATTCCATAGCATCGTAGATCGGTCACGTCGTTAAGACGCAACGATTTTCAAAAACACATATTTCTCGCCAGCATTGTGTTACACGCAAAACACAAATGCAATATCATGTTTTGAAGAAAACCTGGTATTACCAGATGTCGCTACAATAATTAGGTTGAAACCTTCTATACTTGAAATACAGGAAGTAAAATATCAAAAGGAAAACTCAATAAAGCTGGGGAATGTTAATACATGATACCAGTGTAGCTCGAATAAATTATAATCGGAGTCATGAAAGCGCCACGTCCCATGCGTCCTCTAACATACATTTCTTCACATAAAAATCAGTAGCCTTAGTCTAAAAACTGATCGATGTCGGGTTCTTTGCTCGACCTACATACAAATCAACGCACCTTAGTAAAGCAAATTAATATGCGCAGCTTTCTAAGAGGCATCGAGGAGAATTTGCAGGCTTACGTAAATAAATAATAAATTCCCGCCAAATAATTCTCACACAAAATTATGATTCTGTTTTGACAGCCTGCCCAGGAAAATCTACTAAAATCACCCGGTTTTGATTGCCACAAAGGACTGTGGTGGCGGTCTAGCAAAGAAAATACATCATAAAACTGAAACGACGAACATCATTACAAACGGCGTGACAAGACTGAATAATTCTCTGGTTCTGTTTTGGGTCTCGTTTCCTGGCGTATGGTGACAAATCGTGCAACTTAAACCCTTTCTGTTGTTGGCATTCGACAGAGCCAGAAGAAGGTTAACCGAAAATCAGACTTACTAACCTTAAAATTCCCGCACTTGCGCTGACTGCGCTCGTTCTTTCCTGTAATAATTTTTACTTTACGACGTGATCGCTTTTCTCATAATCTTAATGTATGTCACGCTGTTAAATAACCGCACGGACACATGCCGACCGCACGTGTTGATATAATTCTTTACATTGCTGACAGAAACGATTCGCGTCAAATATCGCTTTTAATGAATACATGCTACGAATTTTTTTCATGGCCTAAGTTCCTCATGAAATCACTTTTATTTTTTCCTTCAGAATTCTAAACTATGTTTATTAACACTCCCTTAGTTAGATTTTAAGCCTTAATTTTGAGAAGAAGACTATTTATTTAAACTGTAATTTTCCGATTTAATGGTCCGCCATTATTACACCAGAAAAGATACATTGACGTCATTCACTCAAGAGTTTTAGAATGCAGTGAGTGAACACAGCTTATTAATCAAAACACGAATTTTAGAGTCTGAAAGCTAAATACTCCTGTGTTGCATATTCAACTACAAAATGCAGCTCAATAAAAAAACTGATGTTAAGCAAAATACTATCTTTTACCGCCGGTTAAATCAAAAGGAAGCCTAGAACGACTTGCCTCTTAATTAACCACCAGACGAAAAATTAGCTTTTATAATTTTCTTTAGTTTCTCCTATATTAGCAATCATAGTAAATATATTATCCAAGGTTATCTTCTTCCGTGCATCTCCCACCATTTCGAGCGCTTCAAGGTCTTTGTCGTCTGTTTTGCTAAATGCGGTTTCGCTCTGAAATTCTGGAGACCTCATATTTGGCACTGTTATCATTATCAAACAATGACTCAGATCTTAATTTTTCGATTTGCAGATATGAATGACAGATTTTAAGACTGTTTTTACTAAAAAACGCTACAGACCACTTAGACACACGTCTTGGATCTCTCGCAATTCTCCCCATTCCCTGAAATAGCATTGACTTGCCTTCAATGGAGTTTCACTCATTAACACAAAGGCACCTTCCTTCGGCGAGTTCATGAGTCAAAAGTAATGATACCTGTTCTTTTCAAAAGATTGCCGTTTGTCGAAAAGTAACTCAAATCTCCCAGGTACAAATCTTGGCAAAACTCAGCAAGATGTGTACAAAACTTTGAGGTTTTGATGTGTAATTAGTGCCAGTACATGGTTTATAGCATAAGAACTCGGAGATATATAACTGGCAATCGCTATAGTTATTTCTTTACTCTTAATTTTCTTCGCGCTAGGTTTCTGTTGAAATTATCCTTCCTCGACATGTCCTGAGTAGCCCAGAGGATATTTCTTACAATTACTTAGCTCTTAAAATAGCTCAATGAAACCTCGAAAAGAAGCATTTTTAAAGGGCTGCGTTGCTCAAGTCATGTGACCTGTCGCCATTCAATATATGATCAGAATGTTTTAGTGGACATGTACCGGTTCTATACTGCGATTTCGCAAATAGGATTAGTTGTATTGGCTTTTCTGTTCGCTGATGATAGTAAACGATTGACTGCGCTTTGGCTTTAAAAAGTCATTGTTTTAGTTAAAGTCTATTAGAGAAGGAACGAAGATGACAGCTTGATTTTGATAAGTGAGAATCCGCTCGCGTCGAGCACCTGTCTAGTTTTTGGACAGTATATTGGTGACGAGGATTGCAATCCGTTGCGAATATCAAACCGAATGATGTTGCAAAGTCGAAATCGGAGCTGAAAAATAGCGCTATCATGTTAGGCTGCGAGGGTTTACATGCATATACTTTACTGAAGGGAAAGCAAATCCTCAAGACCCCGCGAGAAAGAAAATCAAGGGAATACACTTAACGGGCAGGCTTCGAAGTGCACCGACATCAACAGATCCTGCGGGTAATAAGGCTTTTGTTTACCAAGATGCTGTTCGAACACTGCAGAAGAACTCCGTTTACGAAAAACACGTCCTTCATCAGCTACGCCAAGCATGCAGGGGAAAGATGTGGATTTGTTCGTGCTCCGATTTTGCAAACAAAGAAGACGACTGGTGGTTATGGCCCCGTGAAGCTCGGTTTTGCCTTAAGGGATTAGTTTTTGGAGGACAGAGTAGTGAGAACGTGGTCCGTAACCAAGAGAACAAGAATCGTCGTCATAGTGATTTGGAAAACCACGAGTGTTTGCATGTGACAAGGTGGGACATTGCACCCGGCAAAGTATGTCCACCTAGGGGGAAAACGTGAAAGCAAAACGGGTGGTAGAGTAGCGTTACCAGATGGGAAAACAAGTAGAGGCCTACAGGCCTAGACAAGCAGAGGAATTGCGGTAGTTGCTAACGCACTTTAGAACTAAGGAAAAGGCTCGTTTATGAATCAGGTAGAACATGACAATGGGGTGATCATGAGCCGTTTTACATTCCCTATAAGCTGTAACGGAGAGGGAGTCTAAGGACAATGTTGTAATAGTCAAGATAAATGCACAACCACAAGCATGCTTATGGACTCTGGTGTCCATGGTGTTGTGAGAGGTGGCCTTAGAGCGAAGATTCCACCTGAAGAAAAGAATGTGCGAGTCTATGACAATGGGTATTTACCAGTTGTGGGTTAACTCGAGGCTACCGCTGCGTGTTATGGAAAGAGAACCATGGAAACCATCCTTGTGAAACAGCGAGAAGGTCATCTACTCGGCAGCTCAGTAATTTAAAGATTGCAAGTGCCACAAGTGAGATCGGAATAAGAGCCATGCCATCTGTTGGCACAGACATTGAAACTGCTGTTTTCTGAATTAGGCAAGCTTTCTGGTTACCAACCTCATTAGCTGCACATCGATCAAATGTGGCACAAGAAGCACAGAAACCAAGGCGAATCAATCCCTTATCCTCTGAAAGATTGGTGCACCCTTTGATCTTGAAATCACTGAGATTTAAGGTTTCAGGCCCAACAACGTGAGTCAGCCCAGCTGTGATTGCCCCCAAGCCGAACAAAAATGACAAGAGGGTATGTGTGAGTGGATATGAGGCGAGCTAATACGGCAATATTGAGGGATAAAGTACCAATTCCTTCAGTGGATGAGGTGCTGGAAATGTGAACGACAGCACGGAAACGGCAGGTTTTAAATTTCTTTACGGTGGCCAATCTGCCTTATCAACTCAGTTGATAATTCTAAATTCTCCAGTCTCATGATTAAGTACCAATTATGCTGGGCTTATTATGCTTAGTTCTGTCTGTATACACTCATTATTCCGTGCGTCTAATTTCTTCCGTCAATTATAGCTGAAATGCTTGGGAATCTAACCGGTCACAGTACTTAACCGCAGAGACGGTCTTATAAGAGTGTGTTCTTAAATTCGAAATTTATTTACCAGAAAAGACTCCTTAATACGTCCTACTCACACGTCAACTCAGCTTTCAATTTTGTTAGATCGTGTGTATACAATTAAATCTCTTTATCAACTGTATGCTCTCAATAATACGGGCACATTGGGCCATGAGATGAGTGTAAGGTGTCTGTATCGTGGGGGTAAGCGTAAAGAAACATCTGACTGTATCATGCATTCTATGCCAACGATGTCAACAGTTTTTAACCATCTCCAAATAGATTATTAATTAAAGGCTTTAAATTATGAAGGGTTACTTGGGGTTTGAGGAACCCGACTTAGTTACTGTTTCCCTAGAAGTCAGTCAATATGAAACAATAGCCTGCGCGCTTCTTTGGTTATGTGTTCATGTTCTGTCATTCCTTTTTTTTTTTAGTTTACAGGTATTCGAGGGAAACGTTGAGAACATTAAGAATACCATGGATCTAAAAATCATTGCCCCTTTTATAAAAATCATACACAGGTGACAAGAAACATTGCTGACAAATTAAATTGATCGGATGGAGCAATATATATATAATAGACTTTTTATTTCAAATGCGGGTTATGGGTTCCTGTAATTGCTACAATCTCTTAAAGATTATTACCTTTTTGCTCATCTGATAGAATGACACTGCACATGAAATCCACCAGCATGTAAAACAAGCAAGTACCTGTGGTGTAAGCCAACCATTGTCAATTGACCTTCCATGTTTGGCGTGCATTAGCTCAGTCGCCTTTTAATAACAAGGTAACCGTCCGGCTGCAGTGACTCTGAAGTTCAAGCTGACTTAAGCCCCCAATGAGGAGTTTCACTTTCGTCAACTATCGAGGTGACAGTCTTAGAGATCACGGAAGGAGTTTTAGTTCAACTGGTGGATATCGATCTACTCTGTTTTCACGATCTGTCGGTTCCTTGACGTAAATGTGATCGACGACAGTACAAAAGAGTTGTGCCTTAAAGTTGAGAAGGTGCAGAACTAATAATTAAACATTTAGGAACTCCATTGTATGTTCGAAAATAGGACACCATGGAGCAGAGATGAGTGTAAGGCGTCTGTATCGTGGGGGCAACCAAAAAGGAACGTCTGAACGTATCATTCATTGTACATTCTTTGACGTACGAACTCATTATTGTCAATGAACAAGAATTGAATCTTTGCTGTCTAACATGACCTGCTACTAGCCTGTTCCAGGCGTTCAGATAGTGGAGCGCGAGCGAAAAATAAAGCGAGCGAAAGAGCGGGAAAAACGAGGGGAGACTGGGGAAGAGGACGAGGTCCTCTTCCCCAGCCTCCCCTCGTTTTTTTCCAGCTCTTTCGCTCGCTTTATTTTTGCTCGCACTCCACTATCTGAACGCCTGGAACAGGCTAGACCTGCTACCTGTGTTAGTTGGTGTCGAAGCTTATGTTATGTCATACTTTGTGCTATCATTTTCCGGCTTTTTTCCGGTGTGAAGTTATGTAACCGCACGTGCCAGCACAGCAGCTTGCATGACCGAGTTGGGGAAGGCGTTCTGTTCAGTGAAGCTTGTTGTAGCCTTTGTGTGTCCAACAAAAGTTTCACTGTGTAGCGGGAAATAAGGATAGATGTTGTAAGATTCTATCAAAGGATTTTGGCATCTCATTGCTCACTTATAACAACCTTGATATTAATGGATAATCACAATAGTTTCTTCAGACCTTTTGCCGTAAACTTGCCGGTAGCTTAGTATAATTTAGCACAATATCGCTTTAATATTTGATAATTTAAAAAAGCAGCAACGCTTCGTTAAGCATTTTACGTTACTTTATAATGGGCATTTAAAACAACTGATAAAATCTATCATATTTAATGAAAGCGATGAGCCACGTTGTCATCTCATTGGTTGTAAACTTAGCCTTTGATATCATGTAGAACGCACGTTCTCTGTCATTTTAGCAAATGACTGCAGACAAGAAAGCTTGTCCGAGATAACATCTTTTTAGTTTGTCAAGAAGAACTAGGAAATGAACACGCGGCTCGGCCTCCGGCCGATTTCTCCCGACATTAGCGAGAAAAAAAACCTCTGGTACCCAGGGTAGGCGTACGCAAGTTTTGAAACGAAATATTTGCAATACAGGAAGAAAGAACTTGGAATTTTAACTGACAAGCTGTAGCATTTGCTGGCGCGAGGAACGCTCGACTTTTAAAAATAAAGCAGGTTAAATGCTCGATAAAAAATATTTCCTTGGTTATATGATTCTTTATTATATTATTGGTCATGAATTCTGAAACTGTTAAAAAAGGTGCGTGTACTTTCCTATAAAACACGTAATCTTAGCCATGTTCCATGGAGCAGTTTACATACATTCTCCTTAAAATACAAGTAATTTTAACCATCTTTGGATTAATAAACGTTGTTGCTTGTAACTGAAATACAAAGAAATTTATCATCTAATGATGAATAACCAATGCTGTTACTAATTAACTTTCACGATCTACTTATTTTATTTCATTTTTTTACCGACCTTTTTTTTAATAGCTAACCATCAGTCCAAACTTGTTATAGCTATAAAAGCACCCAAGAAGTGATACTATTTAATACTAGGCTTTCCATAGTTTATTTAAAATCACAAGAAGGTCTTTTTTGTTCTAGCCCGTAATGGTTGCTCTGGTCGCCTCGGAACATTGTATAATATATGTAAGTTACATAAATGGATGTTATGTAATGGCACGTGTAAGTTAACGTGAACTGTGGGGCATAGGCCCAAGTAAGAAAACGTCAGCTTTTTTCAACTTTAGAGAAAGAACTTCTAAACTTCTTGCAACATGTTGAAAAGTATTTGCACACCTCCATTCCATAATTAATGACAAAGTCATAGGTGCATATAAAACGAGTCAGATTTGTAAGCAGTGTATTATACAGCATCATCACCTTTTAGGAGCAAACTACACCTCCTGTCTTCTTATTAACATCAATTTCCAGCTCTTGTCAGGGAATCATCGGCGCTTGACGGGTGCAAACAAATCATTGAAAAGCAGAACGACAGAGCGAGTTTGGAAACAGTCAATGAGTTATAAAGCTCGATAAGCTTAGTAACTTTCCGACGAAAAATCATTGGGCAACACTTACTTCTAAAGATCATACAGCCTCTTCCGAAAGAGGAAGTTTTTTAAAACTCGCCCAACAGCAAATCAGTGGTCGTTTTAATTTTTTAATTTGATCGACGATTGAGGATCAGGGAAAAAAGTAAGTAAATAAATAAATAAATAACCAAAAAGACAGAAAGAAAAAAGAAAGCAAGAAAGAAAGAAAGAAAGAAAGAAAGAAAGAGAGAACGGATGAATGAATGAATGAATGAATGAATGAATGAATGAATGAAAGAAAGAAAGAAAGAAAGAAAGAAAGAAAGAAAGAAAGAAAGAAAGAGAGGAAGAAAGAAAGAAAGAACTGACAAATTCTGTTAAATCAAACGTTCGGTTTTCGCCCAGGGCGGTTATTACAAACCTCTACTCAAGGGAGGAAGGATTAAAATCGTGACGGGGGCGTTTATTTTTGTGATTGAAAGCCTATGGTCAGTACTGTAACTAATGCTTTTATAACGTAACAAGAACGATAACAAGTCTGGAATATTGGGAGCACAGAACATAGAATGGGAAGTCCGGCCTCATCTTGGCAACCCATCACAACAACTGAATGCTTTATTGTTGACATCGAGAAGCCGGGAAGAAATGTTCCGATTTTCTCACCAAAATGCAACTGACCGACCATACTTGACGCCGTCGAGGGAATCAATTGATCTAATGATCATTTCAATCACAACTCCGCATGATCAAAAGAAATCACTGAAAGCTCACCGAAGTGATGTGACACATCTCTTCGAACAATGAATCGTGGTTTTCCCCCCTGATTGCATGGGCGAGCGAATGTAGCAAACCCAGCTAGACCTGTTCCCCAGCTGTGCATTCAATGGCTTATTTTCTTAGCTCAGGGTCTGGAAGGGGGGGGGGGGGGCATTCCCGCTCCTTTTTCACAAGAATCCCGCATCCCGCACTTTTTCACCGCTATCCCGAATCCCGGTTTTTCTTTCCCAAAAATACATTAAAAACGACTAATTTCTGCAAAAGCTAATAAATTTAAGATGTAGATTGGCCGTTTCGATTGATATTTTCCGTTCACCCGGTTGATTCGCTTTTGTCGTTAGAACATTTACTTGCAATTGGGTCGTGGCGATTTCCCGAATCCCCGACAGACAAGCAAAAAAATCTGGAATCCCACGCCCAAATTTTGGCGAATCCCGCTTCCCTGGTAGAAGTCAAATCCCAGATCCCATCAAGGTACTTTGCGTTTTCCGAATCCCGCACCGTATTTTGGCCAAAACCCGAATCCCGAGAATACCCTTCCAGACCCTGTTAGCTGAACTACGAAATCGGAGCGCGTGTATCGAAAGCCCCAAAAACTCACGCGACAGCATGGGAAACGGCGCAAAGTCAGGCAAGCGCTGGAGAAGAGGGAGGAACGAGTTTAAGTAAGAACGTCGTCCGGAACCAAGAGAACAAGAATCGTTGTCATAGCGATTTGGAAAACCGCTGGTGTTTTTTTTTTTTTTTTGCAAAGTGGAACATTGCACATGGCAAGGTAGGGGATAAAGTGTGCAAAGTGTGGTAAAAAGGGCATTGGGCAGCTCGTTGGAGGAATGGGGCTGACGGCAAAACGGGTGGTAGAGTAACGTTAACAGATGGGAAACAATTAGAGGCCTAAAAGCCTAGGCAAGCAGAGGAATTGCAGTAGTTGCCAACGCACTTTACAACTAAGGAAAAGGCTCTTTTATGAATCAGGTAGAACATGACAATGGGGTGAGCCCTTTTACATTTCCTATAAACTTTAACGGAGAGGGAGTCTGAGGACAATGTTGTAATAGTCAAGATAAATGCACAACCCCAAGCATGCTTATGAACTCTGGTGTCCATGGTGTCCAGCCTACTCGGCTTGGTGAAAGTCAGTTTAACAACCTTGTGAGACGTAGCCTTAGAGCGAAGATGCCACCTGAAGAAAAGAATCTGCGAGTCTATGAAAATGGGTATTTACCAGCTGTGGGTTAAATCGAGGCTACCGCTGCGTGTTATGGAAAGAGAACCATGGAAACCATTCTTGTGAAACAGAGAGATTCTACTTGGCTGCTCAGTACCTTAAAGATTACAAATGCCACAAGTGAGATCGGAAATAAGAGCCATGACATCTGTTGGCACAGACATTGAAACTGCTGAGCAAAGGTGTTTTCTGAATTAGGCAAGCTTTCTGCACCTGGTTGCCAACTTTACTAGCTGCACATCGATCAAATCTGGTGACAAAAGTGCCGAATCAAAGGCAAATCAATCCCTTATCCTCTGAAAGATTGATGTACTCCTTGATCTCGAGATTTAAGGTTTCGGGCCCAACAACGTGAGTCAGCCCAGCTGTGATTGCCCCCCCTCCCCCCAAGCCGAACAAAAATGACAAGAGGGTATGTGTGAGTGGATTTGAGACGAGCGAATACGGCAATATTGACGGATAAAGTATCAGTTCCATCAGTGGATGAGGTGCTGGAAATGGAACGACAGCACGGAAACGGCAGTTTTGAATTTCTTTACGGTGGCCAATTTACCTTATTTACCAACTCAGTTGATAATTCTAAACTGTTTTCCAGTTTCACTTCTCCATGCAGCGACGCAGCACCACAGTTTCTTTGAAAACTAGCCCCTTATAATTAAGCCCTGATTATGCTGGGTTGTCTGTATACAACCCTTATTCCGCGCGTCTAATTTCTTCATACATGAACTCTTTCGTCAATTAACTGTAATGCTTGGGGATCTAACCGGTCACAGTACTTCGCCGCAGAGACGGTCTTATAAGAGTGTGTTCTTAAAATCTATATTGCCAGTGAAGACTGCTTGGTGTGTTCTACTCACATGTCAACTCAGTTTTCAATTTTGTTAGATAGTGTATACAAATCTCTTTATCCCTAATACGGACACATTGGGGAAGAAATGAGTGTAAGGTGTCTGTATCGTGGGGGTAATGGAAAAGAAACGTCTGACTGTAACATGCATTGTATGCCAACGATAGCGGAAGAGTTTAAAAATCTCCAAATAGATTATTAATTAAAGGCTTTGAAACAATATGACACTATTCATAGCCTTCTAGAAAATGACGAGGATTAAAAACACCCGAAAATATGTGAAAAGTATTTGAACAAACGCGGCTTAAACCATTTTGAAACAAGAAAGGCTTCAATAGAAGGAGTAATCGACATAACAGTTCGCTTTTAGAACTCTGTTATCAGTTTGCGCGACGCTTATAGAACGAGTAATAGACATGTTATCGTCTTCTATTTCGTGTACCTCGCTCGCTTCGTACGTACGCTTAAATAACGGGGCATAATCATAGAAGTGATCGACATATTACTCTCGTCCCTTTCATCTGATATCGATCGCTTTGCTCGTCTCTCGGAGTTCGCTTTTAGAACCCTGTTATCAGTTTGCACAACGCTTATAGAACGAGTAATAGACATATTACCGTCTTCTCTTGGTGTAACTCGCTCGCTTCGTACGTACGCTTAAATAACGGGGCATAATCATAGGAGTGATCGACATATTACTCTCTTCCCTTTGGTGTATATCGATCGCTTTGTTTGTCTCTTGGAGAGCCCGCTTTAATTAGAACCCTGTCATCAGTTTGCGCAACGCTTATAGAACGAGTAATAGACATATTATCGTCTTCTCTTGGTGTATCTCGCTTGCCTCGTCCGTAAAGTTAAATAATGAGGCTCAATCATACTTGTATTGGCTATTTATACCTCTACATAGGGACCGTGAATCGTAAATGACGGTCCTTGCGAAACTCAGTTACGGATCGTCAACTGCAAATAACGGTCCGTATCAGTGTGGCATCTTGGACATGAGTGAGATTGCTCAGTGGCATTTATGTCAAAATCGGCTACTTGTCTGCTTCAGTGTTTGGTCAACCCGAATTTAATCCAATTTCCCAGACCGAGAGGAAGTGGGTTTTGTTTTAAGATTTGTAGACCGGCGGGTTATTAGGTGCCGTGTTTAGTTGTTGTTGTTGTTTGTTTGTTTGTTTGTTTGTTTTTCACGAAGTTGCTTTACAGTTCGTTTTCTTTTTCTTATCCCTGAAGGACAAAATAATTAGAAAGGGAAAGCCGAGTTTTTCATCAGATGCAATCCTTAGATACGTCTTCCTTTCCTCTAAAAGAAAATACTACGTTGTGGTAAGGACAAAGAGAAGACGTCAGCACGGCTTTCACTGACAGCTCTTCTAGTAGCATTTTTTTTGAAAGCTTATCAACTGAGTACTTGTAAAACTACAATTGCTCTAATGACCCCACCTAAGTTGCTCCCGCAGCCGCTCGACAGATGACATCTAGAATAGTCACGATCTCTACTTTTCAAGCAAAATAACCAAATGCGAAAAAAAATTTCTCAAAGAAAAAATTGAAAATTACGCACTAAACTTCAAAAGAACATTAAGCTTAAGTACAGTAACGAAAGCCGAACTAACAATTTAAACCTTTAGGAACTCCACTATCTGTTCTTTTATACGGACACATTGGGGAAGAGATGAGTGTAAGGTGTCTGTATCGTGGGGGTAACCGAAAAGAAACGAGTTGCTGCATCATGCTTTGTATGCCAACGATGTTAACGTGGAATGGAACCCTAAAAGATGAATTTTTTAGAACAGAACTTTGTGGGAAACTCCTGACATCACTTTATAGGGCTTCACGCCCTAACATCTCAGGTCACATGTCACAATAGTTAATGATTAACTAGCGTCTTAAGTTGGAAAAGGTGATGTTCACGGTAACAACGATAACTCAGTAATGCACGGTTGGAAAGTATCAAACCAACTCTAACGTGTACATAAATGACACGACTGTGCAATGAATCTCAAAAATTTGCCCGTTTTCCTTCATTTGATTTTTTCCAATTTTTTTCTTAGAATTTCAGGTAACAGGAAATAATAATTAGACGAAGAGTCAATAAATGAGACATAATTCAAACCTGTATACCTTTTTTTAGGTTCATTGCACCGAAAAAACAGTACTTTAAAATTGATGAAAATTTCACAACAGTAGGTTAAAATGCAAGGGAGATATCTCTGTTAAGAGTTCCTCTATTGAATGACTTTCCAAGTTGAATGACTTTCCTGTCCAGAAAAACATGTTTTCTGTGAGAACTAGCTCAAGTTTAATTTGCAAATTAAACTTAGAAAGTCATTTAGAAAGTCATTTTTTTCGCATTTAATAAATGTAAACATTGGTTGCTATGGCCGTTGCGATGGAAAAATTCGTACTGCTGTTCGGATTTTGTCAATTTTGCCTATTTAATGCTGGAAATCAAGTAAAATGCTTTCACAGTAGTATTGACAAGTGACTAAGGGCTAAAATTTTGCCGTTTTCGAAAAAATGACTTTTCCGACCTAAACCTCGAATTCTAGGGTACCATTCCACCTTAAAGTGTATATGACACGAAAATTTTTTCTTCGGTTTTTGATTGTTTTAGGTGTATAAAAACGATTCCAAGCTTTCAACCGGCATCAAACTTCTCAAACGTACTTTTTTCTCGGTGAAAATAGCGCAAATTTGACTTCAAAAGTGTCGCCGTCTCGCGCGGCCAAAATAAAGGAAAGGTTTCTCGTAGCTGATTAGCGCCTAATAAGTAGTGGTTTGCGAATTCCTTTTGACGATATGGAGGGAAAGTACTCAGTATTCCTCGGATCCAGCATTTTGGGACAAGGGAATCGAAATTATTGTGTTTAAGGAGATGCAAGATCGAAGCACTCAAGCTACTCGAGATTTTGATGTTCGCTATGTTTTTAACGGGTTTTAACTTGAAGATATGGTTACGAATGAGCATTGTTTTGTGAGGATCTGTCTCGATAAGCAAAGAAGTTTTACTGCAAAGCACAGGGATGCGTTTCATTCGCAAAGCAGGACAGGTACGATAGCGTTGTCTGAGTTTTGATTGTACAAGCGAACAAGAGCTACCAGTACGGTCTTAAATGAAATTTGTTTTTATTCTTCTCTGGACTTCAGTAAGACATTATGATATCAATATAATTTCAACGACGATCGCCTACTCATAACATTTTTACACTGGACTGGGCATACACTGTCTTAACCTGACTGCACTAGATGAAGGATTTTTACTTAAATAAATCACCTTTTTAGCAAGACAAGAGTTTAGGATTTTGTTTGACTCTTCCTGTGAGGAGGCTGTAAATGCCTCGTTGTTAGAGAGTGAAAACAGAAAGAAAATCAAGAGGTTGCTGAAAGAATTCCTGGAAAATGTCTCAGTCGGTTATATTTGTTTATGAAGACAAACATTTTCTAGGAGTTTGTTTAATCCTATGTCTGCATATCAAGGTTTTTAACAATCAGGCTGAAATTTATTCCCTGCCTTTTCACTGATGACCATTACCTGACCTGACCTGACCTGACTTACATCAGCTTGCCAACAACAAAAATCCTTGTTAATACCAACAGCTGTAACTAAGCTAGATCCATCCAGGCCTCGAGAGATCATCTTTTTGGTCAGATGAAGTAAACATGAAATCATTATCTCTTGTTGCTTTACGTTTGGTGGTGGCTCTGATAAATCAGTAAATATAAACTATCAAAATTATAGATGAAGTGATGATGACAGAAGGACATTCCTTCTGTTGCAATGATTGTGACCTATTGTCAACAAGAACAATACATTACATTGTGTTTAATTTACTATTTTAGAAACTTCCCATGTAGGAATACTTAGATAAATTGTTGTTGTTGTTGTACTGCCACTCTTTGTTGGCTGTGACGAAACAGGTACACCATGTCATGATCATGATGTTACAAACACAATAATTATTCCCAAGTAAAAATTGACTGGTAATTTACAATGTTGTGAAGGATGCCACAAATGCCCCAAGCTTTAACTCTGTCTCCAGTTATTAGGAATTATGGAATTAATTTAGGTGCTCCATACAGGGCTTCCACCTCTCTCCATCAGAATCAAGCTTAAGCAGATTAAGCTTGCGGGGCCAGCCCTGTGTCAGGAGCCTGTATTGTGTGTGTGTGTTGGGGGGGGGGGGGGGAGTGAGCTGCTGTACATAATATCTACAAGGGATGTATGGATCCTCATCACTGTGTCTGAGTGATACATATGCTTTGGTAATCGACCAGTTAATAATGATTATTATTGATGAAGATTGATGTTGATTTCCACTGTTCATAGGAAATTGTTTGAGAAGGAGTCAATATGGAGACCCACTGTTGATTTGCAAATTTACTCTTCAATTGTCACTTCCTGTTGGTTTATTTATAATTTTAATGCGAAAAGTGACTGCCTTGATGGTACTGAGTTGTTTAAAAAATTACTGAGCCAAGATTAGTTTTAATACCCTAATATTGATACTCTAGATAGCAACAGTCATTGGGGTGCTCTACGCTCTGTCAAAACACTTGTGCTTGCTGCAGAAGCCACTGAAACTTAGGCCAGGCTGGGAATAAACTCTGGGAACTCGTTCTTAAATCGAAATGAATCGAAAATCCAGGGCACTCTCTTTAAGAACGACGACATTTTTGCGGTATTAAAACATCAAAACAATCGGCCCTTTCGGTTCTCCTTAAGTTGATGGAAACAGTAAGCTGTTTATGTGAACACAAGGGCTTTGATGTTCTTGATAAACCCTAAAAGAACTCAACAAAGAAATCTCACAACTGAGGTGCTTCCACTGCTGTACAGTCAGGATAAATCATCGACTTTGAGATCAACATCCTCACCACAGTACGAAAGAAGAGAAGGCATCGCAAATGTTCGTCGTTGTCTGGTTTGATAAGACCTAAAAGAGCTCTATTTTTTCTCCTACTTGTTCTTTCTCACTGTAGGTCTTGGAAGTTTCGAGATCCCCGATACTGCTGAACAATGTCGACATTTTGAGGCGACTTGTAACAAAAACACGGCGTTCGCGGGAACGCAATCAAGTCGATTGACGTCACTATGCGGTAAATTCGGTCCCAGTCCCCGGGACAGTTTTGAAGTGAAAAATAGGGTCTTTGCCCGCGAAAAAAAGGTTTTTAAAAATTTTAGGCAGGTTTTAAGTTTAGTATCGTTTTTTATACACATCAGACTCTCAAAAACCGAAGAAAAAATTTTCGTGTCATATACACTTTAAGAGTTTTAAACAGTCTACAAATAGTTTGTTAATTAAAGGCTTTAAATTTTTGCGGTTTGTGAGTATTAGGATTTTTGCTAATTTTTAGTTGGCTAACTTTTTCAGCTAACGTCTGTTTTAAATAATCTGAAGTCACGTTAATTCTTCAAGTTTTTTGAAATTCAGTTGCTGATTTTTTTCACTCACGTAGCAAAAACTAATTCTTTTTAGACATTCACCCCAAGAATCAACAATTTTTGAAGTAAAACTCGTACAATAATTTCAAGCTACTCGCTATTCCTCATTTGGTCTCTTAGCACATGGTTAACTTGCTTGAGCAAACCGGTACAAGCACAAAGTTTTTACTTAGATACAATTATCATTAAGAGTTCTTTTTTTTCGTCAACTCCGGTTTGCCAGTGTTGTACGGGATTGTGAAAAAGAACACTGAAATCTTTCTTTTCTTTTGGACGTCGACGGACATTTTGTAAGGGTTCACAATCGCCACAGTTTGGTGGTGTCGCAGATCAGCTGTCAGTAAATCCTGGCGAAAATATCCTTTTCTCTTTGGTTATTTGCAAATACTGGGCAAGGCCTCAAAACTTACCGAACAAACATGGGCCAAGAACTTTGTCCTTTAATTTAATGATCAATTTTAGTCTCTGACGTAGGTCAATGACGAAGAGTTGAATCTTAAAATTATGAATATATGAAATTCATATATTTGAACTGCGGAATGAAGAATTGAATGTAAAGAAGATCCTCGCAGTTAGTAACGCAACTTATGCAGCTGCGGGATTGTTCGAATCCCGGCAAGCCTGATTTTTTCAGGCTTTCTTTTCGCAACTGCATAAGTTGCGTTAATAACTGAGAGGATCTTCTACATTCAATTCTTCATTCCGCAGTTCAAATATATGAATTTCATATATTCATAATTTCATCTTCATCTTTCCCGGGTATATTACGAACCAATTTAATGACCAGCTCCCAGTTGGCTTGTTAGCTCAATTGGTTAGAGCGCTGCACCGGTATTGCAGAGGTCAGGGTTCGAATCCCGGCAAGCCTGATTTTTTCAGGCTTTCTTTTCGCAACTGCATAAGTTGCGTTAATAACTGCGAGGATCTTCTTTACATTCAGTTGAATCTTAGTTGTCTCAAGATGACCTGCTACTTGTGTTATCTTTCAGCAGGAGTCGATCATTATGTTATGTCACGCTTTGTGCTATCGTTTCTCGGCTTTTCTCTTTGTGAAGTTATGTAATCGCACGTGCTGGCTCAGCAGCTTGCGTGACCGAGTTGGGGAAGGCGTTCTGCTCAGTGAAGCTTGTTGTAGCCTTTGTGTATCCAACAAAAGTTTCACTGTGTAGCGGGAAATAAGGATTGATGTTGTAAGATTCTATCAAAGGATCTTGGCATCTCATTGCTCACTTATAACAACTTGATATTAATGGATAATCACAACAGTTTCTTCAGACCTTTTGCCATAAACCTGCGGGTAGCTTAGTTACAATTTAGCACAAAACTGCTTTAATATTTGATCATTTAATTAAGCAGCGACGCTTCGTTAAGCATTTGCTTTACTTTATAATGGGCACTTAAAACAACTGATAAAATCTATCATATTTAATGAAAGCGATAAGCCGCGTTGTCATCTCATTGGTTGTAAACTAAGCCTTTTATATCATGTAGAACGCACACTGTCTGTCATTTTACCAAATGACGGCAGACGAAGAAGGCTTGTCCCACATAACAATTTTTTTGGCTTGTCAAGAAGAAGAGGAAATGAACAAAACGATTTTACAACGAAGATCATCAACACCTGTTCCCAACACTTTTATCGCACGTACACGAACAAACTTGCATCGGCGACAAGATTCAGTTCCGATAAAATTTGAAGTAACATGGGAAACTCTCTCCAATGCATCTTGCAGTCGCCAACAGGGTCGCCAAGGATTACCAACGAATTAAAGCTACCGGAAATTACCACAGCACAGCATGGAATGAATTGTCAGGATCTTGGACATGTGAATTTAGACGCTTTTGGTAAAACATTGCTGACCAGGAGACAACTGAGTCTTCCTGATAACCTTAGTACGAAAACAAACCTAACCCAGACTTCTCAGAGGCAGGATGCCTTGCAAGAAGAATGCTCCTGCAATTACTTTCAGAGGGAGTTGGTTGAGAAAAAAGCCTGTAAGGATCGCTGCGAAGCGCTGCGGCAGTTTATCACAAATGCTGAGGCAAACTTTGACAGCAACAAGGCAAAGGCAGCGATCCTGTGTAACTGGATGTCCTCCCAATCAATCCTTTATGGATTATGAAAACATCGGCGGTTTCTTTTTTTTTTTTAACCTACAATTTGAAAGTATTTACAGTTTCTGTCTTTTTTATCAACCTGTGCGAACTATGCCTACGAATATTATTAATTGAATGCCATTAATAAGAACACAATATGACGTACATGTAGTTGATGCTGCCAGCCGATAGTAGTCGTTTCCATTGTACGCAGACTTGTACTCATGGTGTACGAAAGCGAGATTTAAGATGTTTATAGTTTGAAATTAAGACCAAATAATTTTTGGTATAGTGAACAGCTCATAGTTTGGAATACTAAATGACAGGCTCTAGCATTTTCTTATGAGATGATTAGAGAATATTTATAAGCTACCACTAAAAGCCGGTTTAGTCACAGAAAACTTCTTGTTCATTTTATGTTCCTTGACCACACTAATCTTTGACTGAGCTGTTGGCATCATTCGTTAAGGCCTGCAGACAGGTAGCCGAAAGTCATAAATTTTAAATTATTTTGGGAAGATAACAGTCTTACATTTTCATCATGCTTAACCCTTAAGTTACGTCCAGTTTCACACAGAAGGTTATTCCCTTTTTTTCTCATGTGCCTAGGACATACAATTATCACTCTGGATACGTTCAAAATACCAGGAAAGCCCGATCAAGAATTAATACTAATAATATTTATCTTATGTCATATTTCCTATTATCATTTTTTTTAATTGACGCAGTGTTACGTAATGTTATGTAATCGCACGTGCCAGCTCAGCAGCTAGCGTGACCGGGTTGGGGAAGGCGTTCTGCTCAGTGAATTATAATAAGTGTCGAAAATTTAATTCAGCGAGTGTTTTATTTTAGCCGGAGATAAGGAGAGATGTTGTAGAATTCCGTCAAAGAATTTAAGCGTCTCTGGTCGCTCAATAACAACTTGACATAAGGATAATTACAACACTGTTCTTTAGAGTATATTACTATCCAGATAATATAGACTGCTTAAACCATATTAACCTCAAACACAGAAATAAGCAGCAAATGCTTCGTTGAGCAATTTAATTTACTTTACAATAGACACCTAATACAACGGATATATTAAGTCATATTAAATTAATACGACAAGCCGCGTTGTCATCTCATTGGTTGTAAACTTAGCCTTATACCGAGGGTCCACAATAGGTTTGGCGGGATGCGGGATTTGGCTAATTTTTGTGGCGATATTCGGGATGGGAGCTGAAAACAGGAGCGGGAAGCGGGAATTTCAATTGAGAGCGGGAACGGGATTTTGTGTTTTTACGGCGTCGGGATGCGAGAATCGCAAGGGGAAAGTAGCGGGATACGGTATTTTAATTTTTATGAGACTGCATGATTTGACCAGCGCAGGCCGATAGAATGGATCGTTTGTGAATGAAGTGTGTCGGCTTTCTAGTCATTAATGAATTGATCAAGGAAGAGTAGCCTGCATGTCAAGCTATTATGAGTACTTTTGTGATGTTGTGTGTTGATTTCGGAAAGAGGTATCAAATCACATGTCGTGTTGCATTTCTTGGCCTTGTTTGCGTTCTTAACTTTTCCGACCCTTTCCATTGAGCGTTTGTTGGAGCAGCTATGATCAGCCATTTTTTCAGCTATGGTTGGTCTAGCCAGTATGACAATGCCGGCAGATGGTAATGTAATGGCGGTCGTCAAAAACGAGGTATTTGGCATCATAAATTTTGTTCCTCTGATATATTATGAAAAGAGTGCGACCAGGAATGCCTTTCTTCGAAAAAAAAATTTCCGAGAAGAAATTTACTGAAAGCGAGTAGTATATAAAAGACGCTGAAAGCTTTGAAATAAACTGTACGTTAGGTGAGTCCACTTTTATAAATCTTTTGTTACATTTCTGGACCGATCTTGCATGACCTTTGTGCCCCTAGCCTTGTCTAAGGACACAACCCATTTATATATAGCTGGATGTAGAGAAACAATGTGGAAAAAACGTTTGTGACCTTCAGATAAAAACCAAGTCGTGCTTGCCACCCCACAACTTGAACCATCCTTTCATTCACATACTCAGTAGGTTGTCTTCCAAAAAAGGAAGGACCGAGAGTAGGCAGAGTATCGTAGCAAACAATCTTTGTCAATTTTTAACTTTCCCTTATACCTGGACAAGAAAAGGTAAAACAGGTCTAAAACAGAATAACACAAACGAAACACTTGTTACGTCATTTAAAGTGGCGATATTTTTAGATGGTATCGAGACAATCGACCATAAAAACGTCTTTACTTGTCTTCTATCCATTGTATAAAGGTATGTGAGGTTTTCATCATGAAAGTAGAAAACTATTTCAAAATTTAAGCGGGATCGGGATTTCGACGCAAAGAAGGGCGGGATGGCGGGATTAACAGGACAAAATAGGCGGGATGGCGGGACCTGAGAACCCTATTGTGGACCCTCTATATCTTGTATAACGAACATTCGAGGCTACTTCAACAAGTGACGGCAGACAAGCGACAACATTTTTCACAAGAAAAACTAATCAAAGAAAAGCGGAAATGAAGAAAGAGCTTTTACAAGAAAATCATCAGCACCTGATCCTTACACTTTTATTACAACACCAAAGCTACGGCGGAGACGAGTTTCAGTTCCGATGAAATTAGAAGTAATATGGGAAACTCTGTCCAGTGCATCTTGCAGTCGCCTACTGGAATTGCCACGGAGTACCGATGAATTACAGCTGCCAGACATCACCACATAACAGAGTGGAATGAATTTTCAAAATTTTCAAAATCCTGGTGACTTTAGTATAAAAACAAACCCAACCCTGACTTCTCAGAGGCAAAATACTTTTCATAAAGATTGCACTTATAATTACCTTGTAAGGAAGAAAAAAGCGCATCAAGAACGCTACGAAGCACTTAGGCAGTTTCTAACAAATGCAGAGGTAAACTTTGACAGCAACAAGGAAAAGGCAATAATCTTATGCAACTGGATATCTTCTCAAACAGTCCTTTATGGATCATGAAAATATTATTAGTCGTTTTTACCAAATGTGTAAAATGTACGATTAGTTTGTTGTACATTGACGTCAGCGTAATTGTAATGTCCTCTATTAATTAAATGAACTAGATTTCACAAAAATTAACAAGAAGTTAGTAAAGTAATCGGATGAGTAGTTGCCGGTATCGAAGTCGTTTCCGGCGTACGCAAGTTTCTAGTTTCGGCATGCCAATGCAATATTTAGAACGTTTCTACTTAAAAAGTTGAAACGAAACATTTTCAACACAGGAAATTAAACTTGGAATTTTAACTGACAGGCTGTAGCATTTGCTGCTAAGATCAACGCTTGACTTTTAAAAATAAAGCAGGTTAAATGCTAAACAAAAACATTTTTGGGTTATATGATTCTATATTGTATTGGTCATGAACTGAAACAGTGTTAGAAAAGGCGCGTGAACTTGCTTATAAAACACGTAATCTTAGCCATGTTTCATGGAGTTTTACATACATTCTCCTAAAAATACATGTAGTTCTAACCACCTTCGGATTATTAAACGTTGTTTACTTTTAACAGAAATACAAAGCAATTTATTGTCTCATGATGAATAACCAATGCTGTCACTGATTAACTAATTCACCATCTACTTATTTTATTTTATTTTTTTACCGAACTTTTTAATAATGGGTAGCAATCGGTCCAAACTTGTTAAAGCTATAAAAGCGACCAAGAAGTGATACCTATTTAAAACTAGGCTTTCCATAGTTTATTAAAAATCACAAGAAGGTATTTTTTGTTCAAGCCCGTAAGGGTTTCTCTGGTCGCCTCGCAACATTGTGTAATATACAAAATTATGTAATTTATTTCATTTGCTTGTTAAACAGGTCGTTTGCTGCATAAATGGATGTTATGTAATTGCACGTGTAAGTTAACGTGAACTGTGGGGCATAGGCCCAAGTGAGAAAACTTCAGCTTTTTTCAACTTTAGAGAAAGAACTTCTAAACTTCTTGCAACACACTTCCATTTCATAATTAATGGCATATTTATAGCCGCATATAAAACAAGTCAGATTTGTAAGCAGTGTTTTATACAGCATCATCACCTTTTAGGAGCAAACTACACCTCCTGTCATTTCATTCAAATCAATTTCCGGCTCTTGTCAGGGAATCATCCGCGCTTGACGGACGCAAACAAATCATTGAAAAGCAGAACGACAGAGCGAGTTTGGAAACACTCAATGAGTTATAAAGCTCGATAAGCTTAGTAAAAATCATTGGGCAACACTTACTTCTAAAGATCATGCAGCCTCTGCCGAAAGAGGAAGTTTTTAAACTCGTACAACAGCAAATCCGGGTTGGTTTTAATTTGATCGCAGAGGCGAGGATCAGGGATAAGAAAAGTAAATAAACGAATAAATAAATAATCAAAAAGAAAGAAAAAAAGAAAGTTTAGGAGATAGCAAGGAATTGACAAATTCTGTGAAACGTTCGGTTTTCGCCCAGGGTGGTTATTACAAACCTCTACCCAAGGGAGGGATGATTAAAATCGTGACGGAGCGTTTACTTTTGTGATTGAAAGCCCATACTCAGTACTGTCACTAACGCTTTTATAACGTAACAAGAACAGTAACAAGCCTGGAATATTAGAAGCACAGAACATAGAATGGGAAGTCCGGCCCCATCTTGGCAACCCATCACAACAACTGAATGCTTTGTTGTTGACATCGAGGAGGAGGAAAAAATGTTCCGATCTTCTCACCAAAATGCAAGTGAACGGCCATACTTGAAGCCGTCTAGGGGATCAATTGATCTAATGATCATTTCAATAACAGGTAGACCTGTTCCCCAGCTACGCATTCAATGGCTTATTTCCTTAGCTGAACTAAGAAATCGGAGCGCGTGTCTCCAAAGCCCCAAAAACTCACGCGACAGCATGGGAAACGGCGCAAAGTCAGGCAAGCGCTGGAGAAGAGGTCGGAACGAGTTTAAGTAAGAACGTCGTCCGGAACCAAGAGAACAAGAATCGTTGTCATAGCGATTTGGAAAACCACCAGTGTTTTGCATATGTCAAAGTGAGACATTGCACATGGCAACTAGGGGGACAACGTGTGCAAAGTGTGGTAAAAAGGGCATTGGGCAGGTGGAGGGGGGCATTGGGGAACGGGTGGTAGAGTAACGTTAACAGATGGGAAAACAAGCAGAGGCCTACAAGCCCAAGCAAGCAGAGGAATTGCAGTAGTTGCTAACGCAGTTTACAACTAAGGAAAAGGCTCGTTTATGAATCAGGTAGAACATGACAATGGGGTGAGCCGTTTTGCATTCCCCGTAAACTTTAACGGAGAGGGATTCTGAGGACAATGTTGTAATAGTCAAGACAAATGCACAACCGCAAGCATGCTTATGGACTCTGGTGTCCAACCTACTGAGCTTGGTGAAAGGCAGTTTAACAACCTTGTGAGAAGTGGCCTCTGAGGGAAGCTGCCACCTGAAGAAAAGAATCTGTGCGTCTATGAAAATGAGTATTTACCAGTTGTGCACGTGGGCTACCATTAGGCCATCCTTGGGACAATCCTTGGAAACAGCGAGGAGGCCATTGTCTACTGGTCAGTCCAGTAGCTTAAAGATTGCAAGTACTGCAAGTCGGATCGGAATTAAGAGGCATGGCAGAACTTCTTCTGCTAGCAGTGACATTGAAACTACAGTAGATCGCTTCCCAAAGATGTTTTCTGAAGTTGGCAAGCTTTCAGGTTACCAACCTAATTAGCTGCACATCGATTAACCTGTGTCACCAGAAGCGCAGAAAGCAAGGCAGATCCCTTACTCTCCGAAAGATTGATGTGCTCCTTGATCTTGACACCACTGAGAAGGTTTCAGGCCCAACAACGTAAGTTAGCCTTGCTTTGTTTTCCCCCAAGCCGAAAGAAGATGACGAGAGGGTACATGTATGAGTCGATATGAGACGAGCGAATACGGCAATATTGAGGGACAAAAGTACCAATTCCTACAATGGATGAGGTGCTAGAAAAATGAACGACAGCATCGAAACCGCAGCTTTGGAATTTCTTTACGGTGGCCAATTTACCTTATCAACTCAGTTGATAATTCTAAATTTTCCAGTTTCGCTTCCCCACCGACGCAGCACCACAGTTTCTTTGGAAACTGACCTCTTATAATTAAACCCTAATTACGCTGGGTTGTCTGTACAAAACTATTATTCCGCGCGTTTAATTTCGTCGTACATAAACTGTTCCGTCAATTGGCTGAAATTCGTGGGCAGTCTAACCGGTCACAGCACTTACCCGCAGAGACGGTCATATAAGATTGTGTTCTTAAAATCGATATCACCAGTTACGACTGCTTGATGTGTTCTACTCATATGTCAACTCAGCTTTAAATTTTCTTGGATAGTGCATACAGATCACTTCATAAAGGGTTACTTGGGGAACCCGACTTAGTTACTGTCTCCCTAAAGGTCAGCCAACATGAAACTTTAGCCTGCACGCTTCTTTGGTTATGGGTTCATGTTCTGTCATTCCTCAGTTCTCTTATTCAGTTAACAGGAATTCGAAGGAAACTTTGAGCACGACGGAACCATTAAGAATACCCTTGATCTACCAAACATATATTGCTCGTTTTATTAAAAAAAAAAAACAAACAAACACAGGTGACTAGAAACATTGTTAAATTGATGTTAAATTGGTGATGTAGCAATAGTAAACTGGGACTGGGCACGACGTATACGGAAAAGATCGTGCCCCGCGAAGTTCCCCAGCAGCGCTGAACATAATTTTATATATATATATATATTAATTTGATGGAAAAAGCGAAGAAAAAGGAAAGACCGTCCAGCGAAAACGGGAACCAAAGTTTTGTGCGGGCTGACAAGCGTCAGAGAGACAAAAGTGGTTCTTCCGAAGGTGACGAGGTTTTCTAAGCTTTGAATATGGTGGAGGACCTAGGTGCGAACATTCAGCAAATTCTTTAGTACAAAACTGCAGAAACAAGACAGCCTAGAAGCCCTCATAAATAAGACTCTAAACAAGCTGGAAGCAGTTGAGTTACAGGTAAACCGTCTTACGATCAGAGTGGAGTCTGAGTGTAAAAGTAAAGCTGTTGATGAAGCTGTTGGCAAACTGAGAGCGAGCGTCGTTTTACTTCGAACGCCTACGACACTCTGGTGTCAACACAGACTCGAGATAAAGAGAACTCCACTAAAGAAATAGCTCAACTTAAAAACCAAGTTGCCTATTTGGAAGCCTACTCAAGACGAGAGAATTTACTCTTTGAGGGAATTCCTGAAACCTAAGCGACTGAGAGTGAATCAGAACACGAAGACACTGAGTCCGTTTTGCGCTCCTTCATTGGCTCCACCTTGAAAGCTGAAGATCCTGATGCGATAGAGTTTCAACGTGTTCATCGCCTAGGCAGTAAAAAATCCAAAGGTCCAAGAGTCATCATTGCCCGCTTTTTGTGTTACAGTGACAGACAAATGATTTCACGACGTGCGAGAAAATTGCAAGGTGACACTACACGCATTTATCCAGATTACCCGAAATCAATTCAGGAATCCAGGAAACGGCAATTACCAAAGCTGAAAGCTGCCAAAGAAGCAGGTAAAACGGCTTTCTTTAGTCAGCGTAAACCAGATCTACTTTACGTAGAGGGCCAGCTTTTGCCCGAATAACTTTGTACATTAGAATATTTTTTTCTTTTTCCCTAAAGTAAGATTGCAATGGAATTGTAAGCGTTTTAATGTTTCGTAACAACATTTCCATTTTCTCTCGTCCTTTTGACGAAATATGTTAGCGTTTATTCTTAAATGCAATATTTCTCGTTTCTTTTTACTAATCTTTTCACTTTTTTATATATGTTGAATCAACTCAATCGAGAAAGATCAACTACAATGAAATTCAGCGTAGCGGAGCTTCAAAAAAGCACAAGTGATGGCTCTTACTGTTCATCTTTTTGCTTTACGAAGTGGAGATTGTTTCTTGTGTTTTATGTTTGTGTTGTTAGTCATGTAATTAAATCTTTGTATATTGCTTTTGCACCTAACAAGCATGTGAGCTTTATATTTCACAAGTTTAATCTATGTGCTCAACTGATATTAATAATTCATGGTTGCTCCTTCTGCCTCCCAAACTTTAGAACAAGCTCTTTTACTCGCGTGCGATGTCAAAAAATAACGTTAAGTTCAAGTGAGTCTCTTTGAATGTTAAGGGCATTACATGTAGTAACTTTAAAAAAAGGCGCACAATTTACACGTGGTGCCGCAGTAGAAAAGCCGATATAATCAGTTTTCTTGCAAGAGACTCAGTTCAAAGAAAGAAATTGAATTCCAATGGGAAAACGAATGGGGCGGTAAAATGCTGTTTTAACACGGTAGGTCAAATTCCTGTGGAGCTGCAATATTAATAAAAAAAAATACTATAAATTGCACGATTACATCCACTATTTCAGATCCCTTGGGGCGAACATTACAGCAAAAATTTAAATTGATGACAAACTTTACGTTTTTGTGAATGTTTACGCAACAAACAAAGACAAGGACTCAATTCAATTCTTCAAGAAACTGTATATTCTCCTTCGTACAGAAGACCAAGATCGTGAGGATAATATCATCTTAGGGGGTGATTTCAACTGTCCTTTAAATCCCAATGTAGACAAACATGCTGGTGTAATGATACCGAGAAAAGCGGTTATTGAGAGTATTGAATGTTTGCAAGATGAGTTAGACTTAGTTGACATTTGGAGGGCAAAAAATCCAGAAACTAAAAGCTATACTTGGAACCAAAAATCACCCGCAATTTTTTGTCGCTTAGATTATTGGTTTATTTCTAACAACCTCTGTGACTATGTTCAATCCACCGGCATAACTCCAGCTGTTAAAACTGATCACGCAGCGATATCGATTGATTTGTGCATTAGTGATATAGTAGACGAGGTGAAGGGTCCCGGTATGTGGAAATTGAATGTTTCTTTACTTGATGATGAAGATTATTTGAAAGATTTAGAACAAAACTTACCAAAGTGGAATCAAGAAGGCGAGGAATTGTTGGATAAACGCAGTTTCTGGGATTGGATCAAGTACAATATAAGAATGCACGCTATTAGATTCTCTAAAGAAAAAGCCAAACAAAGAAATGAAAACGAGAAGTTACTTCAAAATAACTATGAAAAAGCTACAACATATAAAGCTTGTACATGGATATACGAAAATGATCCAAGTGATACGAACAGAGCTCGTGTTGAGGAGATAAAAGGTAAATTGGAGTATTGTACAACAAAAAAACAGAAGGAATTATCATACGCGCTAGAGCTCGGTGGCATGAACACGACGAAAAAGAAAAGGGTTCTAAATATTTTTTAAACCTTGAGAAGAGAAATCACGTAAAAAAACACATTAGAAAATAGCTTAAATCAGTGGCTCTGTGACCTCCGACCCTTTTTGTATTCTCTCCGAACGAAAACTATTTTATAACAATCTATACAAAACCAGAGCAAACGTTGACAATGAAGCTATAAAAAAATTCTTAAATGAATCAACATTCCAAAATTATCAGAAGAATTGAAGGAATCCTGTGAAGGTGGAATAACTATGGAAGAATGTAAAATCAGTTTGGAATTATTTCAGAATAATAAATCACCTGGTAATGACGGAATCCCAGTAGAGTTTCATAAAAAATGCTGGAACTTAATTTGCAATCCCTTCTTTGACTGAGAAAATGCGTCGTTCGAAAAAGAGGAATTGTCCAACCCCCAAAAGCAGGCTGTTATTAAAACTTTGATAGGAAAGAAAGGAAAGGATCGCACACTTTTAGAGAATTGGAGACCCATTTCACTTGTCAATGTAGATGCCAAAATTATTTCAAAAGCAATCGCCAATAGAATTTTAAAAGTATTCCCTAACATAGTTCATCACAATCAAACTGGCTACATAAAGGATCGTTTCATCGGTGAAACAGTTCGATCAATTTTAGATGTTATGGACTTCACCAAGAAAGAGAACTTGCCTGGCCTTTTGATTTTCATCGATTTTCAAAAAGCTTTTGATACTCTAGAATGGATTATTTCCTTTCTCAGTGTTTAAGTTCCTTCAATTTTGGTCCTGACTTTATGCGATGGATAAGAGCTTTTTACAAACACATTCAGAGTTGCGTGATCAATAATGGATTATCTTCAGACTATTTCTATCTTACACGTGGTGCAAGACAAGGTGATCCTCTATCTCCCTACCTTTTTCTTTTAGCTGTGGAAACATTAGCAATTGCTGTTAGGGAAAACTCCAATATAAAAGGCATCACAATAGAAGGTGAAGAAACAAAAATTCTTCAATATGCAGACGATACGACCGCTGTTCTCTCAGACACAAATTCAGCTCATGCATTCTTTAAGCTTTTGGATGAATTTGAGAATCTGCCCGGTTTAAAAATTAATAGTTCAAAGACAGAAGGAATGTGGATAGGGTCTTTAAAAAATAATGAAGAGAAGTCATTTGGAATCAAATGGCCCTGTGGTGCAATTAAAGCCCTCGAGGTCTTCCGTGTCATATGATGATCATCAGTTATGTACAAAGAACTTTAGTGAGAAAGGGGGACTATCCCTCTACGGGAAAGTGACTCTAATTAACCCTTTCACTGCTAGCTTTTTTTTTTTAAATAACGCATTTTTTACCATTAAAACGGTTTTTTGACTGCTAGGTTGCCAAATGCCACTTAACTTTGCTACAAAAACACTTCTCTACAATTAAACTAGATTTTGTTGTAAGTTGTACAATATTTTGCTTTCAAGCATGCGCATAAGCCAAAATTTGGACTTTTTTTCCCTTTTTTGCCGATTCATTCCCAATTTTTTTCTCGCTTCTTTTCTTTCCCTTTTTCTCTCCCTTTTTTTTTCTCTTTATCTTCTACCTTTTATCCCCTTTCTATACACTGGAAAAGTTTTGGCCTCAGCCCTTGAGAAAACCTGGAAGTGGAACATTGATCAACTATAGGTGACTTGGCCTATTTTACCACCAATTTTACACCCAAAATTGGACACGTTTTTTTGGAATAGCTCTGCCAGAATTTGGATGATGTTGAGAATGGACACACGAGTGGATAGACCTGTCCTTGCTGTGTTTGCTGCTTATCAAAACAATCTGGTGACGTCAAAAATGATGACGTCACAAGTGGTTCAATGTCTACTCCTCGACTTTCGCAGCGAAAGTGTTATATAGTTTTTAATACCTAAGCTCGTCTTTATTTCGTCTTTGTTACCTACTCCAAACAAATTCATCACGGATTTGAATCAGTTAAATCAGTTGAATCAGTTTGAATCAGTTATGTAACATCGAACTTTACAGAGAAAAAAATGCGAATGACATTTTGAAACGGTAAACTTCTTTCAAAATCTTGGAAGTTTTGGGTTGTTTTTGATTGCCTTTTAACACTGCTGAATTTTCCTTCACTACACAATTTTTTGTTCCAAGACATAAGCAGTGCAGTTTTATTAAATACACACAGAATAAGCTGCTGTAAGCTGTAGCAGCAATGCCTTGACATTAAATATATCAACGTTACAAGCCTGAAGCTATCTTCTTTGAACAAGTGGAACGTGCCTGCCATCCAGCCTCCTCCTCTCCCCTCTCCCCTGCCTACTCAAACCTTTTACCTAGAAATATATTTTTTAATTCTATTAAAATAATGGCCCTCTTCACTGCCGATTTTTTTCGTGTGTTTTTATTGTATATTTCACATTTTATTGTTTCGCGCTTTTGTCGCACTTTCTGTCCTTTATATTACTTTATTAGCGGAGCTCCATTGCTAAGCAAATTTGGTAACCTATCGATCCGAGAAATTTTGGTTGTGACGTAATAGTCACGTGACCGTCCGTCCGTCCGCACAGACTCTGCGGGAAGGGGAGGGGAGTCCCAAGACAACCCGACGGAGGGGGGTAGAGAATGCCATCTTTTCTTGGCGGGAAATCGCGCGGTGCTTTCGGGCAACCAGCGTTTTTCTTGGCGGGAAATCGTATGACCATCGTCGCTTTTGAAAAAGTGGTTTAAAGGCTTAAGCTCCTTTAGCAGAACGATTGTACAGAGTACTGAGTATTATCGTCAAAGAAATTACGTTTTGAAATGGGAATTTAATTTATGTCATTAGAAATGAGTCATTTACTTTTGACTTTAAAATTTTTTGGGAAAACGCGCTAAGATTTGTGACAGATGTAGTCTTGAATATTTTGCCATGCTCAGCCGATTTCACTCGCGTGGACCGACCCACGATTTTGGTAGTGTAACGCAAATTGCATTTAAGTATAAACTTACGGGTTTTCTAATAAACGTTTTCCAAAAATGATTTCTTTGTCCATTATTTTGTGTTGTTTTTTCATAGCAGTAGGTCTAAGCACAGTCGCAAGACAACTACATGTAGCTGCACAAGAATCACTTCAGTGAGATTACGACGAATTATTGCTTTCAATTTTGACTGTCGGGTACATCTCTTTGTGCAATTGACGATTTTCTTGTCCTAGAAGTTTTCAATAGTAATGACCTTTTAAGGACGTTCGCGCTAATTGTTTCTGCGCATCCTCACTGCGCACGCAATCCACTTCGCGATGTCATGCCACGTCATGCATTGAACGCGCGCGCTGTTGAAGAAATGTGGAGATATATTGCGCTAGTGGGCACTTTAATATCTATGCACGAGTTTAACTCTCTTAAATCTACGGTGAACCCATATTTTCTTTTGATAGGTCACTTTCTTTGTCGATTATCTACGTTTTGTGAAAAATTAAAGGAAATCTGTATTGTGGAAGTTTGATTTTTTTTCAACTTTTCTGCTCTCGCATCATCGAATTTTGCTATTATTGTACCTGCACGGAGTTCGTAAAAGTCCATCTTAGAGGTTCAGTCTAACTAAAAGGATGACACCAGTTCAAATTATTTACTTGACAGAACCACTTAAATAAAATTTGACTAGGAAAGTGGGTCTGCAGCGAATCATTTTTAATATTTTTCAACTAACAAGCACCGAGGAAAAGTCGAGTTACGGAGACTGATGTGTCAAAATTGGGGTAGTTTTCCACGCGGTGACCCCCTAAATTTTTTGCATTTCTGACATAGGTAACTCATTATCTGAATGTAGCCAAACTATAAAAAAAAATCTGTGTTAAGCAGTTGCAGGTTTAAAGCTATTTTATCCCAAAAGCTTCCGAAAACAGTTTTGGGCGTTCCTCAAAGCCGGTAACTTCATATAGGCTTACTTCGCATCCGCAAAACTTATGCCGGCATAATTTAAAGCGTGCAAGCGTGCATGGTTGGTGTTTGTTTGTTTGTTTTGAATCTTGATGGTCTCTAAATAATAAAGTGTATATCGTTTGTCTCACGATGTAGCCACTTGAGTTGTAGATCGCGACGTTTCGACTGCTTACTGCTAGTCTTCAACAGGCGATGAGGTCGACTGGTTGCGCGTCACCATATGAATTACGATAGTCGGCTGTGATTGGTGCGTTTCGATCCTCGTTGTTCCGCTGTGAAGTTGTTTCCCGAGAGGTCCGATTTGAAGTTGTTCCCTCGGCGGTTCGCTGATATACCGGTTTCCTGTTGTGTTTCTTGATCGTTGGTCTCCACGCTTCAGGAATTTCAATTCCGTTGTCCCTATTGATGTTATCAGGGTGAAGTTTTATGTGGATAGCTTCCTTGACCCTAGTGGTGTACCAGTGTGAGTCTCGATCAATAATTTTACCTCGTTCCAAAGCGGGTGGTGGCCTGTCTTATTGGCGTGCTCAGAAACGGCTGAGGTCTGGGTACGCACCGCGACACAAGCAACCACCTAGGATCTATGGTTTACCTAAGATCCACAAGGCCAACATACCGTTAAGGCCTATTGTGTCCTGCGTAAACACCTTTGCATATGACTTATCTGCTTTTCTGGGTAACATCTTATCTCCCTTAACAGGCAACTTAGATTTCACGGTGACTAACTCAGCTCACTTCGCATCCATCATCAGCAGTGAGAAGATTCAAGACAACGAGATCATGGTGTCCTTCGACGTAGGGTCACTATTCACCGACGTTCCAATTGAAGGTGCCGTACAAGCCGCGCGACGAAAGTTGGAGAGCGACCCCGGCCTTGCAGACCACTCGACGCTAACACCTGCTGGAAGCGCTACCTCGATGACGCCTTCACCATCCTTGATCGCAGTAAGGTGGCCAGCTTCTTACACCATCTCAACAGTCAGCAACCCACCATCCGCTTTACCATGGAAACCGAGAAAGAGAGTGAGATCGCCTTCCTCGACACGTCAGTTTCTAGAGAACCGGACGGCCGCCTTACCACCAGCGTCTACAGATAAACGGCCCGCGTATTGCGGGCATGTGCCGACGTCTGAAACTGCAGCTGACTGATGAATCGGTGTTTAGCCGACTGTTACTGCAGTGTGCACATGAGTGTTTTTAAAACGCGATTTGCTTATCATGATTCGACTCAGTGATCGAGCAATGGGAAGTGAAACTCGCTTTCACAAAGAGATTAAAAGGTTGACTCAATGGTCAATTCAAGTTAGTTAAAAAAAACATTACCTAATAAAAGATAAAGTTCGAAATGAGTTACCCACGTAAAAAATTAATGAAGCAGATTTGAAATGACATAAATGCTGAGCACACTAAACGGAAAGGAAACCACTGCACTGAGTCAGTGCTCTGTGTGACTCTTGGCTGGGGTCATATTAGATCTGTCAAAACGATTGCGTAATTTCTATTCACGCGAACGTGCTGTAGGTAATTCATTTTTGGTTTTTCGTGGCTAGTTAAAAAGTTGAGCTCCCAAACAGCATATTTTCGTTTCTTCATAAATAGTTAGAGTACGTTCTTACAGTAATTAACTTAAGTTGGATTACTGAACGTAAGCGGAAAACCGAAGTCCCTCACGAAGTGCACGAATCATCAATGGCGTTATGCCAATCTTGACATTTATGTTCGTGTTAAGTTTAATTTCCTCATTTTCCGATATGTAAAAGTAAATCAGTTTATTGCTCTTACCAAAAATCAAAGCTACTTTAGTTTTTTAGATCTTGATTAGTGAATTATTTGGTGCTTTCGCAAATTAGGTCCCTTTCCAATAAATGATGAACATGAAACGTGCCATACAAAGTTTTTGAGAACTTTAATACGGGCCGATACAGCCGCATCAACAACGAGCGAAATGTGTCATAATCAGAACTTAGGACGATACAGGTGTATGATAAAACAAAGACCACGCAATCTTACGCTCAGACAGCCAAGTTGACCAGCAGTTTTTAAATCAAACAACAAAAAACATGTTTATCAGGGTTTAGATGTTTTATAAGGAAAGGGCATGTTCTTTATATCACGATGTGCACAAGTTAACTACGTACAATAAGTCAATGAACATTACCTGACGCTGATTTGTGAATATCTCGGAAATCCAGAATACTAAGCAAACAAAATTTATAGTAAACATGAAGCAGAAACAGGCGAACGCAATTTCGTACTCACATAAGTAAGCTCTTTAGCTTGTGCCAGCAGATCGGGTCCGCATTTTCAGGAATGAAGAGAAACAGAACCGTGCAGCTTTCCAAGAATTCTTTGATCAGCGGTTTGGTTGCCTAGACACTACACCGCTGACCAAAGAGCCCGAGGCTTCTGCAAACCACTCCCTTCCTTACACCTCCCCGATGAATAAACCTCCCCACCCCCGAGAAAACCGCTGCCCCGATTTACTCTAGACTCAGGAAGTCGTACCAAACTCAAACAAACAAACAAAGTCTGAAAGACGATGACAAAGGCTATTCTCTCAGAAACGCTGACTTTGATCTGCCTCGCTTCTCTTCAGTTCGCTATGGAAAACACTCCATCAGATATCTTGGTCCTTACTTCTGGTCCAGATTGAGCGCTGTTGACAGAAAGAGACTGACTATTGGAAATTTTAGAAACAGCATAAGAGACAAAGACCTCACCGCCTCAATCGACGACGCGTGTTCTTATTGCGCCATATGTGCTACTTGAGATCCGACAATTTATTTATGTATCTACTTATCTCTTCTTTTATTTTTATCTTTTTAACTGTTCCTTAGTTAAGTATAAGGTATTTGTGAGTTTAGAAACCGTTTTTTTCAACGACCTATTCCTATTCTTATTCATTCCCCTTAATTTTAATATAGTAAAATATTGTAATTCTTTAAATGTATGTTGTAAATTTTAATTTATTTTAAGTGGTAGAGTGTCCCTAATTAGCTGTCACAAGCTAAATACCCACCCTGACACTTAAATAAAGTTATTCATTCATTCATTCATTCATTCACGCATGCGTACTGCGTACTGCGTCCGCACAAAAACCAACTCACACTGATCAGTACTTGGCGCATGATTCGCACCACTCTCAATCAGTAAAACGCGGTATTGTTAAGTGTCTGTACGACCGCGCGAAGCGCCTTGTGACCAAACCATCAGTCATCTCTGATGAGAAGAAACATCTGTCATCTGTCCTTGTTTCTAACGGTTATCCCTCCTCCTTTGTGCAGAAGCTCACCAGGACAAGAAAAGCAGCCCCCAGGGTAGAGTCTGAGACAGAGTTTAAGTCCACCGCGGTTTTGCCGTATATCAAAGGAGTATCGGAACCTCTTCGCTGCTGCCTACAACAACAAGGTATTCGCGCCGTCTTAAGTCCGACACGACACTTAGGTCACATTTAGTGCGACCTAAGGACACCGTCGATCCCGCCAAACAAGACGGCGTAGTCTACAGGATTACCTGTGAATGCGAAAAAGTCTACATTGGCGAAACAGGAAGATCTATGCAGGAGAGGATCAAAGAGCATGACAGGGATATACGACTCGCCCGTACCCAGGCCTCCGCCGTTTCTGAGCACGCCAATAAGACCGGCCACCACCCGCTTTGGAACGAGGTAAAGTTTATTGATCGAGACTCACACTGGTACACCCGTAGGGTCAATGAAGCTATCCGCATAAAACTTCACCCTGATAACATCAATAGGGACAATGGAATTGAAATTCCTGAAGCGTGGATACCAACGATCAAGAAACACAACAGGAGACCGGTACATCAGCGAACCGCCGAGGGAACAACTTCAAGTCGCACCTCTCGGGAAACAATTTCACAGCGGAAAACGATTTTGGAAATGGAACCCGGCGTCATATGTGGGCTGAGTTTGTGTTGGTTCTCGACGCTGCTCCGAGGGTTTTTCTCCGGGGTCTCCGGTTTTCCTCCCTCAGCAAAAGCGACACGCAGCTTATTCGAGCTGGCTGTTGGCTGTGCTCCAAGGTCATGCATGGACCGTACAGCGGCTGCCAGCGGCGCCTACACGTGCTTTTGGTACGACCTTGTCGAGCTGAGTCCTTGCTGTACTTTGCTTGGGCGATTAGCGAGACTGTTATTATTATTATTATTATTATTATTATTATTATTATTATTATTATTATTATTATTGTAAGCAAAGCAGTTTTGAGTTTAAAACTATTTTATCCGGTAAGTAACGAGTGTTCCTCGAAGAGCTCGAAATTTTTTCTCGGCTGCTATAAAAGCCTCCACGACATTTCTTCGATAAGTGTATTACAAGTGCTTCGAAGCTCCCAAAATCCTTTCTTTCGGATAATCCCAGCAAAATGCCAATATAAATTTTTGACCAGACTAATAGTGGCAGTTCACGTTATTTACGCGATGAAGATAACCCATTTAAATTTTGCTGTTGTAAATGAGCGCCGTTTCAAGTTCGTTCAAGCGAACAGCCAATAATCCAAGGAGATTTGACAAGCCTTGACAGTTAACGACAGGATATGGAAACATTGCAAACACCAAGCAAGACGGCTCGTGAGTAAAATATGTGTTCAGTTTGATGCCCGAAAAAAAAATAATCAAGCTGCGCTCAGCCTCTAGAATGACCTTTCGAGCTTGGTTTTACAAGAGCAGATCCCCAAAATATTGGAGGACCATTCGGAACACTTTCGGGCTTTTTGAGAAACACTTTTCGAAAGCGAACGAGCCAAAAAAAGCCCCGAAATATATTTCAGACAGAAAAGTTTCAGGACTATTTTTGAGGAACGAACACCAGTTTATTTCTTTGGCGGCTCCGCTTTTAAGCTTGGCTAAACTAAATCTATATATTATTCGCGCCGATTCCATCATTCAGTGAAGGCAACAAACAGGTAGCCGAAAGCTGCGAAAGCTTATAAATTTTAAATTATTTTAAGACGATAACAGTCTTATATTTTTATCATGCACAACCCTGGTTACGCGTCCAGCTTTACACAGATGGACATTTCACTTCAGTTGTAGCAATTCTTCCCGTTTCAGAGGTCATTCTCAATTTTCTCATTTGCCTAGGACATACCATTATCCTCTGAATACGTTCAAAGCACCAGGGAGGCCCGATCGAGAATTAATAACAATAATAATAATGATGATGATGATAATAATATTGATAATATTTATCTTATGTTATCTATCTTATTTATCTTACGTCATATTTCCTATTATCATTTTTTCAGTGTTATGTAATGTTATGTAATCGCACGTGCCAGCTCAGCAGCTAGCGTGACCGGGTTAGGGAAGACGTTCTGCTCAGTGAAGCATAATGCAACCTTTGTGTGTCGAAAACGTTATTAAACAAATGTTTTATTTTAGCCGGAGATAAGGGGAATACGTTGTAGATCCCGTCAAAGAAATTTCAGCGTCTCCGGTTGCTTACTAATAACAACTTGACACAAAGATAATTAATACACTGTTCTTTAGAGTAGATTTACATATAAAGACTTTAGGTTTACATATAAAGACTGCTTAAAACCACATTAACCTCAAACAAAGAAATAAGCAGCAAATGCTTCGTTGAGCAATTTAAAGTGGACACTTAATACAACTAATATAATCAATCATATTAAATTAATAGGATAAGCCGTGTTGTCATCTCATTGGTTATAAACGTGTCCTTATATCTTGTGTAACGAACATTCGAGGCCACTTTAACAAGTGACGGCAGAAAAGCGAAAACATTTTTAACAAGAAAAACTCATCAAAAAGAAGTGGAAATGAAGAAAGAGCTTTTACAACGAAAATCATCAACACCTGTTCCTTACACTTTTAACACAACACCAAACCTACGGGGAAGACGAGTTTCAGTTCCGATAAAATTAGAAGTAATATGGGAAACTCTGTCCAATGCATCTTGCAGTCGCCTACAGGAATCACCAAGGAGTACCGATGAATTAAAGCTGCCAGACATCACCACATCACAAAGTGGAATGAATTTTCAAAACCTTGGACACGTGAATTTAGACGCTTTTGGTAACACAGTGCTGACCGGGAGAAAACTAAGTCTTCCTGATGACTTTAGTATGAAAACAAACCCAACCCTGACTTCTCAGAGGCAAAATGCTTTTCATAAAGATTGTACTTATAATCACCTTGAGAGGGAGAAAAAAGCCCATCAAGAACGCTGCGAAGCACTGCGACAGTTTATAACGAACGCAGAGGTAAACTTTGATAGCAACAAGGAAAAGGCAATAATCTTATGCAACTGGATGTCTTCTCAAACAGTCCTTTATGGATCATGAAAATAGTATTGGTCGTTTTTGCCAAGTGTGTAAAACGTACGATTAGTTCCTCTCACGCAGTTGTGGCATTCGAAAGTAATATTTAGTACGTTTCTACTAAATAATTGAAACGAAATATTTTCAACACAGGAAATTAATAATTTGGAATTTTAACTGACAGGCTGTAGCATTTGCTGTTAAGATCAAAGCTTGACTTTTAAAAATAAAGCAGGTTAAATGCTAAACAAAAACATTTTCTTGGTTGTATGATTCCTAATTATATTGGTCATGAACTTTCTTATATAACACGTAATCTTAGCCATGTTTCATGGAGTTTTACATACATTCTCCTAAAAATACATGTAATTCTAACCACATTTGGATAAATAAACGCTGTTTACTTGCAACAGATATACAAAGCAATTTATTCTCTCATGCTGAATAGCCAATGCTGTTATTAATTAGCTTTCACCGTCTTCTTGTTTTATTTCATTTTTTTACCGAACTTTTTAATAATAGGTAGCTATCCGTCCAAACTTGTTATACTTATAAAAGCGCCCAAGAAGTGATACCTATTTAATACTATAGGCCTTCTACAGTTAGAATCACAAGAAGGTCTTTTATGTTCAAGCCCGTAAGGGTTTCTCCGATTGCCTCGCAACATTGTGTAATATACATATGTAATTTATTTCATTTGCTTGTTAAACACGTCGTTTGTTACATAAATGGATGTTATGTAATTGCGCGTGTTAGTTAGCGTGAACTCTGGGGTATAGGCCCAAGTAAGAAAACTTCAGCTTTTTTCAATTGTAGAAAAAGAACTTCTAAACTTCTTGCAACATGTTGTAAAGTATTTGCACACGCTTCCATTTCATAATTGATGGCATATTCATAGGCGAATATAAAACGAGTCAGATTTGTGTACAGTGTATTACACAGCATCATCACCTTTTAGGACCAAACTACACCTCCGGTCATTTCATTCAAATCAAATTTCCGGCTCTTGTCAGGGAATCATCCGCGCTTGAAGGACACAAACAAATCATTGAAATACAGAACGAGGTTGGAAACAGTCGATGAGTTCTAAAGCTCGATAAGCTTAGTAACTTTCCGACGGAAAATCATGGGCAAAACCTACTTCTAAAGATCAAGCAGCTTCTGCCGAAAGAGGAAGTTTTTACAAGTAGTTCAACAGCAAATCAGTGGTCGTTTTAAATGTTTGCGTTTTTAGTTCAACAAGTAATTTATTTCCAGGGTGCTTCACTTGCTCTGAGCCACAGTGTCTTGTGGGGCCTTCTGCTTCTGTTTTTTTTTTTTTTTAGGTTGGGGTAGGGAGGAAAGCAAGGATTGCCGAACAAGGGTCAAGGATAAAAAAAAGTAAGTAAATAAGTAAATTTAAAAAAACAAAGGGAAGAAAGAAAGAAAATAAACCTAGTCTAGGAGATAGCAAGAAATTGACAAATTCTGCCATTGTTAAACGATCGGATCTCGCCCAAGGCGGTTATTTCAAACCTCTACTTAAGGTAGAGGGTGTGGATGGGGTTAACTGATAGCTGAGAATCGGCCAAGATTTTAACTGTTTATAGCTGAGAAACGTTGCGTTTTTAACTGATAGCTGAGAAATTTCAAGTTACTTTTAGCTGAGATGGATAAATGTTCTCTAAATATCCTGTGGATATCACCCACAAATAGGCCACTTTTAGCATAGTTAAACCCTGACGGAAACATTGCTATCCGTTACGAAGATTGTGTTAGTGGAGTTGCATGACCAGAACGCCAAGACTGTCCTCTGACAACCCTATCGGCGAATACAACAGATTATCATATGACCAATACGGCCCCGCTAGCTTTTTCTTTGCAAAACCATTGATGAAAGTCCCGTGTGAGGGCCGTACGCGCTGGCGTAAGCGGGCCAGAAAAAGCCGTCCGGCCGTGCGAGCATTGCATACGGCCCTCCGACAGTTAAGCTGAAACAATTTACTACCGATTTTTACTACCCTGACGATCTGTCCGATATGGAACTTCTTCAAAAGCCAACTTACTTCGAAAGCGAAGAAAAAAAGTCAAAACTCCTCACAGTACAGATGCATAAGTTCACAATTTTATTAGACGCCAACAACAAGCAAACACTGTGAAAAAAACAATGTATGACATGAGATTTCTTAATGAGTGTTGCGAGAAACGAAAGAAAAGGGAAATTCCTCCGGCTGAGTTCGACAGTCTGTTATACAATTTCTACATTACAGCGAAGAAGAAGGACAACACAGAATACAAACCTGATACAATGTCCGCTTTCTCGCGCAATATTCTGCGCTACTTGCATGATAACAGTGCAAAGATAAACATCCTCAAAGACGAAGAATTCAAAGTCTCAAGAGAAGTCCTTAAATCCAAGCGTCAAGAGCTAAGGAAGCAGGGCAAAGGGAACAAACTAAATGCCACAGTAGCTCTGGCAAACGAAGATATTGAGCGCATCTTTGATGAGAATCAGTTCGGCATCCATGATCCTGATGTCCTTTCACGTACGATGTGGTTCTTGCTCACTCTCCACTTCAGCCACCGAGCCAGACACGAAGCAAGGCGATAAAATTTGGCGATATCGTTTTGAGAAAAGATGAAGCGAGTGGCGAAGAGTACTTGGAATGGTCAACCGAAAGGGCTGTTCACATGATACCAGAATGAAGTTCATTCCGGAATGAGTTTCTTTCCAGAATGAAGTCCGCGACTGCATTCACGTGACAAAATCGACCGACTCAGCCATCTTGAAAACGACCATTTTGTCCCCCATCTTGAAAACGATATGCATGCACCACTCGCCTCAGACTACACGGTTTGCGTTTTCATCTCAGAACGGAGTTCGTTTTCAGTTTACTACCAGAATGAAATGTCATACCAGAATGAGAATTTCATTTGGATTGAAAACCGGAATGAACTCATTCTGGAATGACTTGTGCGGGAACGAAATTTCGTCTCAGTATCATGTAAACAGATACAGAGAAATATATGGGGATGGAATGAACTCGTTCTGGAATGAAAGTCATTCTGGTATCATGTGAACGGCCCCTAAGACCCGCCACGGAGATGAAAATGAACATCGACGATCTTTCCGTCCTAAAACGTACGAAACAGGCGACCGAAAATGTCGTAGCTTGCTATAAATAGTTTGTTTACAGGCGACCAGAAGAGGCCCAATCACCGAAACGTCCTTTTTCCCTGGCTGTTCATCACCAACGAAAACCAGAAGATAGGATTTGGTTTTCAAAAAGACCGATGAGGAAAAACAAAATCGGCCAATTCCTTTTAAGCGCCACAAAAAACCTGCCATCGTCTACGAGCGAGAAATTCTCCCACCACTCAGTGAGAAAAACTTGCATCAAAACGCTTCTTGATTCCGGTGTTTTGCACAACAATGTGGCGCAACTGAGTGGCCACAAGAGCCTTAAAAGGCTCGATAGTTATGCCATAGCATCCCATCAACAGCAGCGCCAGATGTCTAAAATATTAAGCGGGAAAGAATCGAAAACCCCAGGCCCAAACCAAAGGCAGAAACAGCGGATGAAAAACCGCAAAATCAGTCAAGTTGTACCGTTCAAGAGTCCATCCTAATAAATGGCATATTTTCAGGAGCAAGCATCGGTGTGATTAACATCCAGAATCTTGTCCTTCCTGAAGCCTCTGGCTCGAAACACGCTGCACAAATTTCAGCTCCGAAGAAGCGTCGCCGTCATGTTATCGAATCTTCAGACGAAGAGGACTGCTGAGTTTCTTTGTAATCGACGTTCTCGGTACATTATTACATTGTCTTAAGATTTTCTTTCATATATTGCATAAAAATTTGAATGACGTTATTACATTTAGCAAAAATTAGAGTTTTTGCTTGAAAAGTTTGTCGAAAATACTGAAATATTCTGTACTTTGCAGCTTAAACTGTTGAAATACACTTTACTGGCATCCTGAATGAATGGTGTGATATCATTGGCTACTTGAAAATGGGCGCGAAACTAAACAAACGCTGCCCTTCCCCAAGGAAAAAAAAATGAAAGACAAAAGATTGAAAGAAAAAAGGGGACGGCCATGTGATAAAGTGCTTATTGACTGAGTTAGATCGGGCCGGACGGGAAAATATTTGGCTCTTGGTCATGGCGTACGGACCTCGCAGCGCTCGGTCCATAAGCCATGACCTCAAGCCAAATATTTCCCCGTCCGGCCCTCGCACTCAGCCAATTAGTACATATAACCCACACAAATCGAATTCGGGTCGCAAGCATTTCGAAGGCTTCAGAAGGTGATGGCCTTAAGTGACATCAGTGGAGTTGTTAAAGGGAACCTCCACTGTCATCTAACATTGACGTTAAATTTTGGAGATAAAACCTAAATTCCAATTCTTTGAGTTAGCAAGTGGAGAAAAAGTTTTAGTGTACCAAAAAATTGGACATATACCACCTATTTTCGCTTTTGAATTTCCCGTGCACTGATATTTTCAATGTTTATGACGTCATACTTTTGCCCATATTGTTGCATCAAAAGAAATTTGCTTCTTAACAACCTTATAGTCGCAACCGTATGTCACGTCATAAAAATTCAAAATGGTGGCGCGCTGGAAATTCAAAAGCGAGTATAGGGGATATTCATTCATATGTAACTTTTTGTTACACTAAAACTTTTTTCCACTTGTTAACTTAAAAAATTGGCATTTAGACTTTATTTGCAACCTGCAATTAAGCGTTGATTTGTTGCAACAGTGGAGGTTCGACTTTTCCGGGTGTACATTTCATTGTTCAATTGTCCTGATATAAAAAGACGTTATTCCAAGGTATCCGAAACAAGTTTTTTTCGCATTATATACATTTTTGGTGAAATGTTCTTCGTTTACGTCTGGATCAAGAAGATAGTTTATTATGCAAGGCCTGTGCGTACACTTAAAATAGGTGGGACATGATTTTGACATTTATAATAGCCAAATTCTTCTGAGCTCTTTCAAGAAACAATCATGCGTTCTTCGAAAAGCTACTGGAAGTCTTACTAATACTAATTACTTGATGCGTTTGAGATTCTTTAAAAAATCAGTACAAGAATCTAAAATTCGGCAAAAAAAATATTAACTGAGATTTGTCAAAATTAACTGATAGCTAAGACATGGCCGAAAATTTAGCTGATAGCTGAGATTCCAGTACCCCCATCCAGACCCTCAAGGTAGGGAGGATCAAAATCGTGACATAACTGAATGCTTTATTGTTGACATCGAGAATAAGGAAAGAATGTTCCGATTTTCTCACCAAAGTGCAAGTGACTGGCCATACTTGAAGACGTCGAGGGGATCAATTGATCTAATGATCATTTCAATCACAACTCCGCATGATCAATACCAACCACTGAAAGCTCGAAGTGATGTGATTAATCGAACAACGAATCGGGGTTTTCCAGCGTGAACGCATGGGCGAACGAATAACGCGAACCCACGTAGACCTGTTCCCCAGCTGTGCATTCAATGGCTTATTTCCCTAGTTGAACTAAGAAATCGGAGTGCGTGTCTCGAAAGCCTTTGAACGCGTGAACTGTAACCAAGGGTGTTCCGGAACTAAGCCCCGTCACCATTTCATTCTTTCCTCTCTTGAAAAGACGTTTGTGAGAAACGCTGAAGTGAAAATATGAATTTTAAAACATTCTCCATCCTCAGTCCTTCGATCCTTGATCCTGATTTTCCAGGAGAGACTCGGGTAAAATGATTGTGCTGATTTAATTGTGGCCCTGTTAAGGGTAAATTCCGACGAGCGACATGGCGTTGAAACAGCGACTTGGACGAGATAAAATGACAACAAACGGCAAGACTGCTGCCGTGAACTTTCGACGGAAGTTAAACTGAACAAAGGAAACTGAGGACTGCGAATTTAACGTTTTCAAAATTCAACAACTTCTTCGTGGTGTTAGGAAAAATAAGAAATGTGTTTCCGATAAGAAAAGGTGCTTAATAGCTTTTAGTACTGTACAGTTGCTAATTTTCTGGTGGACTTGATCTGAGTTCAGTCGCCTCCACAATTTCTTTCCCTCAGTTTTTGCGTCGCCTGACACTTTCCCCGCCTACGTCACCGTTTGAAAGTCGCGTCACGTCAACCCCTCGCAAGCGTCAAGCGTGAAGACCAGATCCATCACGCGAACACGCCAAAGAACAAGATTCACAAGAGTTCTGAAAACGATGGAAATAAAAGGTCAGTTGCTCGCATTCTCTTGTCATTATAAGGATACTGTTGTGAAAAACTCGTGTAAGGTTGCGGTGATAGAAGCTAGGATACAGGGAGGCTTTCCGGCGATGTTTTAGTTATCATTTCAATTTCGCCATAGCACGTAGACGAGTCAGAGCTCCTGGACGAATGTCACGTCAGTAATTGTTCCGTTAGTAAATACTGACACTTCTCTGGATACTAATGCTAGAATAAGCCCCTCAATTTGTTTCTGATTCTGGATAATAACGTGTTGTCCAAGCCAGCAAAGTTTCTCTTCCTTTAACAGAAATCAAGAATATCTAATTAAATTGAGCCATCGATTGCATTCGCAAGGTAATCAAATTACTCCGACCAAAAAAACAGACAAACGTGCACTGAGAAAAGATAAAAACGAAGAACAATAAGATATGAGAAAACACCCGTATTGAGATCCGAACATCACTCGTTTAATGCCATGAGAGAAAAGTGCAAACCACACAACTGATTCAACGCATGCGCTGCACTCTCGTACCACTCGGTAACGACCTTGACTGATGACGAAATAGAACCTCTAATTTAAACGGAAAAACATATTACCATAGCAACTGGGCAAGTTTTTTTGCCTGTAGAAAAGGGGCTTTACATAAAACGAATTCTCCGAATAATATCATGAAACAAGTTAGATAAATCCGTCGAACGACGGTATTTAAATCCTTATACATCCCTTGTGTCGAAAATGGATTATTCTTTATACCTCACTTCTAGGGCAATCTCGTCTTTCAAATTAATCAAGCAGTGTTCTTTCTACACGTGAAACGCGCGTGGCATCCGGCTGCTTGTAATTACCCTAACTGTTGGTAATGTTATGTTAACTTTGTCCCTTACACAATAAGAGTCACTTAACACTGCTAGTGAACACATAAGGTGGTCTGTCTGGGACAAACGGTCCACCAAGATTTAAAACAGAAATGAACAAAAAGCTTTTAAGTCGAAGATCGTCGACGCCTGTTCCTAATACTTTCGCCAAAAGACAAACCCTACAGCGGAGACGAATGACATCTCCGGGCAGTTTAGAAGTAACGTGGGAAACTATCTCTAATGTATCTTGCAGTCAAAATCAGGAATCCCAAGAGCGGATTACCAAGGAACCCAAATTACCAGTAATTACGACATCCCAGAATGGACTAAAATGCCAGAATTTTGGACAATCCAAGCTTGACGCTCTTGGCAAAACAACTCTGACTGGCGTGAGAATACTGACTCTTCCTGATAACTTCTGTATTACAGCAAAACCAAACCTGACATCTCAGAGACAAAACAGTGTACATCGGGGAGAATCTTTTTCCCCTCAAAGGCAAATTACGTGGAATAAATCCCGTCAAGAGCATTGCAAAGCATTGCGACAGTTTATTACGAATGCAGAGGCAACGTTTGACAGCATCAAGGAAAAAGAAATGATCCTCTGCAACTGGATGACTTCTCAAACTTTGCTTTCATCATGAGAAAACAAGTCTGGTATTTTATTCTTCCCCGTTGTATATATCTCTTATATGAACGTGTGCGTACAATAATTGCAGGAATGAGCTGCCTTGTGAAGAACACTGTAGCTGACTCGCGTGACTACCGACTACTTTCAACTGTTTGTATTATTAATGAGATTTCTTCTTAATTACCCGAAGTTTATTATCTTAATATATTTTAATGTCTATGTCTTTAATAAGTACATGAAATATGATTTTACTGAAGTGTTTGAAAAAAGCTGGTGGACAGTACTTTAAAAATACAATCTCGACCGGCCGGCAGTGTATAGACTGATGTTATGCAACTGCACGTGCATGGTAACGTGAGGAGTTGGTTGCGTGACTCTCAACATCAACTTCTCCAGTAAAGGTCACCAAAAAAGTTTGAGCTTGACAACTTTCATGGTTTTGATTGCTTTGTTATATGAGCAAACATAAGACAGAAACTAGAATCATAGCAAAAAATAAAGAAAGAAAGCAAAACACAAGACAAGGAAGTTGTAGAGTGCAGAATTTTTTCCAGGAGAAAAAAAAAACAGGCAATTACGGCCTGAAGTCAGTAATTTTATAAGCTGTAACATGTACATAATATTGGTTGTAAACATATTATCAAAAGAAAGATTGAAAAACATATATTAAAGGAGAAACTAAAGAACACTGCCCATACAAAAGTGCATTTGAAAAGGGTTGCCATAGATACAGGAAAGTCACTTGGTTTGACTGCTTTTCAAAAAGATTACAGGAAACTCAAATTAGCCTGAAAGATGTATGGATGTAACGTTTTAATTCGGAATGATACGTACGCTCTCGTTTGTAGCGAAGATACTTCGATAAGAATTCATCGTTGTCAAAGTTATAAACCGCATGAATCCGAGATAATACAGTCTAATATAACGAAGCATCCGGATATTTTTTTCCCTCTAGAGCATATGCACGTGCCTTGAATGTGATTATGTCTGCAAGTGAGATGCACAGTAAAGCGTGGTCTTTTGCATCGGGTTCTCTTATATAACTGACGTGCACGTGAGTTTGAACGCGGTTCTATTAGACTCCACATTTACATTGCTAAACTTAAGACAGCAAAATTGAAGTAACACGAAAAACTATACCTTGTTATTGCATTTTTTATCGTTCGAAGAATTATTAAAAGAGGAGTGAACTTTCAAAAAATTGTAATTGTATAAGCTACCTAGTACCGAGGTACTTAAATGCCGGGCCCAGCAGCGGGTTCTCTTACATAACTGCATGTGCACGTGATTTTGAACGCGATTCTAGTTGGCTAAATTTACGATCAAAGGCAAATTTTGACGTAATATGATTAACTAGGCCAACTCCAGCAATTGTATCATTCAATCGCTTGCAGCATTACTGACAGAGGAATTAATGTTTAAAAGGTAATTGCATAAAATACCTACCGGGCTCTAAGGTGCGGGGTTGCAGAAAAACGCAGCACACTCATTTGCATCTCATTGAGCAACAAAAGAATAACAAAACAGCACATTTGTTAAATGCCTCGTTCTTTTAAACTCTAAAATATAATTTTCCGCAATCCCGTACCTCACTATAAAGCGGGCTCTTAAGCAGCGGGTTCTCTTGCAAAACTGAGCTGTACGTGAATTTGCACGCGATTTTACATGCACTTGAGCTGGTTAAACTCCACGATTACCGGCAGCAAAGCATGCCTAAGAGGGTCCGGATGGGGTTAGCTAACAACTGACAAATGGCCAAAATTTTAACTGACAACTAACAAATAGCCTAAAATTTAACTGACAACTGACATTTGTAGTGGGTTTTACTGACAACTGACAACTGACCTAACTATCCTTAATATCCTACAAAGCCCGTTGTAAATAACACTTTTTAACTCTTTTCATCAAACAAATGTGTGTTTTATACTAAATCTTAGCAGCGGGACGCTGGGGCGTCATATTTTAACAAGTTACCGTATGACCCATGTACATCAGGGTCATTTTACCAGCTACGATCTCGAATTACACAATGGCTGCTAATGCTGGCGTTGTAAAAGCTATTGTAAGCAGACCAGCATGGAGTTTGCTAATGTCAACTTTATGCAACCTTTGCCGTCAGAAGAGATCAGCCCCGAGACTGAAACTGTATGAAAGAATTTGTGGAGAAATATCGTACCGTGAGGCAAAGGACAGTCCGGGGAGAAACAACAAAAGACAAAGCAGGGGCTTTACCACCAGCCGTCTACACGAAGCAACAAGATTTCAATAAAGTGGACTTGATGGTGGGACTAGAGAATGATTTTAACACTGAGGATCCGGTAGTGTCCACTAGACAGGAAGAAGAAGAGTGCGTTCAAGCCCCCCCCGGGGGGGGGGCTACTCAATTAAGTTTTATAAGGGGAGACTCCGCCCGGAGGTTCAAACCCTTACCCTTTAATATACTAATTTTTACCGAAATGGTACCCCTTTCACATACTTAGAGCAAAATTGCACCCCTTTCTTATACCTCAAGGATGAGCCAAAACAATAGAATTTCCTGTAATCGCCACGTTTTTCCCCGGTATTCAGTCATTCTGATTCAGTTGCGTAGTTATTTCTGCCAAAATGTGGCACCCTTTGATATACTTCGCCTTAGCCACCATTTCTTCCACTTTGCAGCTGATTTCGTGACCCTTTCGTATACTAAACTGGCAATTTTCCCTACCCTTTTATATACTGTGAGCTTAAAAAGGCACGCCTTGCGGGCGGAGCCTCCCCGTATAGCCTGCTATAAGGAGTACCCCCGGGGGGGTTCAAGCTACATCTGAAGGTGGGGATGTGACAGAAGTCACATTTGTGGACGACTGTCAAGTTGCAGTGGCAGTTGCTAAAGCGCAACCTCCGCCGAATGAGTATGAAACTGACTCGGAAGATGACTTTTCTGATAGGGAGGGCGAAGATTTCGCACCTATTACAGTTTCAAGATCTGGGCGGCCAATACGCGCCCATTTCCGCCTGGATTTGTAAAGTACGCTTATAGTAGTCATCTTTCATGAGCTGATTGAAATTTAGGCAAGAAAAAGTATTTTTGTTTGCTAGTCTGTTCCCCACAGACGCCTGTTAGCCCGAGTGCAGTATTTCTTTCCGGTTATTTCATCCCTGCCAATCACCATCGAGGCATTGCCAAACGGAACCCAATCAAATTTATCGTAATAAAGAACTTTACTCATATTTGTTTGCCTTTGTTACGATCTACTTTTCATTATTTTGAAGGTAAATTTTGACCATCTCAGTGGTTAGAAAGGAATGTAGCGCACGGGCAAGCAGACGTTTGTGTGAAGGAGAGTAATGATAGAGCCACTTGACAATGATTTTAACCCCAAATCTGAGAAAAATAAGTCGTAAATGTATCAATTTTGGAATTAATGATATAATTTACGTTATATGTTCCTTTTTAGCTAAATTTTGGGTCAGAAAGAAATAATTTAGTTACATGGTTAATCATTAACAGTCAATTAACTGACAACTGACAAATGGCCAAAATTTTAACTGACAACTGATATTTGTACCCCCCCCCCCCCCCCATTCAGACCCTCGCCTAAGTCTAACGGCCCAAGATTTCTCAGTCGTAAGATTGAGTTATGTGAAATGTAGTGGAAATTAGAAATTTGTGAGAAGACCATTTTGTTGTTTTTTTAGGAGCTTTAAGAAACTAAATCAATAGACAATTTAATGGCAAATTGGATATGCAGATTCAATCAAATTTAAGGATGTTTGGAAGCCGAAAGTTAAAAAAAAGTGAGGGAAGTAGTTCAAATCTTTGTTTGCACCAAGTACGTTAAACTACATACTCCGTTAACTGTTTAATACTTCTTAGTACAAGAATAATACTTCCTCGTTTACTGTTTAACACTTCTTTCTGCTTTAACTGTCATACAACGGCCTCCCAGCCGTTTAGGATTTTACATGCTGACGCATCACGTGACATTGAACGCTTTCATACAGAACTTATAGAGCACCTTGATCGTTCCAGAACGTTTTCTACCACCTAGCCTTAGGTTTTTGTTTTTTTTTTCCTCTGGAAATGCAGTTGATGGTCCCGGCAGTATTAGCCTGGGTGAGAGTTGTCTTGCTCCTATTTATTTCGAACCTAAATAAACAGTACGGACTTCAGGTTTGTGTGAGACCTATGGTCCTTGAGACTGATGGTGTTCAGTTTTGCTCGCCCCGGCCTGTTCCTGACAGGAAAAGCGGGCGCTGGAATAAACTGCAAAAGAAACCGATCAAAGCAATACGCTATTCTTTACTTGGGGCTAAATACAGAGGAAGCCTGTAACGACTACCTGTTAAATCGCTAATGACACGTCTGGCAGCCCACGGGGTTTTTTTTTGGGGGGGGGGTGGTAACTAGGGGTAACTATGCCCTCCATTAGCTGTCATCGTAAGTCTCAAGTTCATGATCCAATCATGCGATTTCGCCTTACATATTTTAACAGCAACATGGATACCATTTCAACGTTTACTTTGTTGCTGTTATTGTTCTTTTTGTTTTTTTTTTTGTTTGTCTGTTTGTTTGTTTTTCTGTATCAGGGATATATAGTGCTATTTTTATGGTATGTCAATTTTGTAACTTAGTTCCAGTGCTCGTAGGTATTTGTTTGTGCATTACATTAACACTGAATCATACTTGTCTCTACCACTATCTCTTAGACTTTTCAGTATCGGCGACGTGAGAAAAGAAATCATTCATAGATGTGTATGCAAGTGTCCCTAGTTGACCCTTTTTCCGTCGCAAGCCACATCGTGAGAAATTCCTCTTTGCACCCCCACTGACTTTTCCTCACCTTTTTCGCCATCTTCAAGAGTGATACCAGTATACCCACTGTCTTCCCAGGCTCTAAGAACGCTAGAAATTTGTATTTTTCCATATTGTAGCTGCGTTTCATTACAATTCTCTTCCTGTACTTTCTGCCCATCACATTCAATCGTAACATCAATAGCCCCACTGTCTTTCACAGAAACTTTCCGTTTCTTCAGTTTTCAGCTGGTTGTTAATGGCGTTCGTTTCAACCAAACCACTTATTTCCCCCGAAAAATCGATGAGAGGAAGAAGAAAAGCGAGACAGCAAGAAAAGGACCAATGTGGATTTTTATGCCATTCCTTGAGGTATTCATATAGATGCACGGCGTACTGAACTGAAAACAAAAGAAAAATAAACGTAGGAAAAAGCGTCGTGTTAGATTTTTCTGCTAGATAAAGCACTCTACCCGTGTAAAAGAAATGAGAAACAACTTTATTTTCTGATTGGATGAAGCAACGTCATGCATTTGATTTGTCATTAAGCTTATAAATGGTGCACAGTTTGTGCCCGACTTTGTTTCGCCTTCGTTTTGGCTTCAGCTTTACTGACACAATAAAGTTACAGGTTTCCTCAGTATCGTAAGAACGAACGTCGTTAGTTGAGAGTAGGGATTCACACTCTTGAATTTTCACTACTTTTGTACCATCAGATGGTATCTGAGTGAATATAAACGTGGCATCTTAAGATAAACGAACGAAAAGAATGATTACTTGATTGATTAATTTAGTAATATGATGATTTAGTAATATTCATTAACAGCATTCTCTTACAAACAAGTAGCCCGATGCCAAAAGTTTTTGCCCCAACAACCAATATGTTGAATATGACCGTGTCCATGTACGAGTCGTTCGAACCAGGTAGGTTCTCTCACAGCAATTTCACTCACAGCACCGATACCCAAGTTCACAACAGTTACGGCAAGGGACGTCGTCATCAGTCTGTTCTCAAAAGCGTCTTGTATGGGATGGCTCCAGGCAAAAAACACCCCATACATTCCAGCAATAACCCACGCCAAGCCAATGTAGGACCTGATTTCTTGTCCTAGAAGGATGTGGCAGATGTGACGATTACTTTACGAGGTATCTCAACCAGTTCCCAATACCACTTATGCGCTTTATAGTTTTCAATGAGAAGTTTCTTTGTCTGATGAAGCTTGTATTACTATATAAATGATTGTCAAAATGACTACTGCAGGGACTGATCAAACAACGTGAAAAGAACACAACACCACAGTCAACAAGCCCGGCATGATAAGCGCTCATGACTAGAAGGCAGATACGGACAACGTTGTTTCGCTCTTATTGGAGCTCTTCAGCGTATCGTAGCCACCAACACAATGAGAGTTAGTGAGAGATCACCTATCTCATAAATGCTGTAACTAGATCCATTCCAGAAAGAGCTAGAAATCAAATGATTTCCGGTCACAAACACGTACTGCGCGTTTGTGGCCTAAAAATGATATGATCTCAACTTAAACATGCCGAATGCTGCGGTGAAACGAACGAGGGATAACCAATACCATCCGCTACGTACAGTTAGAAGTAGCAAGTTGAACGGATCAATCCAGATCGACGGTTTAAAAGAGAACCTAATACGAAGTTAAGGTATAAAACCACTGCATTGAGCCAGGTTGATCGTACACGGTTTTTGCAGTGGTTTTATACCTTAACTTCGTATCTTGTATTACTATTACTACAATGAATGTGACCAATGGAAGGACAATGATGTAGGCAGCAGAAATGTACCCTACGATAACCAATTGGCTGTATGTTGAATAATGACACAGTATACTGTAATCTGCTTTGAGGTACTTGCGGCACACCTTTTCTTTTTCGTCTCGGCAAAGTTCTCAGCAAGCAAGTGGTAAGACAGTGGCCGTCTTAGAGCACGTGCTGAGGTATGTAAAAGGACAAAAAACAAATTTCTTTTTACGAACTCTTTTGCAAGTGAAACTTTCCTCAGTTTTTCCTCGCCCTCTAAGGATCGATTTCTTAAGATGCTTAGTTTGCACACTCCATAAGCAATACCTGCAAAGCCAACAATTGCAGCATTTATTGCCATAATTGCAAACAAGTTTTCGAAGGCATCTGCTTGTAATCCTGTAGAAAGGCAGTGGACTGGTGCCACTTGAAAAATATTAAGCTGGAGTATCTCTGAATACTTGCTGATGACTTGAAGTGAGTCTGGCCATTTTATGTACGAGAAGGTTTCCATTAAACTATTAGTGACCTGATAGAAGCCAACTGCAACCTTGATGTTGGATAAGATCGTGTCTATCAAAGAGCGGTCTCCTTTATCGTTATTACTCTTTCTCTTGCTTGTCCACGCCGAAAGTACAATAATAAACCCAAAAATGGAAGAAATGGTACACAATTGTCCTGCTATCCAAGTCTTGGATGGACATCGCTTGCATGTTTTCAATTGTTTATAGTACCCAAAATTACAAACACTACAAAGTGGGCCTCCGTAACCATTCCTACAGGTTGAATCTAAACCACCTTTACAAGATTCTTCTATCAGGCACTTGTAAGGAGTCGGTAGTTGGTGAGGGTACCCTACATCATCTTCCCCTAACGCTGGTAAAGGTGCCAATAGATTGGATATAAAATATCTATAGCGGTTTTTGTGACTGTTGTTCCTCCATCTCCACCAATAACCAGATTTCAGAGATGCGTAATCATCTTGGCATTTCAGTCCACCTAGTCCACATTTAACACACACTTCTCGAACATATGTGAGCGATAAAATCCTTCCAAGCATTTACAGGCGCGGTGTCCAGCGAAGAAATCTGTTTCTGTGCCTATGTAAGGAAAGAAATGAACTAAATAAAATTATTTTCAGAGAGGACATACTGCTGGCGCAATTTCGGAGCTTGTTAAGAATACGGTATCCGTCATCGAGAAATAACTGACCTATCCTCTTTAATGTTAAATCCTATTTTAAGTAAATGCGGTGCTTTAAACGCTACCCTTTTGCTTTGTTTTTCAACATTTTGCATATCTAAATTTCTTTATTTTTCTTCAATTTTGTGATCTTTTGGAGTGAGAGGGTTAATTTGAAGAACAGCAAACTAAGAAAAGTGCTACACGTGTCAATATATCGACTTCATGGTCGGATGGTGGATGGTGGATATATTAAGAGGATATATTATATAACATAACACGTGAGGAAACTGGTCATAGGTGCCGATATATCAGTGTAACGCTCTATGTTTGAAATGTGAAGAAAGGCAAAAAATATAAAAATAATTCATTTTCACCCAGAGGACAAGACTTGCAGTCTTGAGATTCTGTTCCTGGTGCCCTATGGAATGCCACAAATGAGCCATTTGGACATTTCTTACAGCTTGAACCCACGTAGCCAACTTCATCCGAGTAAAATCCACCTGAAAAATAAAGTACATCCTATTCTACTGCCACATAGTGCCATGGAGAGATAAATAGAGACGTCACAAATGCCATGTACATTTTCACCCTGGATAACCTGGGAATAACAAAGTGCACAGTGAGATTGTCTACGAGAAGTGAGCAATGTAATGACACCGATAACAGATAATCATAACACATGAAATATCTGTGGGCAAAAAAAAATTCAAGGTGTATTACTATATTAATTTTCTTTGGAGGAAAGTAGTTCACAGTCAAATAGAAGGCGCATGACACTCCTTTTTTGCTTATTGCACGACAGCTGCTTGACGACGGTTTTTGCTCAGATATATTTATGCCAAATTCTCTGTCTCTTTCATCTCAGTGATAACGAACTGCGTCAACGTATTGCTAACAAACTATATATACCTTCAAACTCCTAACCAGGAATTACTACCCCTCCCCCCTTCCATTCTCGGCCCCAGGGAAACGATCCTTTTGGCCAGCGCCACGGATCGAGAGCTCTGGCAGGGTCCGAAAGCATTGAGTCCGCAAATCACGGACTTCCGGCTTTCTGCGTAGACTCAGAAATTTGAAACAATAGCGGTTACTATTGGTTACGAAAATTGGCAGCTATTGTGCTTGCACGTTATCCTGGCCCCCGCCAGAGCTCTTGATCTCTGGCGCTGGCCAAAAGGATCGCAGTTCTGGGGACGAGAATGCCCCCCCCCCCCCCCCAATTCTTCAGGATGATAACAGCCACACACACCCCAATGTCGGTGTATAGTAGTATGCTGTGTATAACAAAAGCTAAGTACAGGGTTTTGAAAAAGGGAGTGCCCACATAATAACTAATCTGTTACTGGTAGACGCCTTGACTATCAATTAAAATACAGGACTGCAAAAAAATACCTGGAGGGCACGGAGTACATCCTTCAACTCCTTGAGAGGAAGAGTTGGAAAATGTTCCCATGAGACATGGTAGGAAGTATTAAGCCGAGCGGTTGACAGGTTTTCGTCTGAATCCCGCGGCCACGATAGCGGAAATTAATGCAGCATTCACAGACATTGTGGGGTTTTCCACTTTGATTGCTTCTTTCATAGAATTGACAGGATTCCTATTAGGAAGTGATTAAAAAAAGAGATAAATGTGACTTGCAGTTTATGTTTTGACATTCAAAGATTGAAGTACTTTGCAAAGTACAAATTATACTGCTGTCATCTTCAGGTTTACTGAGGGCCTTTGCAAGTGTTTACAAAAACATTTTGCACGCAAAAATTTTCTAAAAAAAACCATAGTATTGTTTATAAATACAGTACACTGACAGATATATTGTACAACGTCCTAGGCCGTTGAAGAAATATTTTAGTGTTCGCGAAGTTCTGTTCTTCATTAACCTGAATAAAAAATTTAAACCATTCAAAAGAACTACTCGAAGTCATTTGAATACTAAATGTATTATGTTATGCACGCATAGTCATCACTGTATGGCACAAATGGGTGTGCTATCCCTCCCATTGATGTAGTGGGACTATATTACTAGCTCCTTGGGATGAATGGCAAATTTCGCAGTCTTTCCATGGTAAGACACCACGACTACCGTTCAAATTTTGCGACCTACGGGCCTGTTTATTTATTTATTTACTCATCTATTTATTTATTTTATTTATTTATGTATTTTTTTAAATTGTGTGTGTGTGTGTTATTTCGAGGGTTTTTCCCCACGGCTGTGGCTTTCCCGGGTTAGCTTCTCCGTCCACGTTTACTGTTTTCCGATCCACCAGCTACGTTAAAAATAAACTGTACGTAACTATGGACACCCAATTGACAGATTCATTCATACTAGGTGTTGGACTCCCAAGAAAAATAGCCAATAAAGGAACTGACTTTGCCTTTGATTTTCGATTGGGTTCCTTTTCCACCGATAAACGCTCGAGTAACATCGATTAAAAATCTCCAGTGCGATATTGATTTCTTAATGAATGATGAATGAATCGTTTTCTCTTCAGATTGATTGAATGTGCATTGCAACGGTATTTCAAACTTTTGAGCCCAGACGGACCTGTCTTTTTCAGGCTTTCTTTGAAATGTCTTCAACATCCCTTTGCAGCGATGTCTTACAGATAAAACTGATATATCGTAGTTTCTAACAATCAAGGATACATTACAGATTAGAATCTTGGCCACCGAGGCCGATAAACTACTCAAGGCTCAAGACTTTTAGATTTGTCCGCAGCAGGTATCTGCAAGAAAGAAACACAACCCCAAGTGGCTTGAGACTCTCCTTACGCCCCGTAATTCGATGGTTTTCCAACAGGTTTTTTTGCCCGGAAACAAAGCATTTTGATGTAGCTAAAATCAAGAAAAAGAAGAAATAAAGGAGGCAAAAGTCATCACGAATGAACTCAAACAAATAGAAAACAACAAGTAAAAAAATCCACGTTTAGGTGGGCAATTTTGATTGTTCAAGCGCATTTGAGTTTTCATGTATGAGAGTATTGATGACTTACATTCTTAAATTGAAACTTCCAAGTCTAAATGACCACGGTTCAATTGTCTTTATAGGATTATCGGATAACATTCTAAAAGAAAATAGTATGCAGGTACACTATTACTATCTTAATTACTTTGGCTGCTTAATTTGGAAAGTTGATGGAGGAATAGCTAAAAGCACTCTCTTACCGTAAGTAAGCTACATCTACTGAATTCAATGAGACAAAATGGGCGGATGAAATGGAACTGGTCGAGGAAAGACATGACGACTAATTCTCTCCTGATCTCCTGTGAACGAAGTCAAGCGGCTATCGTACGTTGTTATTAATAATTTCTGTATCTCCCTTCAGTGAGTGAGGGATTTGTCACGACTGTTCTCCCGGAAACCACCGACATCTTAGATAACCGACTAAATTTCTGCAGTCAGTCACGTGATACAAAATTAAGACGGGCCTGTAGACCACCATCTAATAGTTCTACAAGATTCCGGTCACAGCAGGTTGATTGATTGGTCACAGCAGGTTGATTGATCGATCGATCGATCGATCGATCGATCGATCGATCGATCGATCGATCGATTGATTGATTGATTGATTGATTGATTGATTGATTGATTGATTGATTGATTGATTGATTGATTGATTGACTGATTGATGGGGATGGGGACGGAAAAGCGCTTACGTTTTGACGTTGGTTTTCTTGGGGTCCTCTTTGGAGGTTTTAGTGGACTTTTTGAAAAAGGGCGGTCGGAGCGATTGTTGCATGCAACAATTTTCAAGAGGTTTCTGGACATTATACGGGTAAAAATATGCCACTAAAAAGTGCAAACAAAATAGAAAGTTCTCAACGACTCCATGGTTTAGAGCAACAAATGTTCCAGGAAAGAATACAGCATTTTCCTCAAAGAGAAGGCTTATCCGATTGTCGGCAACTGAGAAAATGAGGTGTTGGACTTTGACACTGTTGTCATCGGGCTACTTGTTTGTAAGAGATTGCTGTTAATGAATATTACTAAATTAAATTAAATTAATCAATCAAGAAATCGTTCTTCCACGCTTATATTCACTCCTGACACCATCTGGCAGTATAAAAGTGGCGAATATTCCAGAGTGTGCATCCTTTTCTTAACTAACGACGTGCGTTCTTACGATATTGTGGAAACCCACAACTTTGTTGTCTCAGGAAATCTGAGCGCATAACATAAAATAATTTATTATTTTTCGCAAAATAATCCTCGACTTAAAACGGAATTTTGGGTTGTTGATCTTGTTGTTGAACTATGTTTACAGTGTGGGATGAAGCAACTGGTTAACGTTCTCTCCTGTAAAGATGGCTTCATATGCATTATGCGCGTGTTCCTGAGAACGAAGGCGATTAAGTTTATGGATTGAAAACTGCCAAAGTTGACAATGGCTTACCAAGGGCTTCTGAAGTTTAACCGAAAGTTCCCAAAATATATCTAAAGATCTTCGACTATGCACACGAAGCATCCAGCTAAAGCTTTCCTTAACTCCGTTTACAATTAAACATTGGCAGGGCAGTTACCTCCCCTACTTGCTAATTGACCATGTTTAGAAAATCAGTCTGCCCTGAAATACGTCAGTAAAGCCACATTTTGTATCTGCTAAAAAAACTAGCCATAGAATAGAAGAGATAAAATTAAGCTTTTTTTCACCCTTAATCAACTAGTGTATTACTTGAGACTAACATTCCAACCAGGGAAATGCGGTGGATGCGAATTAACGAGTGTTCCACGTGAAATATTCTCTAATAGCCCAATTTCGATATATTAAAATTCAACTTAAAACAATAGACGTCACTACGAGGCTTGAGGGAATGATATAAAGATTTATATGGGTTTATTCCCCCAAGCCTCGAAATGATGCCCATTGTTTAAGACTGAATTTTAATATATCGAAATTGGGCTATTAGTTGCCACTTAAAAACCTAAAAAGTAGACGTCGAAATCTCTTGGGAAACGTTGACACTGTATCCCGTAAAACGAAGCTATTTTACTTTTTCCTACTTTGAACAATTCGAAGCTCTTGGCTACCCAGTAAGTTTCAGGCCACACACTTCTAGAATATCCACTTAGAAAAGTAATCACCAATTATATTGTGTAAGAGCCACTGTCTAACAGTATTCGTAAGCAGCTCGCATGGGCAACGATGCCTACATACAGCAACGTGCCATCAGCAAATATGTTTAGATTTGAGGTGATGTCGTTGCCTATACAGTTAACTTACAGCAAGAAGCACAGGAGGGGACTCACTACCGTCCCTTGTGGAAACAAGCCATTTGAAAGCAATGGTCACAAAACACAGCTCTGCAGTATGACCACTACCGGTATGCGCTCAGCCATATTACCCGGGCAGCAGTAGCCATAAAACGCTGTTTCATCCTTGTTAGGACTCACTAGCATGACACAGCCACAGGGAAAGAGTCGAACTTAAAGGGACATAGTCACGAGAATTTCTCAGATTTTTGGTCAAAACTGTACTAAAATTATCGGTAGCTAACTTTATCCATACCCAACATTGTGTTTGAACATTTAAAGGAACATATTAACTTAATTTCATTAAGAGGAAACAAACCATGACCATTTAATATCGATTTAATGCCTAACGCTTAAATAATTTGAAAAGTTTGGCCTAAGTTTTTCAAGTTGCAATCCATTTCCATCCTTGCCATCCGTAGCAACAGACGACAGAAAATAGTTTCAGTGAAGTAATATAGTCTTTGGTACAGTAACAAAACTGGACCATTATTTGTGTGAGTTCATTAATGTGAGGACATATTTTTTATTTTTAAAGTGAACTAAAATAGCGTGACTCTGCCGCTTTCAAGTCAGCGTATCAACTGCCCTTTACTGCCGAGGCGAGTGCTAAGCACTCCTTTAAGTGCCAGCTTCACATTGTGAATGTGGTAGCTGCGGCTGCGCCTGTGTTGTGTGACCAGTGCTATCAGATGGCTAATTTAGACATTTACGTCGTCATACTCGTATCCCAATTAATTAAGGAGATCCACAGCTCCATACGCATTGCCAAGACTGTCTTGTACGGTCGCAGCCACCGCTACCACATTCACAATGTGGAGCTGGCGCTGAAAGGAGTGCTTTGCACTCGCCTCGGCAGTAAAGGACAAATGATACGCTGAATCTTAGTTCGGGCGCTTTCAAGAACACACCCTGAACTAATTTTAGGAAGCTTTTAGAGTCTCATTTTAGACAAAATAGACTTAAACCGAGAAATGCTTTGCTTATAGTTACTTAAATAAAGATTCCGTTTCGATCTGTAACTAAAGACACACTGAAATGGCTTAGCGGTTAAAAACAAAACGAACACGAAAACATGCCACACTGAACTCACTCACTGAAACGGCGATTCTAAGGTTGGTCGCTAAATTGGGACAGAAATGTCATTCACTTCAAATGAAGAAACCAAAAAATATAACAATATAAAAAAGATAAAATATTCCACAACTGAACAAAAAACATAAGGAGCTTTACACAAAGACTATAAACTTAATAACAAAAATATCGACGACAGAGCGCGACAGAGCGACTCTTCACGTTGAATTCTAAATTACGAATTACTGAGTCAAAGCAATCCAATGTGCGGTGCTGAAGAAAAACAACCTACCTTAGAATGAAAAAACAACACAGACTCAATCTAGAATAGTCGCGATTTCTACTTTTCGAATAAAATACCCTAGAATTGCTCAAAGAAAAATATTGAAAATTACGCACTAAAGTTCAAAAGGAAATTGAGCATAAATATCAGATTGCTCACTAATGAAAATTCCTTTAATGAATAAACGCAGAAAAAGGGACAAGACACCTTCAAAAACATGAAATGTTATTCACATACGAAGCACTTGATTGCCTAGGAAAGCAAAATGCATTCAATTTTCCCCTCGAGTGAAGTTACTCGCAGGGCGACGAACGGGAACTGCAAGGTAATTTCACAGCTATCAGTAAACAAGTTTTTAAAACATTTCACTGAGAATATTGCCGTGATTTACTAAACATGTAAAGTCGCTCAATTAAACAATTTTTACAATGTATTTCCACAATCAAATCTGTAATATACTTTACCACTGAACTGAAAGAAGGACTTGAAAATCGAACCGAAAGTCGCCGGGTTCTTTCCAGATCTCCTTAGCTTCGAAAAAACAAGTATGTCGTCAAACAAGGATTTCTTGCCTTCAAGCTCTCCAATATCTTCTATATGCGCCATCGAGATTAAAGCAATCCTTTTCCTTTTCATGATGAACTGCTACAAGTCTTCATTCCAAGAATGTATTACAATTATCGTGTTGAAAATCGAGCGTACGAGGAACCAGAGGCCATATTATTTACTTCAGATACAAGAAAAGATGGCATTCCGCCTCCCCCGCTCGGGTTGTCCTGGGACTCCCCTCACCCTCCCCCAGAGTCTGTACGGACGGACGTACGCTGAGGTCAGAACCAAAATTTTTCGGATCAACAAGTTACCAAATTTGCTTTCCCATGGTGCTCTGCGCGCTCCGCTAATATGTCTTAATCTGTCTGAACTTAATGACGGACTTTTCATAATCAAATAGATTCATTATCATAGGAGTAATTTACTCCGGGAGTTTACTTTCTTGTTTTATCTAGAAAAGGAAGTCCAAGGCCCGAAAAGTACGCCCTATTTTTCAGTTGCCGACGTTCGGGTAAGCCTTCTCATTGAGGAAAATGCTATGTTTTGTCCTGGAACGATTAATTCGTTGCTTTGAGCCCTCCAATGTCAATTCCATTTGAATTGAGTTTTATAGAGCTTTCCCATTTGAAACTAGTCACGTCCAACAATCGGTCGGGCCACCACTTTTGAAGGCATGTAATTTTAATCGACTAACAAACCCTTTCTACGGTCCCCTAAAACCTTCATTATAAGCGTGGTGAAGACATTGCAATAACCTAGCCATGTCCTCAAGAAATTTTAGCCTCCAAAATGGGCGTTTTTGCCCAACGCATTTTTAATTAACTTTGCGTGAAACCGGAACCGGAGACGCATCCGAAATTCGGACCGTAGCTTCAAAAATCCATCAAAATCTACAATAATTTGGGATAAAAAATCCGCTTAAATCTGCAAAAAGTAGTGATGGAGTTTTCCTAATCCACGGATCCGAATTTCGGACCCTTACTTTAAGCGAATCCGTCAAAATCTAAAATAAATAAGAAAAAATCTTCCCAATCATAGGTTCCGAATATCAGAGCCTTAATTTAGAAAATTCGGCCAAAATCTACAATAATTAGATGAAAGTTTTCTTTATCCAAGGCTCCGAATTTTGGAGCCATGGTGTAAACGAAACCGGTAAATCAACAATAAATAGTGATAATTAAAATGATTATAATTCTATGCTACGAATTCGGACCTTTGGCTTAACTGCAAATCTGTTGAATTCTGCAACAAATGGTGATCAATATTCCTAATCCTGGGGTAAAAATTCGGCTTTGGCTTCAACGCATCCAAAAAATCAACAGTAGTTATTATTAATAAAATAATCCCTATTCTAAGATCAACATTACACTCTCTTATCGTTCATGGATAGTCGAGGGCAACGAACTGGCGAGCAAGCGTGGAAATCGCCTGCCGCGTTTAACGTGATGCGAGTGTCGAGCTTACAAGTTCGTTTTTCTCGGCTATCCCTGAGCGGAAAGAGAGACTGCTCGTAGTCTGGCTTGGCCAGCATTGATAGGTAAGTAAACTCCTAGTCCAAACACGACACCCGCTAGTGGCTGAATAATTCTAGCCGTGAGAAAAGTGTTCTACCAAGTACGTTTCTAACAGTTTTGTCCATCAATGATCAAAATCTTAAGAGAAGAAAACATATCCCAAATTTACAGATTAAGAAAGGGAAGTTTCAAGGTGCGATGCTGTCAAGAAAAGCCCAGTTTTGAGCTACATTTTTATAAGCCTGCTTGTTATTGGCTCGGCGCTTTCCATTTCCAAAGGAGTATTCTATAGCTAGCGGAGAGCTCGTGACTGCAAAAGAGTCCAAAGACTCAGGCACCCAAGTTAGCTTTCAGACTCCCATAAAACACTGTTGCGTGCGCCTTGTTTATCTAGCTTAATGACTCAACGGCGGCGCTGGCGGGGATCGCTTTGAGTAGTCCATCTGTTTGAGGCTGTTTTCTCTGTGAAGCTGAAGTGTTTACTTTCGGTTACATTAAGTGACATCGCACGCACATGATATACCAGTCATAAATAGTGGACATTTGTTTAGAGTGTTTCAATTTCTCTTAAGGACGTATTGTTATACTTGTGGTTGGCTGTGTACCAAATGACATAAAGCCATTTTACGTTGTATTTGGGATGACAGAATGTTCAGTTTAGGCTTACAAATGTTCTATTGTTCGATGCATTTGAGGAGTAGTCTCTATCTGCAAAAAACAAAATTAAAAAACCATCAGATGAAGCCTGGCTTTTAATAGCGACACCAGCACAAGAGTTCATACAAACCCTCCGAAAAGTAAACATTATTGTTCCAGAGAGTCTATGAAATCTTCCTTGTGCTTGTGCTTGTGTTTGTGTCGATAGTGAAAACCAGGATTTACCAATTCTAGCAAATTAAACAACTATGACCTAAATATGACAATGACCTTTCTAGGGGCCTTTTTGTTGTTTTCTGTGAAGGACCTTCTCAAAAAAATGTTGAGGAACCTTAAAACTAAATTTTTCAACACTGTGTGGGCAACATAAGTATTTAGATGAATTTTTTTAAAAGTTTTTGATAAGGTACACACATTTTTAAGTTTTCAATACATGTTTCGGATAGATGAAACTTAATCTACCATCGATTGCGAATACAATGAGCCCGCTGGTGGGTGTCATATAAATTTACAAATTACAATGATGTAAGTATGTGTAATCAAATGGTGACGAGTGAAATTAGGAAATAATTTCACGCGCGTTTTGTCAAAATTCTAATAATTTCCCGAGCCTTTAGGCGAGGGAAATTATTGAAATTTTGACAAAACGCAAGTGAAATTATTTCCTAATTTCACGAGTATACCATTTGATTACCTATTAATATCATGGGTGACAAATTACACTCACAATCGTGGGGTTTTGACATGTTTATCGCATCGAGAACACCTTGAGCATTGAAACGGTTTAACGGCTAAAGTTCACATTTTTCTGAGTGAAATAATGAAAAAATCTCATGACAAGTTTTTACTACGCTTTGACGATTTTATGTTTTTTGTAACCGACAGCAAAGTACACCAGACTCTCAATTTTTACTTGAAAAGTACCAAAGCAAATCGCTTGGCAAAGGTTATCCGCATTCCGACAAATTCACTGAATCGTGCACTACGTTGCTCCATCGAGCAAGGCTCAGAAGCCTTCACAAATACATTCAAAATACGCACAGCAAACTTGTTTTAACGAAAGTAAACTTCGGAAGCAAATTTGTATTTAAAAACCGACCTTAATTCCATTCGAAGAAGTGCCCAAAAATCCAAATCCACTGAATTACTTCTCTGAGTTCGCGGTCAATCACTCGATGGCTGCAACTGGCTCGCCGTTCAAAAATTCGCTGTCACACTATCAAAAGTAATCTCTTCTTTTTAACTCGCAGGTGATTTCTGAGAAGTTCAGTCAATTAAAAGTCAAAATTTACAGATTACCATTTGTGTCCTCAATGAATATTTCCAGAATTGCTGTAGTGCTGCACAAAACATCTTCATCATTAACCTCAACGCCATCTTGGCGCTGAGCTATAGACCCGTTGCCATGGCAATTTTGTAATTTCACATGTGAAATTATAAATTAACGCTGAAATTTTGCGTCAAAATTAAGGAGTAATTTGTCACCCATGATATCAGCCTCTTAATTCTGCTACAGCCCTCATATTTTCAGTATTAAAAATGCGATGAATTTCAGAAAATTGTTTTGCCTGTATCACCTTTTCCAGTTGACGTGCATGACTACTTGTGGAAAGGTGATCCTCAACTAACTCGGTTGAAGTATAAGCTTGTTTCCAGCGCTAGATATTTTGATGCCACAAAATTAATCCAGTGTTGATTCTAGAGTTTTTGTTCCCTCTTTATATGAGCCAGATTTCAAATGCGTGGATTGCAATAATTAGTCAGACAGACTTTCCATAACCAAACCAGAAGTTTCTAGAAAACAGAACCTACATCAAACCACATTGAAAGGTGCCAAAAATTTCTCTTTATCTCCAATGATCTTGAACAAACTACTACGACGAAATTCCTTTTATTTCATCATTAACATACCAATCAATCGTCAATTACATAAACCACCCTGTGTCCCCAAGAAAACGGTCAAAATATCTGGTGATGGTGATGGTGATGGTGATGGTGATGGTGATTCAAGCCATGGCAATGACGACAATAATGTTTTACCACCACAACTCTATGTCAAAACAAACCGCCGAGCGCCAGAGACAGACGATTGTTTTGTGGAAGATTATCGGAGATTGGCCGTTGAATTTGCTAGTACTGTCAATCCTGAGAGAATGCGTGACAACCTTTCCTGGAAAGAAAAGAAAGCTTAGAAATGGCTACGAAAGCAAGTGGAAGACAATAATCTAGTAGTGTCCGAGGCGGATAAAGGAGGAGCCATTTTACTCTTAGATCCTAACCATGTCCATGAGTCTGTAACTAACAGGCTATCGTCTGATGATTTCGAACTGTTAGGTCCAGGTGACCAACTGGATTTAATTACACAAGGATTGCGTGCACTCTGGGCGTCTGGAGTGGAAAAGCAATTTGTCTCAGATGATATCAGAGAAGGGGTTCTTGGTATTACATCTTCTGGTGGATCCAAAGCCACTCAAGCATATCGATCGTCACCACCATATGCCTATCCTTTGTTCAAAATTCACAAAGTTAAACTTTAGATTTAGTACCAGGTGTTCGTCCCCCAATCAGGTTGGTAACAGCTCAAAGAAATGGACCAACAAGTAGAAGTGACAAATATCTCATGTTGAAGATCTTGCAAGATGTGCAAAATGAGTATTGCACTGATCTGGTTAAAGATTCGACAGATGCACTGATAAGACTCAATGGCTGGTTTCCAATTGCTGAATCTCAGCCATTTGCTTTAGATGTTGTGGCTCTTTATGATAGCATAAATCCTAGCCTGGCTATTGAAGCTCTTGACTGTGCTCTAAGACAGTGCAGGCCTCAGTGGTCGCATGAATACTTGAACTGGTTGAAGGAACTTGTCAAACATACTATTTGTAACAACAAGTTTATGTATAAGGGTAACTGGTATTTGGCAACGAAGGGCATTCCCACGGGAGGGGTATTGTCACCGCTGCTTGCTAACATTGCAATGACATACGTTCTTAATAACGTATTGTTTAACAAGGAGGAGGATGTCAACGCCAATCCCCGGGGTTTCCAGGGTATCATGCGTTTTATTGATGATTTGGGTGGTAGATGGGTTGGTCCTACTGAGCCCTTCCACAAATGGGTACAATGGCTCAATGGTTGTACTAAACCAAAGTATGGGGTAGAATTTACCAGTAGAATTGGGAATGAAGTAGAGTTTCTAGACATTCTCATAAGTTTTGATCCACTAGGTAATCCCATTACCGATTTGTTTGTCAAGCCCAATGATGCGCGAAGATATTTGTCACCTGAGTCGTGCCATCCAGGTCATACTTTTAACAGTGTGGTTTATTCCCAAGGCATACGCCTTAGACGTATCATCTCCAACAATGAAAAGCTTTTGCTCAGATTAGACGAGCTTGCTGATGCTCTTATTATCAGTGGTTACAACAGAGGGTCGGTTAAACGTATTTTGAACAAGATAGCCTCCAAACCCCGGGTTCTGTCGTATAACAAGAGAAATCAAGATAACAAAAACATAGTACCTTGGGTTATTACGTATGGTCTGGGTGCTAAGCAAACCAGGGAATTTGTTCTACAGGGCTCCAAGATCTTGGACAAATCACCCATTTGGAGGGATTTAGGAGCTCGTGTTATGATTTGTACACGCAGGGCATCCAATTTAAGAGACCTTTTGTACAAACGTAAGGCTATTTCTTTGTCGAAGAAGTTTGTAATCTTGATAATTTGATGGTGTTTGTTAGCTTGTTCAATGACCTGTGTGACCTCTCCGCTGGTTGTGTTCCAGAGGGAGAAGATGTCGTCGATGAATCGTTTCCAGACGAGCGGCCAGTTAAGCCGCTTTGATTTAAGATCTTTGTTTCTACCTTAGCTATGAAAATATTAGTGAAAGCAACTGCCATTTTGGTGCCCATGGCAGTTCCATGCGTTGTAGGTAGTTTTTTTTCCATTAAATTGGAAGGAGTTCTCCGCTAGGATAAGTCTGAGCGCTCTTTGCAGTAGTCGTGTAGGGATGAGGTTCAGTCGTTTCCGTGGAATGCTTTGTATGCTAGGCTTCGAAACCGCGGCCACCATGAGCTCGAGGTTACGAATAGCTCCCCTGGTGCATATTACACAAGACCACTAAGCTGTGTTGGAAACATTCCACGGTAAAGGTACCCTAAAGTTCACACGCTTGTGTTGTCAATAAATTCATCTCAGAAAAACCACAAGAGCACACCGAACGCTCTAAATATGAATTGTTATGTTTCGTTCTAACACCGTGCATTCTTTGGGTTCGGTGAACTGCCCACTGAATGTGAAAACTATTGACGCTATTTGATCGCAGGTTGTTGTAAGGAACTAGAAAAAGAGATGTTCTACGCTTAAGATCTCGTAATCATTGTGAGCAGAAGTACGATTATTATGCAAACATACGGTAAAAATGTGTAAACTACTGTTTAAAGATCTCTTTCTGTCATAAGGGCGGTTTCGGTCTTAAGGAGAAAACGAAAGCGGTTTGCGGTCTACGAAGGATAAAATACGGCGGATTGCGGAATGTGCGACCCCCTACAATAGAACCTCCATGTAACTTCCCTTATTTCTTTGAATGTTAATTTATTAAAGCAAAAGACACCGTTTTTTGCACATTCCAGAGAAGCCACGTGATTGGTGGACTCAATGTTGATGCTAGTGTATGAAAAGCGGAAAATTAGGGGGCTGAGGATGGCTAGGGCTCGGTTCAGGCGCCAAACTTTTCAGCAGCCGAACATTATTCGAATTTAGGCCTATCCAAAGTAGATAGATTTTCAACATCTTTTATTCATCTCTTCTTAGGATCACTATTTCTCTCACTGAGTCACTGAAAAGCCATGATGGACTGGAGATTACGCATCTTCAACACCAACGCTGCTTAATATTGCCATATGTTTGAAAGGGGGGAATTATGAAAGCAGTTATTTCAATTGTGCTCTCCCAAGACAAAGAAGCATATATGATCAAGGAGGCTGCTGGCTATAGCAAGGGAATAAAGGGCAAAAATCTCAATTATTATTTTTTTTTTCAAAACAGCACTATGTTGCAGGTTTGAGCCTTTGATGTATTTTATTTTTTGGATAATACCCTGAGAATTGCAGTTTTCACTTTAATTAAACTCGTGTCTGAAACTCAAGCGGCAAAACTGTGACAACGAGGCGTAATTGGCCGAGAGAAAAATGTCTCGGGGCCTTTTTTAACACATGGACGCAGTTTTTTCATCCTATTGTATATTTCGAGAAGGACCTAAAAAGCCAGGGGTAATGACATCCACATAACAAAAGCTTTAAAAAGCAACCAATTTTAACTTTCCCAAGTGGCAAACAGAGTCGAATATTCCAAGAAAAATTATAAAAGAAATTCTGATCTGCGTGCTGTCGAAATAGAGAAGGAACACAATAGCATGGACTATCAATTTGGAAGAGACTTTTAATACAATTCAAGCAGCAACAACTGTCTGATTTGTTCAGACATAAATAACTAAAAATGTACACTACTGTATTACTACAAAACTAATTTTAGACGCATTTCCAGCCATTTGAGAAGACCTAAATTTCAAATTTTCCCGGAGGAGCATGCCCTCGGACCCTCCAAGTATAAACCACCTGAAAGCAATGGTCACACAACACAACTCCGCAACTTGGCCAGTACCTTACGCATGCGCACAGCCACATCACCCAGGCAGTGGCAGCCATGGACAGCTGTTTTGTCCTTGTTAGGACTCATCAGCATGGCAGAGTCCCAGGCAGAGAGCTGAACAAAGTTCAGCGCACATCTGCCTTTTACTGCCGAGGCCGCAGAGCAAAGTACTCCTCTAAGCGACAGCTCCACCTTGTAAATGTGGTAGCTGTGGCTGCCTCCAAGTATGCCCACGCTTACGCGTTCAGTTTAATCCGAAAAATATACAAAAAGCTTTACGACCTAGTTGCCATTTCATCCATTCATGTGAAACCTTACCATACTGATAAGAAAAGCAAATGCAACCAAGGAATGTGGAAACGATGTGAGAGAACTGAGGTGCTAGGGTGGATTTGGAAAATTGTGCGTACCTCTTGAAAAATCCTGGCTACGCCCCTGATAAGTCTTCATTCCAAGATTGCGTTACAATTATCGTATTGATAATCGAGCGTACGAGGAACCAGCCGCCATATTGTTTACATCAGCTACACGAAAAGATTGCATTCCGCCTCCCCCGGTCAGGTTGTCTTGGGACTCTCCTCACCCTCCCCCAGAGTCTGTACGGACGTACGCTGTCGTCAGAACCAAAATTTTTCGAATCAACGGGTTACCAAATTTGCTTACCCATGGTGCTCCGCGAGCTCCGCTATAAGACAGCGCCGCTCTACGGGCCATCTTAAGAATTAGATAGCAAGTGATAGATTGACATGATAAATTTGCTTATTAAGGGAGGGTTGTTCCCACCCAATATGCAATGCCCCCTTGATTTTGAGTTGAAAGGGCGAGGAAGTGGCGTCAAGGATTGAAACACACGCTTCCGAACGTGCGGTTAGGCAGGTTTTTGAGCTTTCAAGGTGATGAAAAATGTAGGAAAACGTACAGTAAGATGCCATTTGGTTTCACCGACCAAACAGACGTTACAACCTACACATGAAAAATTATAAACGACACGTGATCTCACTGTTTTAGGTATAAAATAGTTCACACTAAACAAGTTTCTGATTTTATAGGGGGGTAAAAAGCAACTTATTTTCCAAATTCATGCAGAACCGTTGATTAAGACGTCTGATTTTACGTTGAAAAACGTTCGAAAAAAATGCTAGCAAAAGTTTTAACTAATACAAAATAAAATTTGTAATAGTAGGACGAGATTTCGTTGCGATTTGTAGCCCATGGTGGTGTCCACAATTTGTGAAGAAAACATGTTTTTTTTCTCCTTCATGTTGTTATGGAAACCAACCAAGTATAATTGATTTTAGAAACCTGTCCACTAAGGTACGTACTAAATCCAATTTCTACGAAAAGGGTACGAAACTATGAAAATTGGTGAAAAGGCCAGTGTAAGTACGAAAAACAGATGTAATAGGAAATGGAAGGTTATTGTTGTCTATTGAGAACATCTAAGAAAGGCAGCTTATGATTGACCTCCCTCTCCATCGTGAACCTGACTGTTGATATATTGAAAAATGCCACTGCGTCCTGGTTGTTGTTGAATAAACAAAAGGTATCGTCGACATACCTGCGATAAAGGTAAATACTAGGACCCTCGTACTGTTGAAGCCATATCTTTTCATGGTGTCCCGTGTAAAGATTAGCGAGAAACGGTGCAAGAGGGGAGCCCATGGCAACGCCATCTACCTGATCGTAACAAATACCCTGAAAGGAGAAATGAGTTTGGGCCGTGGCGAAAAGGAATAACTGTTTAAGATTGTCCCTTCCTAACTTACCGCCCTGGTTACCTGACAAAATATATTAAATAGCTAAATCATAGACTCTAAGAGAGGAATATTCGTGAACAAACTTTCAACATCAAAAGAAACCCGTAGCACTAGTACTACTAGCACCCACTGGCGGATTTCACCATAATCGCAACTGATGATATATGAAGTTTCATCGGAAACATGTATTGGAAACTTTAAAATGTGTGCACTTTATTAAGAATTATTTCCTGCCTGCTGGTTTCACGACATTTTCTTTTAAAAAAGGCACTCACTGTTTAACAGCCATAAAACTCAGCCCTCAAGGCAATCTGGTTATTCCAAGTCTGTGGGTGAACTTTCAAATACTGCAATCTGATTGGTGGATCCAACACGTTGGTGGCAACAGAGAATCCATCAGTGTTTCCTGTAAAAATCTTAACAACAAAAATAATCTGTGGTCAGCTCGGTGATTCGGACGTAACTGGATTCTGAGGACTATTGGGAACCAATGGGATAGAGTGCTGTATCTTGTGCAATTGAAGTGCAGGGTATAATTATTTATTTCATAGGTACTGAGATTTATCCACGAAAATCACGAAAATCCACGAAAATCACGGTGAATAATACAAAATTTCACTGTGAAAAAATATCGTTCGTCCGATCAGCAACGCGAACGACGAAATTTCACTGGTGATGAATGAACGTACTGAAGGAAACGTCATCCGACAGCCGTTGCACACAAAAAAACGCACAAAATGGCCGGGGGAAGGTTTGCTTCTGTTTGCTCAGTTGAAGAATTCATTTTAGAACAAGAAAACAAAAACACCGCTCAAAAAACTGAACGAGATGTGAGATTGCTTGAAAGATTTTTGAAAACGAAAAACGAAGACAGAAAAATAGAAGATATTCCGGCTGTTGAGCTGAATGAATACATCAGCCAATTCATCATCTCCGTCCACACCAAAGATGGCAATGAATACGAACCGACTTCTCTTCGAAGTTTAGTGGCTAGCTTCGAAAGACACCTGAAGAAAAAGAGCTATTCTGTAAGCATAATCAACGACTTGGTGTTTGAGAAAACTAGGAAAGTTCTTCAGTCCAAACAAAAACAGCTAAAGAAGCAAGGTAAAGGAAATAAAACCAAAGCGTCGGTAGCTTTGACAAGCGAAGAGTTGAAAATATTGTACGAGAAGGGTTTGCTCGGTATGTGTAGTCCCGAGTCACTTTTAAACACGCTCTGGCTAAACAACACTCTTCACTTCGGACTCCGTGGGTGCCAAGAACATCGTGATATGTGCCGGGGAGATGTAAAGCTACAGAAAATGGCAAGCGGAGTCGAGTACTTGGAGTTCAATGAAAGACAAACAAAAACTAGAACGGGATCAGACTGCAGCGATGTCAGAACCGTACCGCCGAAAATGTTTGCGACCGACGGAACTGAAAGAGATCCTGTCGCGGACTACAAATGTTTTGCCAGGAAGAGACCTGAGGAGATGAATCAAGATGATGCTCCCTTTTATTTGGCTGTAAACCACGGTTTGAAGACGGACTCGCTCGCAACAAAAGGCTGGTTCAAGTCCGGTGCTGTTGGCAAAAACAAACTCAATGGTTTAATGAAGACCATGGTTCAGAAAGCAGGAATTGAAAACGACAGGCTTCGAAATCACAGCGGCAGAAAGACAATGATCCAGACGCTAAGTGAAGACGACATTCCACCCACGCAAATTGCACAACTATCTGGCCATAAGAATTTGAAGAGCATAGAAAATTACAGCACTGTTTCAACGAAGCAACAGATGAACATGTCAAAAGTGCTGAGCAGTGTGATGGCTGGTACCACAGCTTCGTCCTCTTCTGAAATAGCTTGTACGCCGTCCTCCGACTCTCAGAATGGTGGTAAGCAGCAGTCCATGGCACTATTCAGTGGCGCAGTTATTCAAGGTGGCAATTTCTCCATCAACATTAACACTTTAAATCAGTCTCCGACGCTTTCTACAAATCCGTCAAGCCCCGAAGCGGTGCGATGGAAACGTCTAAGGCCTTTGCAACTGGAAAGTGACTCTGATGATGAATAAATTGTGACTTATCTTCTTGACTTAACTTTGTTAGTGGCATGGCTTCCTTTATTAATAGACATTTGACTTTACTGAAAAATTTTGAGTGCTGCAGATGTTTGATTTACTCAGTTGTTGAGCACTTGAATGGTTTTACAGTGTAATTTATTTGTGCAAATAAATTTGTCTACTCAGTACTACACGAAAAAGGAAATCTCAGTACCTATGAAATAAACACATTACAGCATGGAAAATGCTTTGTACGATTTTTATTCACTCGTTGGTACGTATCAGAAAACTCAACTCGTGAATAAAAATCGTTCGCGCGCATTTTCCATGAAGTAATCTCTATGAACTCCGCTGGAATATTTGGCGGGGAGCTTACAGGGAACATACGTGTAGTACCAACTTTTTCATAATTATCTCGTATTCAATTCCTTATCTCATCAAGAAAGAACTACACTTCTGCATTGCATAAAATAGAAATGTATAAAAGTAAAAGAAAAAAGAAAAAGGAAGTAGATAATCTTCTCTGGAGCACGCTGTGTGTCCATTCATCCTATGGCATTCGGTGTACGTGAAACCCGCCTTGACTGTCAAGTTAAATTGGACGAGTTTAATTCGTGCAAGTATTGGTCCAACTTAAGAAAATTATAATTGAGTTAAATAAAGTGGAATTGAAGTTCTGTAACTAGGGATTACATTTACTTGCAGCAAAAAATAAAGAAACAACAAGCTAAAACAACTACAGGGAAGAGATAGTAGGAATTTTAATACATCCAAGGTAAATGACAAATCCTTTTCTAGCCGAAGCACTTTTACAAAATTCAAACCTTCCCTTTTTAAATCTGTATTCCGCAGTTCACTTGTATGATTTTTCTGATATTGTCATTCGCACCTTTAACATATAAGTAGATTGTTGTTTCAATGTTTGTTTGTTTCTTTGCTTGGTTGTTTGTTAGTCTGTCTGTCTGACTGACTAACTGCTTTTTTTTGGTTTGCTTGCTTGCTTGCTTGTTTGTTGGTTTGTGTTTGTTTGCTCCAGAACCCCAAGTTAAGTTCCCACGATACATGATTCAAACGTAAGAAATGTAATTTTTACTACGCCACAGGACGTGAACTCCTGCCTATGTAACAGTAAAGCTGTTACCTTAGCCCCACCATCTCGCTCATACATTGTGTAGTTCATACCATCCAAGCTATAACTCAGCAGATAAGTCTTCACCCAGAATAGACCTTCCTCGCGACCTTGGGTGGCAACGACTGTAACTTGTCTTTCGACGCTGAAGTCAACCTGAAGCCACTGATCTGCGTCGTTTAAAAGCGGTCTCCAGGCGCCATATAATAAACCCCCTATTTGATGGTGGAGACGGGCGTTTTGGGGACCGTCATTTGCCGACAAACTTGAAGAAGCTGTTATAGTGGAATCTGGTATGGTCCCGTTTTGCATCCCCAGCTGAATCTGACAAGGTGGTACCTCAGGGAATGAAAAACCTGTGCATTGAGGATATCACTAAATGATTATATTATTTGTGACTGTTAGTCCACAAATACAACCAATCTTTTAATCCCAATAACGGAGAGCTTTTGCATTTTTTTTTGGTACTTCACGGAGGCGAATTGCGTATCTTCGGTCTTTAATGTGGTGTTTAGTGTGGTCTTTTACAAACTTACTAAGCCTCAAAAAATTATCCGTGTGTGAAGTTTATTCTCCTGTTTTTGGGTAATCCCTCGACAATCTTCTCAACGGTCTCTTCGTTGACCTCGGCAAAGCTAGAGGACATATTTTTAAGCCAAAGTGGCTGCCCTAAAAATAAGTTTCTTTCAGAAAAAGGCCAATGTTAAGACGAGTTGGAAGATTTTCTGCTGATGGATACCCTCCATGCAGGTTCCTTTGGCCAGACGGGCACTATTTCCTGACCGTCTTCCCCAAGCGGCAAATAATGACTGGTCCTTAATACACGTGGAGATACTGTTTACGGAGATAATTTCAGAAAACACGTGGAGATACGCATGACGAATTTTATACCAGAAAACAGTCATGCAGGTGTAGATATAATTTGTGGAGGTGTTCCAGTTCTAAAGTCAATTCTACAGTCAATTCTAGCTTTACAGACACTACTATCGTACTGACATCACTCTTTTACGGACAGTTTGCTAGTTCCGAAAGGAACCAAACTTCATATAAACTCTACCTCCATAATATTGGCACTTATCCCTGTCCCTTCGGTGTGTGTACTAAAGAATTTCGACTATAACTAAAAACATTTACATAAAGTTGCCTAAAATTGCAAAAAAAAAAAACGTTATAACCTTCTAGAACATTGAATTATCTTCTGGTTCTGAAGCACTTTGAAAGTACACCTAACTGTTCTTAATTTACCAAGGCCAGTTCACAGATTCGCTGGTTGGCCCCAGACACGTCAAGTTCTCAGTCGAATGTAAATTCAAATTTTCCGAACTGAATATTACTTACCATATTTGCAGCCGTACAACTCAACTCTCATAGCTATGTAACCAGTAAACTCTTCTGGGTGCAGTCGTATGTAACGTGCGATGATCGGAGGGTCCAATATGTGTCCAATGACAGTGTCTCTGTTCACGTTGCCCAAAAGAATCTACCAAAATAACAAATTGGATATTAATACGGTTATTCCCTTCATGAGAAAGACATTTGTCAACTTTACCCCAATGCGACCGAAAATAACGTCAAACCTAAGACAAACATAGGCCAGGCAAGTCCAACGCATGCAGACACCCTTAAATGAAGTTATTGAAATATATCAATATTAAACTATTATGGTACCTGATTTTCGTTGTAGGACAAAAATGGTCCTTCATCAACGCTGAATGTTATAGAATATTTTGTAACCCAGTTGTCCAATTCTTGGAGTCCTTGTGTAGCAACCCCAGTTATTTTAGTGATGTTTGTCAGGTCCACTTGAATCCACTGTCCTAAGTTGAGATACGAAGGCATCCATCCTCCAGAAAAAAGTCCTTCCTTCACAATATCAAGCCTCGTTCGTTCAGGGCCGTGGTATTGATCAAAAATTGAGGAAGCTGTTATTGCTTGATCCGATATTGTTTTACTTTTCATACCCAGAGGTGCAGCACATTCTACCACCGGTACATTGAAACCTAAATGGTGAAAGCAATTTATGATGCTAAATAGCGGGAAATACACCAGAAACTGTCAGCAATGACTGCAAAAACTGCCAGCGGCATAATTTTATTCATTTATTGTTTTTTTTTTCTTACTATAGATACTTAAAATTTGTGTTCCTACCTAGCGGTGTATCAAGGCTAAAATTATTGACACCTACACAAAGTTGTCATCATCTTTGATCTCGTGTACTCGGTGACTTAATTTCGGCGCATAAGATCGTGTCTAATAATGATAACTATCAAAATGCATAATTTATTTAATGAAAAATAATCTAATTACTGAACTTGTTTGCATTTATTTCAGTTATTGTCAGCAACAGCGCAACTTTTTTCGAAGTAATGTATATACCCTATTCCACTTTGCAAAACAGCCCTAAAACGTCAATATATTCCAATGTTATCAGTGGACGGATTCAGGAGTTTCGTGATGGAGGGGGCCCGCATGCATGGAAACCCAGACAGTGATAGCCCAGCTGTTGAGTAAATTGAAAAAAGTAAATACGTTTTCCTGGTCTGCACTATTTATTTCTTTGAAATCACAAAGGCAAGTACATGTTTAAAGAAGGGCCACTGTAATTAGCATTTGACCTCAGTGAAAATACAATATATATATAACTACCTTCCTTGCACCCATAAAGCTCTGCTCTCATAGCGATATGCACGTGCCATGTTATAGGGTGGATGCGGATGTAACGCGTAATAACTGGCTCTTTCAGCTTCCGACTTACAACTATATCCCAGTCACTGTTTCCTACAAAAACCTGACACAGAAGAAAACAGAGGAAAATTGAATAATTATAAACGGAATGAAGGTGATTATCCCTTGGAAATAATGCACTAATTTTTCCCAAAGGAAGTTAGACTGGCTCTAGCCTTGGGAACCAGGTACTTCCAGGCCCAGAAGTTGAAAGTTTCCAGCTATAACAGTAACGGAAACTGACAGCAATGTTGTGCAAGGTAAGTATTGGATAGAAGATGAGAAATACGTTTTCGAGCAATTAAACCTGTACACAGAAACATCGACGAGGAGTTCATGTGACAGGGGGAGGGAAAGAGCAAGGTCCGACATATAGGTTGACGGCAACGGGTTGAGGCCTTAGAATCATGTGTCATAAAGAACGCGGTAGAGACAGGTAACAGGTAACCTGTACACACAATATCACGTGGCTTATGCCAGTGATTGAAAAAGGAGAACTTAATTAAGGTTGTGACAGGCCGTTGGCAACAGACAGACCATGGTCGATGACCTCCTAGTTATCCTGGTTCCTACGTGACTTAGATTTTCACAATCCGTGGCAGAAATTGAGACCAGCGGGACAGCTGATATGTTACTTATGTAAATGTTCAATACCTTTTTGCCACCCTCTTCGTAGTAATCTTTGAAAAGCACGCCATCGTAACTATGGGAGATTGAAAAAGTCTTCACCCATTGATCGGCGATATGCTTTCCCTGAATGGACAAGCCAGCAACTTTCGACCAATTACCCAAGAATATTTGAAGCCACTGTAACTCGTCATTGATCTTTGCGCTCCACGAACCGAATCTGTCGACCCAACCTTGGAAATGTAACCTAGCATTGCGTGCTTGATGCTTAAAATCAAACTCTGATGAAGCTGTTATGGCCGAGTCTGGAATAACTTCTTCTTCCATTCCAAAAGTCGCCAGGCACCCTGGTAGTTCGGGCGCGGACACACCTTTAGCCAAAAAGAAGAGTAATGTGTCTTAGACGGCCAATATTATCTTTCTACTGTCTAGAACAATTGTTACGCAGGCTACGCAAATTTTAATTTATGAGCCTTTAAAAAAAAAGCTCACGGATTTTACTCAACCAGAAGGTCTCGTTAAGTACTCCTAAGGTAATATACTCCTTGTTTTTAAAAGAGCTCAGATTCTACTCAATTAGACGGTTTCGTAACGAGAAAAACAAGGAACGGAAGTCCGCATTTTCATAATTTTCCCCAAAACAAAGATTTGATTACTCGTAGAAACATTTGTCTTCAACAGTTGACGACTTGCAAGAATTCATCAATTGAATTGGTGCAAGAAATTCTCGGTTTTGCTTTTTTTGCCCGAAAATCCATTGAGTCGTGGTACAAAACTGATTGCAATTTTGAGACGACAATATTGCATTATGTTGACGGCGTTAGAAGGAAATATGTTCTCCGCATTGTCACTTCGCGACTCCGCCCGAAACGGAATATATTTTCTTCCAACTAGCAGTCAATATAATGTAGTATTTTCGTCTCAAAATCGCAATCAGTTTATATAATTGCTCATTATTCCAAATAAGTGTATACGGAACCAGTGGATAGTGTTTCAGGCGCGCTTTGATCGACTCCTGGAGCTCGGGCTAGTATCTCCTATTCACCAGTGAATAACTGTGAAATATAGGGACTATTAATAATATTTCGCCATACTTACCTTCACTGCATCCATACACCTCAGCTCTCATAGAAATAAATCCGTGCCATGTAACAGGATGAAACCGAATATACCGAGCTATAATGGGCTCTGTCAAGTTGTGCCCAACAACAATGTACTGGTTGTCGTTACCTGAAAAAATCTAATACGAATGGGTTAATGAAAATAAGTAATAAAAAATGAAGTTATAATAAAATGACCTGGATGGGTACGGATAGATAGACTGCGGAATTTGGTAATGCAAACAAGCTACTGATCTCGTAGAGAACCCTACGTGTGAATACCCTCAGAGTCATCGTAAAACAGTAGCAGTTCTCGAAAAAACTTTAAACCTGTTCTTCATCATGCAATGATTACGTGTGATAGGTTGCCCGAGGAAATCTGATGTTCACAACATATATTGATCTGAGAACGTAGTTCGAGGGCTTATATGAAGTTTGAACATCAAATTTCCGAGGGAACCTATCACACATAGGACCTGAGACAGAAGGCTCTATTGTTTGTATTCCACAATTTTAAATTTTGAGCGAAAGTTGCCAAAACCGGGCACTGTGCGCTGACAGGCGCCCGCTGAGGAGGGACACTATCACGTCACCTGATCGATTTCGACCAATGGGACCACGCCAAAATTTGGCGTTGTACTATAATGGCCGATAGACAGTGATCGTGCACCACTCCCTTCCAAAGTTTTCTATGAGCTTAAGTCAAGGAGGCTCGCTTCGTTGACTGCTAATAGAAAGCTCAACCTCTAGCTCGACATGTAGAGTAAATAATTTATAGTTTAAATTACCTTTTTGAAGCCTCCCTCTTGGTAATGTTGAAAGAATACTCCATCATAGCCAAATGAAAGACTGAAACTTGTCACCCATTCAGCCACAACAAACCTTCCCTGAATAGCCACTCGTCCAACTGAAGTCCAATTAAGAAAATTTACTTGAAGCCACTGGAACTCATCTAGCTTTCTCGCTGTCCACGCACCGAGTCTCCCTCCACCATCCTGAAGATGAAGCCTTCCACTGGCCGCTTTTCGGGCGACGTCAAACTCACTTGAGGCTACCATGGAGGAGTCTGGGATTTTTCCACTTCCCAACCCCAGTGCACGAAGACAAGCTGGGAGTGTGGGAATTGGGAAACCTTTAAAGAAAAGAAAACACGTGAACTTTAACATCAGCTTTAGTTGAAGTCTATACGGTACTTTCTTAGCACAGAGGCCGTTATGGCACAAACAGTTTGAAAAACGGCTTTCTTCGGCAGAAAAAGCTCCTCGTTTATCTGGGAACATCGCCTACATCAAATTTTTACTCTTTTATTGAATAAGAATAACATCACAGGCCCGTAGCAGGGGGACGGGCACGAGGGGCTCGAGCCCCCCCCCCCCCCCCCACGAATTTTTGGAAGTTAAAAAACATTACACCACGGACAAGCCTGCGCACATCAAGGAATGTGAGGGACGCCTACAGGAAGCGCTTGATCACTTATCGAGATGGTCAAGTGAGAGCAATCTAGCGCTGAATCCAACCAAGACCAAGGTGATGCTCCTCTCCACTCCACAGCTCGCCCGTGTGCATGGCCTGCAGGACTATCAAGTAAACCTGACTGTCGACGCCAAGCCTTTGGAGAGGGTCTCCTCAGCAAAACTCCTTGGGACTGAGCTCCATCAGAGTCTAAGGTGGAACGATGATATCAACGCAAAATTATCTACCTGTTATGCTACACTATCAGTACTGAAAAAACTAAAGAACATCGCCCCTTTTAATGTGAGAAAACAATTAGCCGAATCTCTTGTATTATCAAAACTTGACTACAACAATATTGTAATTTATCCAACTCATGAGTATTTAGTTAAGCGCTTACAGCGTGTACAGCTTGCCGCTGCAGGGTTTGTTTGTAAGAAGTTTGCTGATTTACAAGACATTATAAAATTAGGTTGGCTTCCAATTAAGGAGAGGCAGGATTATCATCTGGCAAATGCTGCTTATCAGGCAGTAACCAACAACCTATGGCCAGAACATTTGCGACTTGAACAATATGTCCCCCCTAGGCTGCTCCGCTCAAGCAGAGAATTTACATTAAATTCGTCCCATGTCCCCGGCACCTTTAAATACCATGCTTCAAGGGTTTTTAACACTTTGCCATCCACAGTTAGATCTAGTAAGGACAATCATGAATTTCGCCGCTTGTCTAAAGCACACTATGTTTCGAATGCTGTAAATAGACTGACTGAACAATAGTTTTTATTATTTTCAATATTAATTTATCTTAGTAGCTTCTACATTATAGTAATAGTAATGTATACATTATAATTATTTAGATATTTATGTAACATAGAAGAGCCAATTAATTTTTGGAGTGTTATTAAACCATTATTATTATTATTTATTATTATTATTATTAATTAAAACAAACTAATATGCAACAATCAGTCTTGAATGCTGATGCTAAAAGTGCCTTTTTATAAGTTCACAACCTTTAACAGGGTTCGACATCTGTTGAGTCACTAGCCACCAGGCAAGTGTGCTTCAAAAAATCTACTAGCCCACCGCACATTTCAGTCGCCCAGGATCCTTACCAATTTCTGCTTCACCCATATCACCTTGAAGCTAGCAGTATAGCTTAAGACTGTGAACGACCTTAAGACGATTTCCGCTCAACTTTCGAGCAGTAAGTGCACCAAAAAAATAGTTGCAGCACAGTCACATTTTGAGAACAGATAAGAAGAACTTATCGATACTTTTGCTCCCAGGCTGACCCCGCGAGAGAAAAATGGATTTGAAGTTATCCATATTTCAATTAAAAAGACGCTTCATGTCAGTTCAAAACAAATGGCGCCTGTTTTTAGCACAGTTTTACGAGATTTGGCATTAATTTTCTCGAGAATGCTTGATATTTTCATCGCGGGCTCACATTGAGAAGTGAATTAAAGTGAGATGTTTCAAATAGCCTTGAAAATGTAACCGTGCTATGAGTATTTTTTTTTTGTAATTATTTTTTGCACTTATTCCATCTTAATGCCTTTAATAGCTAGGTGACTGCTTTGTATTTGCTGCAAGCCTTAAGCCCATTGTTGTATAACAAGTCTGAGGAACAAAATTATATTTATCTCACCAATCGAGTGACAAACGTTACGTAAACGTTTATGGGAGTTAGGTAAGGCAGGTTCGAAATTCGTAGCTTAACTGTCGAATTCGGTTTGAATTTTAACAACACTTGTAACTTTAATTTAAGGATACTTTTTAAAACTGATGTGATAAATCTGGTGGATGTTACCAACAACTTTGTCGGTGAAAAGCAAAGAGGAACCAGCTTTTTGGCAAATTTTCAACGAACGATGTGCCCATAAAGGTGCCTTTTTTGACGAAATTGACACAAACCGTGGCATTGTGAACAGTGTTGGTATCTATCTGGCATGAAGTTTTGTGTACTGTATGACCTATTTGTTATTGTCTGTATTTTGACGGGGGGGGGGGTGACTAGGCCAATTTGCTTGCCTCCTCGGTTATTTCAGCCTTGCTACGGGCCTGCATCAATTACACACTTTTTCTCTTCAAACGAAATAATTCAGGCAGCTGGTTGACCTGGGGGTTGGGTATTTAAAAACTTGATCGGTGTTGAAAAACGTAAACGAAAAAGAACAAAAATATTTCGGTGAAAATAAAGTCTGGAAGCTCGAGTAGCCCTTTACCCACCTGTTCTACAACCGTAGAATTCTGCTCTCATGGATATATATCCGTACCATGTTTCTGGGTGGATGCGAATGTAACGAGTGATAACTGGCTCATCCAAGTCATGTCTCACCACAGTGTATCGGTCAAAATTTCCATGAAAAATCTACAACGTTAAAAAAACCATGATTAATTGATTTTTCTTGTGCTCAGTCCATTGCGGCGAAGCTCTTTCTTTTTTGTAACATGTGAAGGACATTGGTCCTTCACTGTGGTATGCTATTTTTGATATTAAAACCGAAGAGATACTACTCTTTTCTGGGTTTTAAGATATTTTGGATTCTATGATCGGGTAATTTATTCATGAGTTAACAAGTAAACAGGCACATGAAGCGAAGCTCGAGGCTGAAATGATGGACGAACACACAAGCCATGTGACCAAATGAATGGCCGTACAAAACGAAGGGACGATAAAACAAGCGAACAATATGACGTATGAATGAACGAACAAACCCGATAATCGAACGAGCGAAATGTCAGCCAAACCAACACGGACCAATAGCTCGAACAAATGCCCGCTAACCTTGCAACGCAATAAATGGCTGAAATACACCTAGTCCTTTTCTCAACAGGAAACGACACGTGCTACCTTACTTGGTTTAGAATTTTGAAAACTTTGTCTCAGTGAACGTGTTAAAATTAAATTAAACCAGGAGAAATTGATTCGGTAATTCCAGAGAAAGAAACCGAATAAATTGGTATATTGATGCATAAGTATTTATTCTGTATTAGCTTTTGACAACTATTTTAGTGAGCTCGCCAAAACTCCAAATAGATACTGAAAAAATTATTAGTCTGCTCACAACGTCTGTCATGCTCTTCAGGGGCACCGTGAACAGACCCGGTCAAGAGTTCAATAAAAGCGAAGTAGTGAAACGTGCGGGCGAATATTAATGTAAAACTATTGGGTGAAACTATTTGACCACACGTTTCAAACTGTGGTACCACAGCTGAAAACTAACATTCTATGCAGTTTGTTTTCTCTTCTTTGGAGAAAGTGATCAATACTTTCATTAGGCTAGAAAAACAAGAGCCACTTCTAAGTCATTATCAGTAAAAGATATAGGTTACCTCCTGATATGAGTTTGTTTTTACGCAATGTAATCATAAACAAAAGCATATCCAGTTGTACGTTCAAAGCTAGAAGGATGAATCGACCTATCTACTAGGTTCAAAGCCGCTCAGATGTAAAATTTAGATAGTCAACAAACTTAATTACGATTTGTTGGAACCGTACCTTTTTTGTGCTACTTTGATATCTAATGTACTCAAAGAATTCCCCGTAGCTGGTCGATAAGCTGTAAGTTTTGACCCATTCATTTACATCCTGCCTTCCCTGGGTTGCCACACCAGTAATTCGTGTCAAGTTCCCCATGTCTGCTTGAAGCCACTGATACGGGTTTAAGACAGCAGCTGCCCAAGACCCATATGTACCAGAACCCGCCATGAGATAGTGCAACCTCCCTACTCCTGGCGCGAAAGTGTTAGCATTTAATGAACTTGAGGCGGTAACAGCGGAGTCTAAGATGAGGTTATTGTGCATCCCAAGGGCTTCGACACAAGACTGTATGACAGATATAGAGAACCCTTGAAATAATAACAAAAAATAGCGTTGCAATTTCTTCTCTAGTTAAGAAAAGGAGAAATATGATAGGTCTAATGATTGTAGATAGTTATTTATGTTCCTCTATTGAGCAATGTAAAAACAGTTGCTCACGTGACACATTTTATTTCGCGAGGTTAAAAGTTGTGGAAAACTTGCCGTTAAGGGATGCTAGTCAGGCGCACCTTTGTTATTGTTTATTATCTGAAATTTGTGATCAAATTACTCGTATGTGCAAAACGTCAACAGTTCAACTGTTAAAATATGAAATGTAGACTGAAACCGAAATTCGCTTCGCTTTTCTTCGATTTTTGTGCCAGTAAAAGGGCTTCCTACTATTTCAGCGCATTTTGGCGGTTTTTCAATGACCAAAAAATACAAGAATGTTTGTGTTCGTAAGAGAGCCTCCACCACCAGCTACCCAAAAGCAAACTATATTCAGTGACCGCTCACAGAATATAATTTACAAGCGAATCTTGGAAGCAAATGCATCGACGGCAGAAATGTTTCCAAAACTCACTCGATCAAGCCACTGTGATCTCCGCTCCGAACCGCATTTAGTTTTAATTAGAGCAAGATAAGGCCAGAACATTTCACATTCCTTTCAGATAGAGGAAACTCTATTGTTAATAGCTTTTCGCGAAGCTTCAGCGCGCAAAACACGCCAGTCAAGCACCATGGGTAAGGAAATCTAGTAACCTGTTTGGTTCTGACGTACGGCGTACGACCGTACAGACTATGGGGGAGGGGGAGGGGAGCCCCACGGCAACCCGACGTGGGGGTGGAAAGTGCCATCTTTTCTTGGCGGGAACTCACGCGGAGCTTTTGGGCAACCAGCATTTTTCTTGGCGTCACCGTTTTGAAAAAGAGGTTTCTTTAAAGGCTTGTTCGACAGTACTGAAGTCTTAAACTTGGTAAAATATCTAATATCTATAAATGGAAAGAAAGAAGTTTAAAAGAATACTCGGTTGTCTTTTTGGTGGAAGGGGAAAAGTTTGTTACGAAATTTGCCTTCGAGGACTTCATCTTTGCTTTCTTCACGGCGGAGAGCTTGTCCTTTTCTCAAACACAACCTAGTAAGTGAAGTTTTTAAAGGGTATAAGGCACACGATTATGAGCATTTCGGTCAAAGAAATTACATTTTGAAATGGGACCGGAATTAAATTCCCGTCATTAGAAATGGGCCATTACCTTTTATTTTATGTTGCCTTTACTTTAAACGGTCTCCAGTAAGAAATCGAGATAAAAAGTTATTCAAGTAAATTTAAGCTAAGAAGTTTCGATTTAAAGCCATTTTATCCGAAAAACTTCCGAAAACAGTTCTGTATGTTCCTCAAAGCTCCCGAATTATGTATACTTCGCGGACGCAAAACTTACGCGATATTCCTTCAATTATTTACAGCTGCTTGGAAGCTCCCAAAAACCTTTCTTTCGTGAAAATTTTCCCAGTAAAATGCCAGCGAAATGCCAGTGTAAATTTTTGTCTACAGTTTTAATGGCACTTCGCGTTATTTGTTAACATCCAAACACGACGAAACTCAAGAAATTACCTATTTACTTCAGAGTAAGTTTAATAGCGGAGCTCCTTTGCGGCCGAAGGTCGCAGAACGGAGCACATGGGTAAGGAAATTTGGTAGCCTATCGATCTGTTTGTGACGTCAGCGTACCTGCGAATGTGGCAAAGTACATATTGGAGAGACGGGAAGATCGATGCATGAAAGGATTAAGGAATATGACTGAGATATACGGCTCGCACGAACTCGGACCTCAGCTGTCTCAGAACATGTTAATGAGACCGGACACTATCCACTCTGGGACAAGGTTACGTTTATTGACCGCTACCCACACTGGTACTCCGTAGGGTTAAGGAGGCCATTTACATAAGACTTCACCCTAACAACATAAATAGGGATAACGGAATTGAAGTTTTCCAGAAGCATGGATGCCCACGATCAAACAACACAACAGCCGATCGGTACCATAGCGGACCTCTGAGGAAACAGTGTCTGATCAGAACAATTTGAATCCAAATGCAGCAAACAACCAAAGTGCTACTTATACTGATACACAGCCAGTCGACACCATCGCCTGATGAAGACCAGCAGTGTAGCTGAACTATCATTTCAAACCACGATGAATAACATCTTTCACGACAATATATTTTCTCAAGCCTTACCGGATGCGAGAAATTCACACCTTAACACCCACGCCTCAATTCACGCTCAATTCACACCTACGCCTGATCAAAAGGCCTTAGGTGGCTATAACAATTACGATTTACATACCATAATAACATCCAAACAACTCCACCCTTAAAGACTGGCGCCCGTTATAGCCTTTGGGGACGATTTTAATAAACCGAGTGATGATTGGTGTATTAAACATGTGTCCCACTATACTGTCTCTGTCTGTGTTTCCTGTAAATATCTGAAAACAAGGAAAAAATGTAGAGTTACCTAAGCCTCGGTGTATGTGATATTACAACTTATTACGTCAATTCTTGATTTCGTTTACTTGCCTGGCCGTTGTTGTACGCTGTTAAGTTTCCCTCTTCGTTCCCGTGTTCCAATGTATACGTTTTTACCCACCATGCAGACACGTCATTTCCTTGAGTTGCAACTCCATTAACCATGGAAACATTACCCAAATCGATTTGCAGAAACTCCCCCTGGGCATTGTACTGGGATGTCCAACCTCCATCGTAAAAACCTGGCAAGGGATAAGACATATAATTCACATCTACTGTTTCAAATACACTTGTGTCATTACTCACAAGTTAAAATTGCATCCATTCCACAGTACTGTTCCATAGAACTGCTTCGAATAGCTGAGCCATAAATTATGGAAGGGTAATAAGTATCGACTGTATTAGCAATCGAACTCACCCAAAAGTATCTTCTTTTACTAATTTGTGTCAAAAACGTAAATTTTTAAAGTATTTCTTAAGTATGGTCTTCCGCTTGATGATAATAAGCCTTGAAATGAAATTGATGATTGTCGGGGCGTAAAGGATTTATCGGTGCACAAAGATGACGTATTTGAGGAAAGCTGTGGTAGAGCTTCATTACTAACGGGATCTGTGATACCAAAAGTAGCAAATAGCAAGAAAATAGAAAAGAAAAACATGGGACTGAGGAAACAGTCACAGATTTTTGGCCCACCAGACAGAGAAAAACTGAACACGAGGTGGCGACACAAGACTGGAATTATGCCTGACTAACATGACCAAGAACTACAAAGGGAGGTATTTACTTTGAAGGGAAATGATACAGGGATAAATGTGTTGCAATGGATGAGCCGCGCCTCACTGTAGGTAGACTTTTTGACCTAGAAAATAACGAGGATGTTCCTAGCAGACATTTCATTACCGTTTTGTTTTAAGTTACGTCTTCCTCTCTCTGGTCCACGGTACTGGCTGTCGCGTGACGAAGCAACGATGGCTAGGTCTGGTATGCGGCCACTTTCCATACCCAGCGGTGAAAAGCACTTCATATCTCGAGGTCCTGCACAAAGAAACCAGCGATAGTTAAAAGTCACGTTCTTGGGCTTAGAAAGAAGCAAACTGAACCCAAGAACGTGAAGTTTTAAGAACACTGTTTATAACCTTATTATTCCCCTTTTTCAGAGAGGCTTGCAACCATTTGTTCACGGTTTGCCAGGACCCATGGCTCAAAGACAAAAGACAACGCTAAGTATGGCTCGGCCTAGAGCTTGGCCTCAATGGCCAAGCACCATGGAGAGCAGGGCGTTCGTACTTGAAAGTTGATACACATTTTTTTTCTGAGTTCTTTTCTCCACACACATCACTCTGCTTTCATTTATTACTCAGAGTATTCTTCGTGGCTGCGCGATGCAGTTAAGTGCGTGTCCATTGGCATACTGTGACTGTGCGACGCAGTCCTAGTGTCAGCCTACAATTGAGCATTGCTCACCACTAGAGTTCCCGTCGCTCAGTGGTTAGAACATCCGACTAGTGTATGAAAGGTCGTGGGTTCGATTCCCATCTAGAACTCAGAATTTTTTCTGGAATCTTTTCTCCACACATATCACTCTATTTTCATTTCACTTTTTTGCCAAACTTTCCTAATCGAAATTGTGCATTTACCGTAGCATCTCATACCTGCTTTACAACCGTGGAATTCTGTTCTTAACGACATCCAGCCTGAGTAGGTGATTGGATGAATTCGTATGAATCGCGTAACTATCCCTTCCTTGAAATTGTTATGAACAACTGTGCTTTGTTCACTATTACCAACAAACACCTTGTAAAAAAAAAGCAAGTTTTGAGACGATTATCTTTAACAGGCTACCGTCTTTAAGCATCACCCTTCATACAAAAAATGTATATAATTTCAACAGTATAACAGTGTAACAGCGAACAGCCTTTTTGATGACTTTCGATGCAGGACATTCTCTAAATTACATGACTGCCGTGTGGGATCCCAATAAAGAAACAAGGGCATCTCATAGAATGGAGTCGCTTTAAGACAAACTCCGTTCTAGGTCTAGATGTGCAACAAAAATTTGGATTTATTAACTGAGTTGATAAGGTAAATTGGCCACCGTGTAGAAATTGAAAGCCAACGTTTCAAGCGTTAGCCCTTTGTCAGAGCGAATCAAAGAATTGTTCACATGATAGTCTGCGGTCTTTCCTACATCAGGGTAATACAGAAAGCCCCGAAAATCTAGAACAAATATTTTTTTTTTTTTTAAATCGGAAAACTCAACCCCCATGGTATCAACGAAAGCATTTCACTCAACTAATTTATTCTTGTTTTTTTACGATGCCATGTTCCTACCAATAGCGTAGCTCCACCGTTCTCCACAGCACAGCCCACAATTCCTTGATTCGCTCTGACGAAAGGCTAACACTCGAAACGGCAGCCTTCAGTTTCTTTACGGTGGCCAATTTACCTTTTCGAATCACTTGATAAATTTATGTTTTGTGCTTCACTTCCCCACCGACGCAACACCATAGTTTCTTTTGAAACAAACCCCGTTATTTGTAGGTCTAGGTGTCGCCTGTTACTCAATCATTGCAACCAAGTTGATGTCGACTGAAACCGTGGAGCATTCAAGGCAACTGAAAACAGGATTTAATTTAATTCGGAAACTTTGAAAAAGAAATAAAATAGGTTATTTTCAATGGAACACGTCCTACGCATTCCGTTCCAGTAAGTGGGACTGAGTTGTTACCAATTATTAGAAGCTGCTCCCGTCCTTTTTTAAATTGTTGTATGGTGTGGTGGACTCTTTCTCTCCCCCCAACACACATGATAAGTTGAAGTGACGCTTAGAACATTCAGTTCTTTTGGCTATACTATCTAACATTTTATCTCTTGGTTGCTTCTAGGAAAGTTTCCGCCTGACCTTGCTTTATTTTTATTTTTATCAACAAAGACAATTTTATACATGAAACTCACACCCCTGGAATCGCTTCTTACAGAAAAACACTGCCTGTTGCAAGGCCAGAGAAGGTAATCTTATCCAAAACGGAAAGACCCTAAATTAGACGCGGCCAACAGGGAAATAAAACAATCTATTAATGTAAAACGAAAATGAATAAAACATCGTATGTTAAAATATATACCTACATTGATTTAAACATGCATTATTATATGTTTGTTTATCATAAAATCATTTCTACGTACACATTTACCTGTATCTGTTCAATCGGATTTCTTTTCGTAGCGTGATGTCAATAAGCAATCAGTCAACTAGATACCAGCTTTCCTATTAAAATTTTAAGAGCCGCTATTATTTGTTTCTCTCCAATTCAGGCCCTCAGGAAAACTGGCTCTATCACTGAAAATAATATTTTGGCCATTAAATCTGCCCTATCCTCTGTTTTTTTTTTCCTTTTTTTTTTCGTTGTACAAGCCTGACATTGTAAATTGTTCATGTAGAAGACTAGTCTGCTGTTAGTACCATCAATGGTACTGTCTTAAAATAAATACCTTAGTTTCTGGCCCTTCTTTGTAGTCGGCATAAAGTAATCCATTGTAGCTGTAAGAGACTCGATAAGTCTTCACCCACTCTGCGTATCCCAACCGTCCCTGAGTCGAGATTCCTGAAACCTGAGTCCAGTTTCCAAAATCCACTTGAAACCACTGATGTTCATCATTAACAGCCGCTGACCAACTGCCGCCGCCATTACTGTTGTGAATTCGGCCATTGCTGGGTTCAAGAGTTACATCTTTGTGACTCGACGCTTGAATGGACGAACTGGGAATACTGTAGTCTTCCATTCCCAAGGCTGCCTTGCATTCTAAAATTGAAATCAGCATGGGATTTTTGCTCATTGCATTAATGCCGGCTACCGAACCCTTATCCCTATGGGAGGGAGTATCCCGGTACAAGGTATGCGTCCTCCAAATAGTTTTTGGTCTGGAAACGAGTATAGAATTTCGACCATTTTTGTCCGAAATTGGATATGTGTTTACCTGCTACTCTGAAATAGGATATAGTTGCCGATTGAGCTTGACAATGGGAAAAAGTATAAGAATCAGATCTGAAATTGGAAGAAAAAAATTGCATACACTGGTCTTAAAACGGATAAGGGTCTATAACAGCGGACCGCACAACCAAACAAATTTCCATGAGTTCCGCTCTTGTGCCGCCGAGCCTTACCCTTCCGTCAATTTATCGCCTTCCGTCACCATCGGCCTAGTTGGTCTGTTTGCTATCGGAAGGAAGAGATCAGACTTTCTTTGGCTCGAATGTTTAGCTACACTGTATCTAAGTTTCTCACCTTTCTTCTGTTTTTTTTTTTTTTTGTGTGTGTGTGTGTGTGTGTGTGTGTGTGTGTGTGTGTGTGTGTGTGTGTGTGTGTGTGTGTGTGTGGATAGAATCAATGTTAAAAGACATCTTTTTAATTTCTTCAACTTATTTTTCTCTAGGTGTTGAACTTTGATTACCTGGCGGGGACTTTGTACCGTGTTATTCTGCTTTCTTAACTGCCTCTCTCACCAGTGGATTCATTTCACTGATTCTTGGCTAGCCGAACATGTAGTAAGAAAGTACGTTAATTTGACATTTTATTGGCCATCACGAATCCACTTATCAAACGTTTGAATTATAATCTCATCTAAAATCGTTTTATGGTCGATTAGAGAGATGAGTGACCCACTTATAATTATCTTATAACGAGACATCTCTTAGACGAACGTGTGCCACAGGAACGTTTATCTTTCTTACCCTACTGGAATGGATTTTGTTATTTATCTTGAACCCCTTACCTGTATCACAGAAGTCGCCGATCCAGAGAGGTTCACACAGGCAGGTGTAGCCGACAGCACCGTTCACACATCTTCCATTGCTTTGGCACTGATGCTCAAAGCAGAAGTCCGCAACTAGGCAAATACAAAAATGTGTCAACATAAAGTAAAGTACTCTGGTCTTTAATAGAAAGAACAACAAGATCTTTACGGTTGACTAGCGTGATCAATTCACTTATCATATGTTGAGACTTCGATCACACGAACACCGTGTGCCGCTGAAAAGGACAGTGATGGGTGTCTGTAATATGAAAGTTGAGAGGTTCAGAACAGTCAAACGCAAAAGGATAGGTCACTTCCGGTCTTTCAGAGCCTTGAAGTTTAAAACACTTCAAACGTCTACGAGCGTGAAGTTCGTATGAAAACGATGCAGAAAGTATTCCGGCAACAAATTTCTCGTCGATAAAACTTGGATGACAGTTACTTCATTTTGAACACATACTCAAAATAAAAATCTAAAGTTTTTAAGAAACGGTGTTAAGTTTTGCGGTTAAAGTGAAACTTTGCACATTTGCCTGTATTTTTCTTTTCAAAATTATGGCGGTAACTGGTAACAGTGCGCAAGTCGTACATTTGACTCTGTGAAGTTGAAAAGTACATGTAGAGTAATATAAACTTTGGCCTCTTTCGGACCATGCATATGTCCTATGCGTATGAGAGGTGACCATATTATAGAGATGACCCTACCTCCATTTATCATGTCACAGAAGACCTGAATACTGTTCCCAGTCCTCTTGGGATCCAACCAGTAAACAGCACTTTTTGCTTCCACTCCTTCACTTGCCTTAATTTCAGAACAGGATTCACCAGGCAGTTCAGGAACAGAACCCAGAGGAACTTGAGTAAATAACAGAAGAGTAAAAAAGAAAAACATTATACTTGTTGCAAGGAATGAAAAACGTATGGTACGGTGTTTGAGTGGTTATCGCAATTAATTTTGAATCCAAACATAAGATGTGCACCAAAAGTGCAAATGTCTGATAGAACGGCATCTATGATGGACTGCAACCTAGGATTACGTGTGTTGAAAATGTTATGACATTTTGTTGTTCAAAATACCATTCATTTCATCGCATCAGCAGTTGAATTGTGGAGCATGTAATGTACGATTGAACAGCAGAATTTGCTTTGTAATGTACTATCAGCCGGTACAAAACGCAACTGAACTTAGGGCGGTTGAATGGACTAGTACGTACTGCATATACGCATCGTTCTACGTGTAAGAAGGTATGTATAATGTGTATAATAAGTAGCACATACATACCTCTATCAACCCACTTTGTCATATAAAACCGATCAGGATCGTTAATAAGATGCGCGGGTTTTGCTTCTTTGGTTCTGTTGTTCAACTCACAGAGCCTCCCTGCTATGACGTAATTGTAGCTTTGGCATCTGGGTTCGTTCTCACATCTTACAGAACATTCAAAGGGACTGTTTACCGGAAATGAAGCAAACGTGTAACCACTGAGAGCGTTGCCATCCATGGAAACACGTGACTGGCATTGGCCTGCACCGCATAATGATGGGATCCATAAGATTACGTACAAATGTAACGCTGCTCTAGCAACCAGAGATCCTTGTGACATAGCAGCAGACAGCAGAAGAAAACTGCTAGAATTAAAGGCATTCAAGAGAAAAAAATTAAAGTCCCAAGACTTTCTGAATAGAGAACAAAATTATCTGTCAAAAATGGAAAATAAACTTTGATGAAATCAAATTTCATTCCGTTCCTATATACAAATTAAGAGTGAATGTCGGTAAACATCGAAGAAACCGCGGACACAGCTCAAAATTCGACTAATACTTTGCATATTGGTAGGCTTATTTATAAAGTGCTACTATGATCAAAAATATGAATTTTTTGTTCTCTCCATATTTCGAGGGCACAGTTTTTCCCTCTACAGACCGACCTAGGCCGGTGAATAACGTGTTTATTTTTTTCTAGAATTTTTTTTAGGTGGAACGAGGCGAATTGGTTTGAGAACTGTTTGTAAACAGTCCTTCTACGTGCGCTAGTTCCTACGCTCAAAGTTAGTTAAAATTATTAAGCTTCTGAGAAAGAGCCGCTAGCAAACGGTAGGGATAAAGGATAGACTAACAATAAAACAGAACTGAAAATAATTACATCATAAAACAATAAGCGTTACTAGAACAAACCCCAACGTCTCATAGCAAGAATAAAGAAATAAGCTTTGTCTTGTTCAAAATGAAATCACACGTTTGAATTTGGTTTTCACCACCGAAAGATCTTTATTTAACAAGTAAGACTTTTAGTGAAAACTAAGACATACGCTCCCCGAACTCTGCTGCATATCTTAGTATTTTAAACATTTTTGTTCGTTCTTGGTCAAAATTTTCGCAAATCGACCGTAAAAACTGTTGACGTGAAGCAGTTCTTGTCGAAGACACAGCGATGCGAGGTTTTTTGTTTGACTATTTTAGCTAACAATCATTAATAATCATATATTGTCTTGAATGAAGCTAAATGGGACAAGATTAGAAAAGAGATCTCCAAGGAAAATAACGAAATTTCAAACGAGAAACGGAGGTCAAAAGACTAACTTGCAGTTAACCCGTGTTAAATCAAATGGCGTGTCAATAAGAAAACTACAACTCGAAAAAAGCAAGCCAGCAAAATTTCTCAACAAAACAACAGGAATACTCGCCTTTTTCGGAGAATAACCAGGCCTTTTATTCCATTGCTGATGTTTCCTTTTACTTTACAACGGTTAGTGAGAGAAAAGTTCCATTTTTAAGGAGAAAAATCCAACGTTTCGCTGTGCTGGAGTAAAATAATTTCACTTCAAGTTTTCCCGCGGATTAGAGCGGTCCGTACGCGGGGTCCGGCTGGGAAAATCGGGACCGCTGGAGCGCGCGTCATTAGCCAATCAGATTCAAGGATTTAGGATTCCGGACCGCTGAGATGCTTCAGAAAAACAAAAAGTACATATAACTTACTGTGCAAAGTTTTAAGTCGAAATTCGTACGGGAAGTCCGATTATTTTAACTGCAATTTTCGAATTCGGCTTGCCGCCATTACTCAATTCAAAAATGACCGGGACGAGTTGGGCCGAGTTGGTCCAGAGAGGAAGTGACGTAAAGTCTCAACACAACAAAACCAACGTGGCTACTTTCTTATACATTCGGAGAGGTGTGAGGGTTCGTAAGATTCATTTCTTCGATTTTAAGCTGCAGTATGCATGGTCGGCGCTCTGTTGTTGAAGATTACGGCAAAAAAAGCATCGATGAATCGGCAATATCCATTCATAGTTCACCGACGAGTGGGAACGTTTATTGTAAGCGGAAAAGCTTCGTTTGCGTGCACCGGAAGGACTTCAGTCCTGCTGGACACTCTTTGCTTTGTGCATTTTACGGCTGAATGTTTTACTCAAGCATTTTATGAGAAAGGTACAAGGAAATGTTTAAAACCAGGATCAGTTCCAGCCATCAGGAAGAAAAACATCAGCAATCATATCTGAGTGGGATCGTCGAATGGTGGGTGAATATTTATTTGCCGTTTGTGCTAACATCGCATGTACGGTAAGATACACATTTCCTCACATACCGGCTAAGAGATACTTTGCTCGGTTGTCTTGTGCATATGCATGTATAAGTCCCAACAGATTTCGGCCTAACTGAATAATATGTGCCCCTTCACATGAACTTTTTTCTGCGTCGCCGCCAAGCCGGCTCTGCGATACGCAGAATATGTTTTTATTCAACTTGGCTACGCGATACGCGGATGCGGTAAGCAAAAGATAGCGAAACATTACCGTGTATTCCGCGTACTATAAACGCTCCCCACTTAAACTTCGGCTATAAGAATATTATTTGACAACATAAGTGACTTCTGTGTCGCCAAATACAAACTCACCCTCTCTCCGGTTAGTCAAGTTTTATACCTGAATGCGACCCGCGTGCGATTTCCCGCCGAAATTTGAGCGGTACAGCACTTGACTTACCGGAGAGGGGGTGAATTTGGCATTTGGCGACACAGAAGTCACTCGTGTCGTCCCCGGTGGAGTGAAATTTGGCGCTTTGTGCCAGGCTTGACCGTTAGTTTTGACCCTCTTTTCCTTACAAGCCTGTGATGGCGGCGATTTCGAAAAGTTAGTTCGTTTTTAATGCACGGCTGTACTTCGAGAGATAAACTAATTGACGATTGAATCACATAGAAGGGTAGGGGATTTATCCTTTTTGTAATGTGTTGTGGTTTGAAAGCGCTGACTATGGATTGAATTGATTTTTAGCGGGCATTTTGATTGGGACCTCGAATGTCGGTTGGCGAATTTGAATTCCCGTTTTCCTACCTTTAGCTCTCTTTAGTACGTGACATGCCGTGCCATCGACCGTTAAGCAGAAAATCGCCTAAACGGCCACCGGAAGCTCTGAAAAGCGATAAAAACACAGAAAACACACAACAGACCAGGGTTTTTAAACTTTATTTTGATTTTAATGTATTTTCGGCGGAAAACCGCGGATTATTTTCGATGGAATTTCAGCTCCATACAAACTCTCATGTTACGCTTTGGTTACCTGTGGTGAGACGGCTTCCTCTTCGGTAGCGAGAGGCTCTAAACTGTCATCGTATGGCGCGACTTCTACGAGTTTGCAGACATCACCCAAGGAAATTGTTCCAAATCACTCAAAAGAACTGCACGACAAATTCGACTGGAAGCCATCCATATAATGCAATGTTCGGCTCTCTATTTTCGACTCTTCATTATACTCTTGTCCGGCCTTTGTTGTGGCGATGGTTGAGACTTCTACGTCACGAGCAAAATTCACGTGGTTAGAGATAAGACCGCTTCCATGAAATTCGCGGGCTTCTCTTTTGCGAACTGAGTAATGGCGGACGGGTTTAACGCGGTTTTCGGACATGTATTCCTGGGCCGTGTAAGCATATATCGATGTAATTTATCGCCATTCATGTAATATGGCATCTATTAAACAGTTTGAAGTTTAAAGAAGTTGAAAACAAAACAAGAAATTTTCATCGTAACAGCACTTCAAGTACCACACATGAAAATGACACTCTTTGACTCAAACATTCATTCGTTTGCGAGAAATAAATTTGAAATCGTTAACATTTTCCTTCAACAAGACCCTCGAAATTGTCAACATTCGAAACGTTCCTGAGCAAGCTTAACACAAAGTTTGAATTGTTTTCACATAAATCCTATTCGATTGATACTTCTTAAGTTACGTTACTATAAAAACCGTTCACTACCCTCTCTTAAGGTGGCCCGCTACTACTTATTTGCGTGAGGGGCAACTGTTTTGAAATCAATTTTTTAGCTACTCAGCAGCATTCGATTGCTGAGATATTTTAGACGCTGAAAAAGGAATGCTTGAAGTTTATCAAAAGCGTACTATTATTGAGATCGATACGAATATATGAATAGCAATTTTCTTGAATGTGGTTTTCAAAGAAAATGCGTATTATCGGGAAAATGAAAAGACGGTTTTCCTTCATATTACTCTGAACAGGTGCTGGAACCTCAAAGATTTCAGGGACCAAGTTTTAGCTAAATCGGCTCCACACAACCTTTAGAACAAACGGTGATTAAAATAGTTATTAGAATATTACGTACACGCATTTAGCTATAGTTACTAAGAAAAGGATTAAAGCAACAAAGAATCGCACTTACTGGAACAAAAGTAAATATGTCTTGTAACTCATGTATCAGAGTCAAAGCAATAAGGAACGGTTTTCTCGACATTATACGATAAAGCGAGAGCACGCCTTACCGGTAAAAATTATGACAACCACGTTGTTTTCCACGTTTCGCTCAATTTTCTGCTCTTTTTGTCTTATTATAAAACCGTTGTGAGCACCCATAAAACAGTCGATGACAAAGCTCCTGACTAGATTTTGCCGTATTCTGACAATACGCTTTTCAGAAATAAGGCAGCAAATTCGGGTCACTCGCGAACTGCTCAACCAAACTGCTCTGAAAACCATTTTGTTGAAAAACAAATCAACATCACACATGCTGTTTTGGAATTCTGCACAGGACGATTTAAGTTAGGGTTAGGTTAGGTTTTCACTATTCGTCCACCATATTGGAATACAAAACAAGGAAGACATTGAAAGTTGTAAGGTTGTCGCCGCAGCATATCAGCCGACAGAAAGACACTTGCACCGAGTTTCAAATCCAAATAGTCTTTGTGTTTCTTTTAAGAACTCAAATTAACAGGATAAAGCAAGGGACGAATGAAAGTATCGAGATTTATACTAGAAAAGAAACGCGTTAGGCAAATATTTGGCATTTGTTCCGTGACTCACCTCAGAGTGACCTCACTCAACAATCCACCTGATATAATAGGCTGTCTTTCGTTGGTTTCATGTTTAGATTGATTTCTCCTCTACACAAGTTATGTTTACTACTGTTATGAATCTGGCTTTTGCTAGCTTTTCATCAAAAGTTTCTCCTACTGGAGATATGACAGATATGACATGTAATTGTTTATGTTTCGACACTTGACATGCCGACACGGTTCATTTCCTATCTGTCACGCAACTGATAACAAACGAAGCTCCCAACTTAAGAGCCCATTTCAGAAGAACTTTGAAGCCAAAAAAAAAAAAAGAAAGAAATGAAAAATACAAGGACGTACCAGGAACGTACACAGGGCTTGAATTTAGCTATTAACTATATTTTTTCTTCCATTTTTAAAAAGACGTTTATACTCTGGGCAGAGCCTTGACCGGAACGGGACACCGGGCAAGAAAAGCCTCCGCCAAGGGTCTCCCACCATATGAGGGAAGCGGACTCTCGTCATACCTTCTGCAACCGTTTAGGATGATAAAATATAGAAAAATCACCCTTAGAATTATTCTAATTCCTTCCAGTGTATAATCTAGAAAATGTGACAGGAAACATAACGGCCTTGTTGGCGGGTACCTCATAGGCGTGAAAAATGACGGGCTACGCCCATAAAACGATATCCGGGTACCTCTTAGGAGTTCCCGTCACCTTTTGGGGAGCCTCTCCAAACCCTCTCCCCGCTCCTATCCCACGCGTAATCTCCTTCCATATTCACGAGGAATGAGGTGGTGAAAAGCGCGCTGAAAGTTTCTCTTCTTACCTGAAAATGTTTTCAAACTTGATACGAAGGATTTCAAAAGGAAACGCCTTTTCGACACTGACCACGTTAGGCTTTGAATGTAGGATTCAGCTTCAACTGCCCTCTGCTGGTCTTCAATGTTGCTGCTGGATTCGTAATGCACAATGCCTTGTGAAGCCTTTTTTCGCCAATAGTAGAAGAAAAAAGCCTGCCAACTGACTAGTGTACGGAAGGTCGTGGGTTCAAATCCCATCTGGAACTTGGAATTTTTCTGAGTTTCCTCTCTCCACACATCATTCTATTTTCATTTATTTACAACTGACTTTTGTGGTGAAAAACACCTCAAAACTGGAAATACCATTCGTAAGTGTTCCATATGAACCTATCTAAGGGAGTTTCCCTTTAATTTTTTTTACTGAAAATATCCCTGTGGTGTCGCGGAGTTGCCGCGATAAACTGGAAACGAGCTAAAAAGCTAGGTTACCTTGAGAGAAGGCTTGGTTACCATTGAAAACTTGTGACTTTCGGAACAACGTGTTTTGACGAACAATTTGGACATTTCGCAGTTAAACTTGGACTTTTGTAGTTACATTTGGACCTTTGTAGTTTAATAGTTGGACTCGGCAACATGTGGTAGCAGAGCGAGGTTGTAAAACCTTTCAAACGTGGAAAACGAGTGGATGTATTCGTCAGCGTTTGGGTCCGACGAAGAAGCGACTGAAAGATCGAATCGAACAGGCTGAAACCTTCCTTCAACAAGATGTTTCTCTGGATGAAACCGAGGACAAAGCCAACCAATTACTCCTTAAGTTGGAGAGAAATCTCCAAACTTATAAAGATTTACTGGAACAGCTACAAGAGGTATCCAAAGAGGACGAAGCTAAAAGCCAGCGACTGGAAAATGAAATGGAAGACTTCAGTGTTCTCGCGCCTGATGGAGACGAAGCTATTTGCGATCTTAAAACACGTCTGATTAATATTGCCAAACGAAAACAGCAGACAACTGAAGAGAAGGAAAGAGCTCATCAACAAGAAAAACTTCGACAAGAGAAGGATCTTCAACTGGCAAAACTTAACCAAGAGAAAGAGATTCAAATGGAAAAGATGAAACTGGAATTGGAAATGTTGAAGCAGAGTGAAATAGACAAACAGCGTGAACATGAACTAAAGAAATTGGAAGTAGAATTGGAGGCTAAGAGAAAGTTGGTTCAAACTGAGCAGGAAATGGAGCTCAAAGAAGCGGCTACAGATACAGAACTTAAGATGAAAGCAGAAATGGAACAAAAACGTCTTGAATTGGAAAAACAATTTGGTACTCCAATTACTCGTCATACTCCCACTATCAAGCTTCCCAAACTGGAACTTCAAAAATTCAATGGAGATGTTCTGAAGTGGCAGGAATTTTGGGATTCATTTGATGCCTCCATTCACAGAAATCGAAATCTTCAACCTGTGGACAAATTCAACTATTTGAAAGTTGAATTGGAAGGAGCTGCAAGTGCAGTTATCTCTGGGCTGGAGCTAACTAACTCCAACTATGAAGTGGCGATAAATTTACTTCAAGAGAGATTTGGGAGACAAGATTTCAGGATGGATGCTCACTACTCAGCGTTGATGGATCTTCCTGTCTCTTCACCTTTCACTGCTAAACTCCGTGAAACCTATGACACGATTGAGAAGCATCTTCGTTCTCTTAAAGTCCTTGGTGAGAATGTGGAACAGCCACATTTTGTTTTTCTCATTAAATCAAAACTACCAAAGGCAGTGGTATCCCGGATGAAAGAGTACAAAGATATGGAGAAGAAATGGACAGTGGAAAGCATCCGAAAGGCTTTCAAGCGTTATGTTTGTGCTCAAGAGGTTGGTGAGCGTCAAACTCCATTGTTTCAGAGCCCTGAAGACCAAGATACTAAAGTGAAGTCTCAGAACCAGAAATCACTGTTTGCAAAATGGTCTGGAGTCACAACTACTGGTGCCTTACTTTCTGGACATGAAGAATCTTCCACTGAAGGTCAAACATTGGGCTGTTTTTACTGCCAAAGAAAGGATCACTGGAGTGACCAGTGTAAAACGTATCCAACTGTTGAGTCAAGAAAGGCAAAAATCAAAGGAAACTGTTTCATCTGTTTAAAGCCAAATAATTTACTGAAAGAATGCAAGGTTAGCAAACCATGTTTCCACTGCCAAAGAGTTAGAAATCACCACAGAAGTCTTCACCCAAAAAGGTTTTCTTCTAATGAAGAAAATGATACTGTGGCTATGTTTACGGACCCCTTAATTGCACCCGAAACTGAAAGTTCGTTATTGCTTTCTGGCGAACAGGTACTTATGCAGACTGCACTGGCAGATACCGTGAACCTCGAGACTTCAAAGAAGCTGTCTACCCGACTTTTGCTAGATTGTGGAAGCCAGAGAACCTACATAAGTGAAGATTTAGTAAATAAACTTCAACTGAAGCCCAGCAATACTGAAATCCTAACTGTCTTCACGTTTGGCTCTACAAAGCCCACGGAGCTTAAGACTACACTGGTTGAACTTGGTTTGAAATTAAAGAATGGAGAGACAATGAACATTCAAGCAAATGTGGTTCCAAAGATTACTGGAATGATTCAGAGGGCACCTGTCAATTCTGAGCAGTTTGAACCCCTTGTTAGGGGACATGAACTTGCTGACACTCTCCCAAATGAACTAGAGGTATCAAGTGTGGAACTGCTGATTGGAAATGACTACTACAGTGATTTGGTTTTGCCAGAAAGGAAGAAAGTGAGACCTGGACTGTACTTGCTTGGATCTCATCTGGGTTGGATTCTCTCTGGTCGACTGCCAACTGAAGAAAGTAAAACGTCAGAAATTTTAATGTTTCTTATGGCTGGAACATACGGTAATTCCCATCAGCAATCCTTTGTGGCTCCACTGGAGAGCTCAAATGGCCTTTTGAAACCAAACTTGGATGAATTTTGGAAACTGGAAACTATTGGAATCAAAGAACCTGTCAATGATTGCGATGATGATATAGCCATTCAAAACTTCTATGACACCGTTAGAATGTCAAATGGGCGATATGAGGTTACTTGGCCATGGAAAGAAGAAAACCCCCAGCTACCAGACAACTACCAACTGGCTCTTGGTAGGCTAAACTCTCTACTGAGACGAATTCAAGGAAATCCAGAGTTACTTGAAAAGTATGACAACATCATCAAACATCAACTTGAAAAAGAAATCATTGAGAAAGTGAATGACGAAACTGAAGAAGGATGTAGAAAACATTACATTCCTCACCATGCCGTCATTACCCCAGATCGAAAGACTACCAAAGTACGAATTGTCTACGATGCATCAACGAAAGCCAAAAAAGGATGCAAAAGTCTTAACGATTGTTTGTATCGTGGTCCTGTCATCTTAGAAGATCTCTGTGGCCTTCTACTTCGTTTCAGGACTCACAAAGTAGCTCTGACAGCAGATATTGAAAAGGCGTCTTTGCAAGTTGGCCTCCAACCTACAGATCGAGATGTAACTAGATTCCTATGGCTTAAAGACCCCAGTAAGCCACCGACCAAGGACAATCTGCAAATTTATCGCTTTAGCAGGGTCCCATTCGGAGTCATCTCAAGTCCCTTTCTGCTTGGAGCCACTATTCTCCATCACTTAGAACAAGTTGGAACTCCCACTGCAGAGAAGATTATGAAACACATGTATGTGGACAATCTTTTGACTGGAGTGAATTCAAGTGAAGAAGCAAGAGAGTTCTATTCAGAATCAAAGGAAGTATTTCAAAAATCATCCATGAATCTGCGAGAATGGAATTCAAATTCGAAGGAATTCCTGAATTCAATTTCAGAGCAGGACAGAGTTAAGGAAACTGTAACTAAAATTCTTGGAATTCTCTGGAACACTGTTAAAGATCAGTTGATAGTCAAAGGTTCAAAACCAGCAGAATGTTCTACTAAAAGAGAAGTGCTAAAAAACATCGCTACAGTTTTTGATCCGGTGGGATTCTTTACTCCTGCAACTCTCAAAGGAAAACTCTTCCTCCAAGATCTGTGGGCCTCAAAGAAAGAATGGGATGAGAAACTGGATGAAGAGATGCTTCACAAATGGATAAAAATTCAAAATGAGATTGAGTTGATCTCCATGGTAACCATTCCAAGGTTCATTGGTAACTCCAACTGTCAGTTGCTGTGCTTTTGTGATTCTTCAACCAAGGCTTATGCCTCTGTTATCTATTTGAGCTCTGATGCTGGTGTAAATTTGCTCTTCACCAAATCAAGAGTGGCTCCCATAAAGAAACTGGGCACACCTCGATTAGAACTTTTAGCAGTACTTATTGGTGTCCGAATGCTAAACTTTGTTCAAGAGCAACTTCAACTCCCTGTGGAAAAGAAGGTCCTTTGGACAGATAATCAATGTGTCCTTCACTGGATCATGAGCAAGAAGCCACTATGAACTTTTGTTCGGAATCGAGTCCAGGAGATCACTGAAACAAAGGACATAAGTTTTCGTTATGTTGTCACCAGTCAAAATCCAGCAGATTTAGCAACGAGAGGAGTCTCAGCACAAGATCTGAGCAAATGTGAACTTTGGTGGCATGGCCCAGAATGGCTTCAGGACAATGAAAAAACATGGCCAACTTGGGATGTCCCAGAAATTACTAGAGAGACATTGGAGAAGATTGAGAGTGAAACAAAAGGTCCGATAACCTTCTATGAAACCTCCACCTTAGCTGAAGAAAGTATCAATGGAGGACAGACAGAAAACCAAGACAAACCCACACCGCCCACCAAACCCTTTGGAATAGATGAAAGGAAATACTCCTCCCTTCTTCGGCTTCTTCGAATTACGGCATGGATGTTAAGATTTGTTAAGAAAGCTAGGAAACAGACAACCCAAACTGGAGAGCTTAAGGCTATCGAAATTATGGAAGCAAAGATTCTATGGATCAATTTCGTCCAGAAGACCAATTTCCCAGAAGCATTTAACACCACGAGTGGAACTGTGAACAAAAAGGATTACAAAAATCAACTTGGGATTGAACTTCATGATGATGGACTTCTTCGTTGCCATGGAAGGATGATTCACGCTGAACTACCTCTTGAGGCAATTTATCCAATACTTCTTCCCAAAAGGAGCCATTTCACTTCATTACTCATCAAAGAATACCACCAAAAACTCTTTCATTACGGTGTTTCTCATACGCCAGCTCAACTAAGAAATCAGTATTGGATTCCTCAAGGAAGAGCTGAAGTAAAGAAAGCAATTCATGGCTGTGATGTCTGTAAAAGATTTCAAGGTGGACCCTTCAAGCTTCCATCAATGTCTCCGTGGCCCAGAAAGAAAGTTGCATAATCTGCTCCCTTCACCTATACTGGTTTAGATTATTTTGGTCCCCTATACATCCAAGCTGGAAGTTCAAAGAAAAAGGTTTGGGTATGTCTCTTCACCTGTGTCACTGTTAGAGCCATCCATTTGGAACTGGTTAAGGACATGACTGCTGAGCAGTTTCTGCTTGCACTCAGACGATTTATAGCAAGAGGTAAACCTGCACAACTTATACTGGATAATGCCCCACAGTTTAAGCTTGCAAAAACTACCATTGATAAAGCCTGGAAAGAAACAGTTTCAAATCATGAATTGCAAAGTTACACTGCCAACCAAGGAATTGAATGGAACTTTATAGTTGAACTGGCCCCTTGGATGGGGGGATTTTATGAAAGACTGGTTGGCACCGTTAAGGGAGCTCTCAAGAAATCGATTGGCAAGATTTGTCTGACTGAGGACCAGCTTGAAACCTTTCTGACAGAAGTGCAGGCTGTGATCAATTCTCGTCCACTTGTTTACGTCGGCGAGGACTTTGACTCTGGATTTTCACTGGCCCCAGCCGATTTCTTGAATCTCAATCCCCAGTCTGGAGTTCCTCTAATCGAGATCCATAACTCACACGATCCAGACTGTGGAAAGAAGAGCTCAGCTGATAAGTTACTAGAACTTTGGGGTAAAGGTCAGCGACACTTGAACTCAGTCTGGAAAGCCTGGAGAGATGATTACTTACTAAGCCTCCGAGAAAGAGGGCAGACACATGTAAAGGGTCCTCGAATTCAAGCCGCAGAAGAACCTAGAGTGGGCAGTGTAGTGCTTTTAAAGGAAGATTTGCCGCGTGGGGTCTGGAAAATGGGAAAGATTACAGAACTCATTTCGAGTAATGACGGAGAAGTTCGGGCAGCTAGAGTTCTTCTGCCAAGCAAGAAAGTTCTTAACAGACCACTCAATCACCTTTACCCCTTAGAATGTGGTATTGGTCAAAAAGATAATTTGACGCAGGATGGGGAACAGTTAAAGGAAATTTCCTCCACCACTATGCGTCCCACCCGAGTAGCAGCTACCCGAGCAAGGCAACTGATGCAGAATCTCCTTTCCTCAGAAATTGGAACTTTCTCCTGGGGAGTGTCGTGGAGTTGCCGCGATAAACTGGAAACGAGCTAAAATGCTAGGTTACCTTGAGAGAAAGCTTGGTTACCATTGAAAACTTGTGACTTTCGGAACAACGTGTTTTGACGAACAATTTGGACATTTCGTAGTTAAACTTGGACTTTTGTAGTTACATTTGGACCTTTCGTAGTTTAATAGTTGGACTCGGCAAGATGTGGAGTACCCCTTTACCTTCTTTATTTGTATTGCTTAATTTTACTGTTCACAGTCGCTACAATAACCTGTTTATTTTTAAACTATCACATATAATTAGTTTAGTCGGTCCCTTGGCTTCCAATTCCGACTAGACTTATTTTGCACACATGTTCGTAAACTGGATGACCTCCACCGGCTGATTTTCAAATCTGAACGGTGCAGAGGACATTATATGATCAAAGGGGTATGATTGTTTCCTGAATGTCTGCTCAGGTACTTCACCCTCCTTTCCATTGGACTGCAACCTTTTGCACTTCCAAATGAACCCCCCACTTAATTATTCTTTTCAAACTATCCCGTATACATAAACAATGAAACTAGACATCACTTGCCTAATTGGTGCAATTTTTTTCTCGCATCAGTATTGCACCAAATTCTACTTCGGCGAACGTCAACTCGTCAGCACGCATTGCCATCTCAATTCTCTTTTTCAGTGTGACCGTAGGCAAAGACGCATACAAAAAAGTATGTGTGGTGTGGACAGGTAGAAACGATACGAAACCGCTTGCAATTTGTGCGGACTGAACTATTTGCCACGCTTTCGGCAAAATCAAGGTCAGATACTTTTTAAAACGCAATAAATTAGTGTTGAACAAGCCTAGTTCCACAGCATTTTTCTTTTTGCGTCTTGATATTTTGCCGCCGCATGCATAAAGCAAGAGGCGCTACCTGACATGACGGATTCCTTGATGTTACGACTGAACTATGGCCACTTCCTCAAGAACCCGAAAACTGAGAATGTGCAAACATGTCTTAAAAGCATTCGCATTCCAAGTGAATGTGTACGTCTGATTTCCATGACCAATAATGTATTAGGGATCGGGAGGGATCATTGACTTTTGAGACTTGCCGGGAGGGGGGGGGATATGAAAAAAGAGTATTCTTTAAGTATATTTGTACAATGACAAAATTCCTGCGGAACACCAATGCCGAAAAAAAATACCATACCGCATCCAGAGGGCCGGAAATAAAAGCCTGCTGCAGGACGTTTCCATGGCCAGCTGACACAAGTACAATAACTTCATTTACTACAGACTGTTAAAAGATTTGTTTTAATGTTTGCATAGTTAGCGAAAAATAATTAACTGCATTTAAAACACTTTCACATGCTCCGCAGAAAGCTGGAAATCGTGCATTTCCAAAGGCCAAAATTTTTTAGGTTCCCTGTGGGAGCATGCTACCGGACCTCTCTAGATACCCCCGCCCCGGCGGTCCTTCGTTCATTAACCCCCTTTCTCTAAATACCCCAGTGCTGCGGGTCTCGTCTCTCAACTTGTTTTCAATTGCCCAGGTAGAGGCCTGCCTCCATTCCTTAGTAGCAAGGGATCAATATCTCACGCTAAACCCCAACGAAACACTTCTTTACGACTGATTGATAAGAGATTTCGTACTTACACTAAAACGCTCCTCCACCCCCCCCCCCCCCCCCAAACGGTCAAAAGTCAAATGGTCCGCCCCTTACAGTGTCAGTTTTAGCACGGATAAGCAAAATAATCCTTTCTTTGAAAGAAATCTATAACCAAACTAGAGTTGATTTTCAATTGATACTTTGCACTCTATCACCCCTAACTTCACAGTATTTCTTATTCGTCACTAAAGCCATATTGTGAATCTGTATTTTTCCGTGACATAAATTATTCGGAACTTCAGTGGTGTCATGCAAGCCGATCGCGCCGATCACAAGAATGAAATGCCGTTTTGTAGCAAGATACATTTACTTGCAGGTAAAGCATTAATGGACGTGATTCTTTTTCTTAATACACGATTGAATTTATACTAGGAAAAAAAGTGGTAAAATCGATGTCGGCAAGGTTGTGCACGCGACACTGAATTTTGCGAGATAGTTGGACGATAGTTTTCAAAGATGATTTCAAAGGTGAGTTATTTCCATTTGTTGTGTAATCTATGAGTTTCGTCTGGAAATAGGTTTTTTTCTAACTATATCATCTAAAACTGACAAAAATAAGATACCTGAACCAGAGGTTATGGAGCTGGAGAAATCAGCGAAACGGAACCTCATGCATCACCAAATATTCTCAAGGTCGGTTCAATGTTTGTTTATCGGCTCGCATATCAACCAGCAAATATTTACGACGCCTTTCGCTCTTATCTGAATGTTTTTGACGATGAGGTGGCAGAATATTTTCTTCTGATTTCAGTTATGTGTATTTTTATTTTTGAAAATAGCATTGTTGACAGAACATAAAACCGATTTGGTGAGCTTCGTTTCAGATTCAATATGGCGGCTCTTGTCAAATCAGTGAAATTGGTAAACTTCAACGACGTTTACTCGCAAGCCTTTTAACTGTCCCAAAAAAATGCAAAAATAATTGTTAACATCTGTCCTTAAACTGTATGCAAAGTACATTCTGCAGGTTAATCTTGGCGTACCGACAGGTTTTTTCGGGAGCTGTCAGTTTAGGCTACCTCACCGCTACTCGAAAAGAGCTGTCAAGTTTCTTCAAGTAAGGGGCCATAACATATATATGACTAAAGAGTAATTGCTTCTTTCTATTATAAACGAATTGAATAAGGGCCAAAGTACGAAGTTATCGCACAGAAAGTATTACAGTTGATTCTCAACTCACGCGACAATGCTATGAACGTGATTAAATTTCGACCCTTCGCATTTCAAATTTGGCCCTATTCGGGACCCAACGGTTTTATTTAATGAAAATGTATGTCTTTCGCTCAGACAAATTATTTCAATTCACTCCGGGTTAGTTTTGTCCTACCAAACATTTAGCGGTGAAAACAAGCTAAGACTTCAACCAAATACAATAATATAAAGGATTAAATTCCACTTTTAACCTCGGGCGTTTAGTTTGGGATCGCCTTTCGACAAATAGTCGCGCAAACTGATACTGGGAAAGCATTTTCATGGCATTTCATTCTGTATTGTAAACTAATTAAAATGTGAGGGCTGTAGGAGAATTCAGAGATTTAATTCTAGCAACTACATGTATCCATGCAGACTACTACTTATTAAGAAGGTTTCATCTTCACGAGTTAGCTCACGAGAGCCTTTGATTTCATCCAGCGATAAAGAAAAGGTGATAATTCTATTCAGCGCTTACAGCTGCGCTTAAGTATTTACCTTCAGGAGTACAAAAACACACAAGGGAACTTCAGTAGACAAGGAGTTGCTTTTACCCTGAGTGCCAGAGGCTTTTCTTGCGCGGTTTCCGGTTGCGGCTTATGGCAAGCCGCTCGTTGCCTTCGCCCTAGTCCCTAGCGAGAACTGAAACCTCTGGTACCCAAGATAAGTTGCTTTTAGTCTTCTGTGAACTAATCTTAACAGCTTATTTGTGAAAAGGATTTTGAAGTTGAGTCTTGCAGTTCTTGCTCACAAACACCTAACAAGCAAACATAGTATCCCGAAAAAAGAAGGGCCTCGATGGCGTTAACGGTCAACTGAAAAAAAAGGATTTTTACACTCAAGTGTCAACGAAAGGCAAAGCGAGATACGTCAAATTGATGTCATTATACCATCAACCGATAACTAAAAGAAAGGGTCCTCTGCTAAACGTCAAGAATTCAATAACTAAAATTTTTTCTGTCAGCTTCAAAGTTCTATTATTTAAACCCTCTGCCCGTCAACGACAAAACACTCCTTTCAAAAGCCACTCGAAAAGGTGATAGAATGATATCAGAGCGCCCGGTATACAGCAATTGCATTGACGTGCCAGTTTTCATTTGTCATAGTCTATGAAAATTTGATAAATTTTCTAATCTACACGAGGGAATATTATTTGCATAAAAAATTTGTCACAGAAAATGTTCTCTTGTGCATGAGGCTTAAGCGTTCAATGCGATATTTAAATGCCATGAGAATTAGGATCCTCAACACGAAGTGATTTGTAAGTACCTTGGTCCTAGAAACATTTCTTTCTTCTTCTAACAGCAGATTGTGTTCTCAAACTTGACGCTAGGCGACAGAACGCAAACACTTGTTAACTTACCCTGCCGAACAAACTTCAACGGCTAATCAGCACGTGATCGATAGCCTGCTTGTCATTGGTCGCTGGCCATTGCTCGTTGTCGCTGCTTCGTGGCTCAATTTCGTTTAAGAAGAATTAACAGAAAAGCCTGTGGGACCAGGGTAAGGCTACTTGACTAGCTAGTATTAAGTCTCAGATCACGTAATGTAACAAAAAATTGTAGTCAAAGGTGTAGTTATCGTAGTAAGCTGTCAGCATTACTAAGGAGATTATAACGATCACGTCTTAACATCAAAACGTTAATCCTATACATAGATAACAAGTAAAATCAGATTTAGATTAATTTTCACTCACATTTAACAGTTATTCCACGAGCGCGCGTCAGCTAGGAGGTGATAAACATCACAACGAGTGGCGTAGCGCCGAGGAGGTTTTTTAATTCTCAACTTCGATAATCGTTGCTGAATTTTTATGACGTATTGTTGGGCATAAAGTCTGCTTTACGGTGAAAACTTTCAACGCCGCAGCGTTAACATGGGATCAATTTCCTTATAAGGCAAAAGTCGGGGTTCTTCTCTGATAACCTGTGTATGGTGAACCAATCAAAAAGCTGTAAATTCAATAACTGAGACTGTGAATTTATAAAAACGAATCAACTTTAAGCCTAAAGATAACCCAACATCCACCAGCTCAAAGTTCCACGTTTGTAGTTAGTATACACTAATTTTATGCTCCGGTAGCGTCAGTTTTCGCGCGTCAAGGGAAACGAACGACCGCGCTTGCATGACAAGTTTCACCTACTGAAGACTGGCGAGAAAGAAGTCGAAATGTCGCAATTTCTTGTACCAACCACGATGATCAATAACCACCTTTTTCCCAGGTTTAAAGGCTTTAAGCCATAAATATGTAACTTACAAGTCCATCTATTTAGTTTGATTTTCACCGTATATGAATAACCGTAAATTTACGGGTAGCCCTAGCCCAACATTCACGAGTACTCACTACGTAGTTCAAAATTTGTTAAGATACATTTCAGAAATATTACAAGATTTTCACTTATTTTCAATTGCTAACAAAGTCGATCCCGTTGTATTTTGTTTTTCATTTCATGCCAGATAGCACATTCGTTATAGGAGAAGGTCACTTCAGAGAGAGTGTATTTTTTGAAATCGCCAATAAAAAGATAACACTAAGTTGAGTTACTGACCGCGGTTTTAGCTTCTAAAGTGCATCCGATCCCACTGAAATTCCTTTTGAATCGTAGTTGGGCTCGTTTCTTAGAACCCACGTTACCCGACCGCTGGTCTCGTTGTACATTTTGACGTCACGGACTAGCGGCCAGGCTGCTAAGTACGATTCAAAATGGCGGCACACTGTGTTGAATTTTGGCCCTCTTTGGAGAGGAATTTCAGTGGGATCGGATGCACTTTAGAAGCTAAAACCACGGTCAGTAACTCAACTTAGTGTTATCTTTTTATTGGCGATTTCAAAAAATACACCTTTTCTGGATCATGGAGTGACCTTCTCCTTTAACATTTCAAATTAAGATTCGCGTTTGAGTGAAAATGGAAATGTGAAGTATTTGAATGGATCTGTTTCATTCAATGGAAGCTTTTGTTGTTAGCTAATCTCAAGCTGCCAGTGACATTTGAAATGAGATAATATTAAAATTTTCTTAAAGGTCTCAATCCACAATAGCAAACTTACATCTAACAGTAGCTACCGCACAGCGGGAAAGTCAAATGCAATTGAGAGCCTGCCAAATTTAAGTACGGGAAACAAACTTTTCCCGTTACCAATGGCATTTTTCTTAGAAATCCTTCGCATTTCTTGGTCACCAGTATGAATTTGCTAAATTGCAACAAAATACACCACAACAAATCCCGCACACACCACGGTCCCGATGTACTCGGGAAAATAATGACCACTTCATTCGCAAAAAAGAGAAATGCATGATGTGTATCACTGACAGTGGTTAAATAAGAACACTTGCTCTAATTAACTTGTACTTTTCAGAGAAAACAAACTTTATAGAAGATTGGTTATCGTATTTTATAGTCCCCAAACTCGCGATAGCATGAATTTTTATAAAATTCGAAAGTTGACAAGCATATTCACATTAGACAAAACGATCGCAAGAAATTAGAAAAGAGTCAAATAGTACGAGATCACAAAACCAGTTAGGTATGCTTCAAGTTACCCAAAATGCTTTAAACACCCACATAAAGGCTTTTTAGAAATAAATTTATGTTTTTTATCATTTACGTCTATATTTTATTGACAAATTCCGAAGTAAATTGTCATTGCGCTTGCTAGTATAGCATTCAACTATTCTTTGTTTGAAGATCGAATGTTAGAATGGTTCGTACAACGCTTAAACAACTATGTCTCTTTTAATTTAAACTTTGCTTGTACAAGCAGGATAGTCGATTTAAGGTATCAGCCATCCTCCAGGACCGTTTGTGCGGATAGCTCTAGTTTTTTTTGTTCGACGCAGCCACTTCTCGTATCGATGAACTCTCTGCCAATTTTGCCGCCCATTTTTGTCAAAGGTTTTCTCCACTGAGTCTCTTCCGTCTTGGTTACAGAAGACGAAAACGGACACGAACTTTTCTTTTTTAGGATGCTTTACTTAGACGAAAGGAAACTGTAATTTAAGGCAATGATTTCTAGCCATTTCATCAAAGCAGCGATTATTTTTCGGTGCATTTACTATAACGTTTTCTTCACGAGTGAAAAAAGTGATACGCGACATTTGATTGGCTTTCAGCTACCTGGACCAGCTTGTGAATGAAAATTTATTTCGCGCCTCTTTAGTGGGTAAAACTCAGTATGTATACAATAAATAAACAGAACTAATAAACACTTCCGAAGAATCGTTTGAAATGTGAGTGTAGCCAGCACGCGCTTCAATATATCACCTGATGTTGTTGACTTACATTTTTTTTGTTGACATACAAGTTAATCAGGTGGGACAAAACTTGTCAGCGATCGCTACAATAATTAACAAGGAATTGAAAAAATCGTTTACTCCTAAGAACTCTCCGCAGAGACAGTATTTTCTTCTATCTTAATTTTTTTGAAAGAAAGCTCTCGAAGAGATTTATCTGAGCATGTAAAAATTTCAGCTATTAAAAACTGCAAGACAATTTTTCGTAGGCTGATACACTAAAGACGCATGGACTTCAATCTTTGAAATGGCGCAGGGTGCGGCAACTGGCAATAAACAATGATCAAGTCTTATGAACTCCAGGTGCTTATGCTGACACTGCCCGACTTATCAGTCATATATATTTTTTCAAGAGATATCAGAAATAAATATCAATTCATTTTAAAGTTCCGCTACACGTCTAGCAACTCAGTGAATGCAGACTTCCTCAAAAAGCTTGTCAAAGTAAATTTAAAATATTTCTAAAATGCCACATAGTTACTGATGTTATCTAGACCTCCCTGATAAAAGTTGCATATTACAAAATTTGCGTATAAAACTCGATGTTTGCTTACTTGCAATTCCGAATGTCCCTTATTCCTTGGCTCAGTACTTCTTTGCCGTTAAGTCGGTTAAGTTGTGATTTCCTCGCGTCTCTGCACGTTTCTTGAATCGAAAGGTTTTTATTCTGTAATGAAACTTAAACTCATTAATAATAAATTAGGATAGCATATCAAAATTGGTAAACCTTATTCTTGCGCTTTAATAGTTTACGGAGGCTCCACCCGAAAGGGGTACCTTTTTCCGGCTTCACTTATATAAAAAAGGTAGGGATTTCACGAGCTGAAGTATATGAAAGGGTAGGGAAATCTGTCATTTAGGTATTTAAAAGGGCCTTTAATTAAAATATTTCGAGTAGACGCACCTTATGTCTTTATCATTTTAATTTATTAAACGCTACGTGCAAACAACAAGAAGACTTCATTCCAAGGGTTTAGAAAAGGGATGCAGTGCTCTTAAGTAGGTATGTGAAAGGGGTAAAATGAAGGCTAGGGGTTAAATGCAGAATGGAGACCGCGGACTAGGGGTAAGACTGCAGACAAGGGGGAAATGAGCTAAAAAGACAGCCGAGCTTATTCGCTTATTACACACAGGTTGCTTTGCGTAGTCCGATCAAATTCTGAACAAACTACGGCTACCTTTTAGTTGAAGCAAAACTCTTTCAGGAACAACGTATTCCCGGACAATCGTTGGTGGAAAAACTGAACTTTCTGCTCAATTAGTAAACAAACTTTCTAATTACGACACGAAAAAAAAATCGCAACCTTCTACGAGCGCACACATTTTTCCGTCTGTCTTTTCTCTCATTTTCCCCCTTGTCTGCAGTCTTAACCCTAGTCCGCGGTCTCTATTCTGCATTTAACCCTTGCCTGCATTTTACCCTTAGTCTGCGGTCTGCATTTTACCCCTGGTCCGCAGTTTCAGTTCGCAGTCCGTAGTCCGCAGTCCCTTGTCTTCCTTTTACACTGACCGTATTCGTATTTGCTGTGAGCGATTTGTCATGATGTGAACGATTTGAATTTGATGAATTCGATTTGATTTTGCCTGAAAAAGGTACCCCTTTCGGGTGGAGCCTCCCCATATAGCCCATTATATGGAGTACACCCCCGGATATTACCCCTGGTCCGCAGTCCGTAGTCTGCAGTGCGCAGTCTTCCCTTTACACTGACCGTATTTGTATTTTGCTGTGAGCGATTTGTATTTTGCTGTGAGCGATTTGTATTTGATGTGGACGATTTGAATTTGATGGGAACGATTTGTAATTTGCTGTGGCGGATTTGTAATTTGCTGTGAGCGATTTGAATTTGCTGTGAGTCATTTTGAATTTGCTGTGAGTGATTTGAATTTGCTGTGAGTGATTTGAATTTGATGTGAGCATTTTGTTTTGATGTTACAGTTGTGGGCCACCGTAACAGGCATTAACCCTCTCCAGAAGAGCGGAAAAACGACACGACGCCATTTTTCAGTACTAACACACTCTAAACGTAACTTACTGCAATATTTATTTTACTTCACGAGCTGTAATTAAATTAGTAGTAAAATTACAACAGCACGTACATTGCAAAATTACCCCGCTTTATAGAAAACGTTGTGACTGTAAAAACTTCTTTGTAGTCCATGTAGTGCCAGTTTTTTTTTTTCTTTTTAATTTTCCACCAAGTTTTTATTCCTGTGTTTATATCTCAAATCACGAGAGAAATCGAATACGTGACCCTCTCTGTCAGTGTGGTGTTACACGTGTGGGTCAGTGCAGAGGTCATCTGCGTTTCGGCTTTATTATTCCTCTACGCGATGAGTTTAAAAGCGTTCGCTCAATCAGGAAACTGAAAATTCGTTTGTTTACAGTTTGGAATGTTTTTCTATTGTATTGTTATTTTTTTCGGTTGGCAAGGTAGGCGGCATAATACGTTGTATCATAGTGTTTTCGATGTTATCTTGGTTGAGTTGAATGAGTGGATTCCCATCTTGTTGAAATGCCGTTAAAAATCTGCTTTGTTTTAACATAGTAAGACTCAGCACCACTCCAGGAAGCCGATCCTTCTTTCCAAGATCAGGAAAAACATTGTGCGTACATGTGTATCTTATGGTGAACCTATCTTAAACTAGCTTTGTAATTGTTAGCAGTCTTCCAGGAATTAAATCTGTAATGTGCATACAATTCTTCCCGCTCGGATCACTAAACAGTAAAATTTACTGACGGGGAACTATTTAATTTCCAAAGCTGTAACTTTCCTAGTTAAAAGTAAAATGATAGAGCTTTCTTTTTGTGTAGTCTTAATCATTGAATGATACATACCAGATGCCGTTTTAAGCGGCCGACGTTGGCCTTCATTTTACCTTGTGATAAACGAGGTTAAGAGCGGCACGATAAGAACGCCGCTTGAAAATGTTCGAAACCAAACATTGGCAAATTAATGACACAGTTTTAAAGTACAAAGGTTAAATAATGTTCGCAGTTTGTTTCGTTTTAAAAGAATCTTTTTTTACACTCTCACCAGCTTCCTAAAGTTGAGTGAGAACTTGACCCGTTTAGAGGCCGTTTTATGCATTTTTCAAACTTTTTTTAATTTTCGTCCGTTAAATAACTCGTTGAAACTTTGGATTATTTTTTCTTGAATAAGCTTACCCAAAGGGATGTTTTGGCAAAGTAAAATAAAAAATTCGATTTTTTGGTGAGTGTCTTTTGATTCTCGATATTCTCAGAAAATGGCTCTTAAACAACTTGTTTGGAAGTTTGTTTGAAATTAAGTAAGCCAATTATATTTGTGTGAACCTCTACTTTGTATCGCCCCATTTAACAGAATCCGGAATCAGGAATCCACGAAATTTGCTATTGGAATCCGGAATCCAGTGGACTGGAATCCAGAATCCACATTGATATGGAATCCGGAATCCAATAAAGTTTGGAATCCGTAATCCACTGGTGAATCGATCTTAAAACCGTTTGCTAAAACCATAAACACCATAAGTCGCGCTTTTGCAAATTGTGATACATTTTATCGTTAAAGATAATATTTAGAAACTGGCACGTCAACCACTGGTCTTTTAATTTCTCCGTCTTGCATAACATTTTAAAAGTAATTGATCGAAAAGATGTGTGTAAAAAAACGGAGTAGCCCCGCAGCTCTGGAGTACTTGATTCATATGCGGCAAAATAAACATTTTGAAGATCAGCTGGATAGTAGATCGAAAGGTTGCAGTCCATGTACAGCTTAATTAAAAAATAGTGCTAGTAAAATTCTAGGAATGGGTTCACTGAAAGACACTTTTTTGGATAACAAAATATTAGTGACGAATGATTGCAATGCAGTGCAGAGAGGAGAACTTCTCTCGTATACAGAATTTTGCTGCCCGTCAAAAAATACGAGTTATAAATTGCCAGACGTTTTCCTACATTTGTCTTTGACGTTGGATAAAACATAATTTTAAAACAGAGCAGAAAATTTGGCAGTTTTATTTTTTTTTTCTTTGTAAAAAGGAGAGAAAAGGTTAACTAGCGTATTCTTTTTAAAGATGAAGAAAAAGAACAAAATTTTAAAGCAGTCTGCTCTAATAAAAGGCGACAGTGTTAAACAGTTTTGACATTTTGGTATAGAAATACTGCCTGTATTGTTGATGATTGATTGCAGCTTTTTTGTAAAAATTTAGAGAGAGTTTGGGCCGTTTGAATATCGTCTGAACTTAACGAGACTTCACTCGAATTGTCGTTTTGAGTTCCTCCTCAAAAAGGCCCCAGCTAAGACGTTTGCAGCTTACAGCTAATTTGCCTTTAAAAGCGCGAAGTCGTGCTTTTGGTAAGTTGGATCCTTTTTATTTAGCTGATTTACCAAATGGCAATTCCAGCGTAAGCGTTTTCTTAGACCTCCACTACGTTTAAAAATATAATTGACCGAAAAAGTGTGCTTAACTAAGTTTCATTGTCTTATGCTACCAGGAAGATGATAAATTCAACTAATTTTTGGATTCCATTCAATTTTCTATGCTACCTTTAGCAATTCTCCTCGTCCCTAAATGTTAAAACTAAGCAATAATAACCACAAATATGACGTGAGCTACGACGCCCAACATTTCATTTTTTCACCGTTAGTTGGACAGCTTGTTTGAGAGCTCTTTCTTTTCAAGCAAAAACTGTTTCACTGAACAAAACACTTGACAACTAAACAACTTGCAATAACTCAGTTCAAAGCAACATTTTCGGGAAATGTGACATTAGTCAGCCACCAAAAAAGACTAGCGAAGAACCTTCGATTCGAGAAGAAAAAACGTATTTCACTTCAGAATTTATTACGCTGCCACAGGGCCTATACAGCCCTCACCGTACATATCGGCTAGAATTAATAGTACAGAACTAGACCAAAAGGATAACAAAACGTATCCGGGGCATCTTTCTTTTGTTCGCTATTGTATTTCTTTACATAGCCTACCTTAATGGCAACAGCTTTGCAGTGGCTCCTTATCAAACGAGGGAACAAGCCATCTGCATGCATGGCCATCTGCATCAATTAACAAGATGAAAAAGTGTTTTTCTGCGTTTTTGAATAACGATGAGTTGAGAAAAAATAATTGACAGCTCAAATATTAATGATTAAAAAACACACATTTGACAGTTGATCATATTCAAACCTTAACAGAACTAGTTTTAACGCTGCCGATAACAAACAAACCGGGTGTTTCAATACATCGGTTACTGGATTTAGGGGGTTGTTGATGAAAAATAAATTCCAAGTTTCAGAAGTTTTTAAAATATTTTTACGTTATTTTCTGTCATGTTTAAACGAAAATTTTAAAGGACAGCCAATTAGTAGCTCAAAAGTTGCAGTCCGCACAAAACTTACTACTAATATAGGATGTTGCTTAAATGAAATCGCTTTCAGCCACTCGTTTTTGGTATAACGTTTCCGCCGCAATGTTTAAACTTATTTAAAACTTTTAAAATGGCAATATGAAATGTATATTTTATAGGATCATAGAAGGATATCTATAGTTAAAGATGACGTGTTCCGTTTACCGTTTATAATTCCGCTTCTAAGCGAGGTTGGAGGCAATGAGTCTCAACAACTTTGTAATTGGCCCAGAAACAAAACACCACCTCGCTAATTATCAACATGGGTGGCTGCTTAACTTCAGTCAGATCTAGTTTTCTGAAGCAAAAAGTAAAAACAGTTTTACCTAGTTCCTAGATCGTGATCTAGATCTGAAGAGACCTGGAAAAGTCTCTTATTTCTTATTGTTTTAAACACGCAAACAAGCGAGAATATTGCCGTCGCACGTCAGAAGGAAAATGGGATTCTCGTGCATGCAAGCGATCTTGTGTTTATGCATGTTTCGCTCGCTGGACTATCTCGGAGGGAAATAAGAAACTGCTTGTACTCTAGAGCTTTTGTAGGTCAACAGTCCGTCTTGATAGCCCAACTTGCTACAGTGAAAAATGGGCTTAGTAGACTGACAGAGAAACACTACTGGTTCTAGCGAATCGCAAATAAATGGAACTCAATTCGTTCAGTTCGTTTCTACGGCACAACTAGTGACTAATTTAGTTCATAATGAATCCCCCTGACTTCAAAGAAAGGGGTACAAAGACATACACCTATTTTGTGACTGTACTCGTGGGAGTTGTACATGGTTTCATGGTAGGCACCTTGGAAAGTTCTTGTCACCTCCGGCTTAGAGAGCAAGGTTTCTAATCTAAGGAAAGAACAGTTCGGCAGGGACCAGGGGGCAGTTTCTCGAAAGTCCCGAAAACTTTTTGGGCCCGGAAAGCTATTTTATGAGCTCAAGGTTTACCTTAAAAATTCAAATTTTGTTAAAGCTAGGCAGTAAAATTTTAAGTTGACGAAACAAGTCGAGCTGGTTTGCGGGATAAAAGCTACACCACTATGCTGTATATTTTGATTTTAAAATATAACTCCTGGGGCCCGTTTCTAGAAACTCCCGATAACTTTCCGGGCCCGGTAAGTATTTTTTTGAGCTCATTTATTTGTCAGCTAATGGTAATTATTGGCGCAAACTTAGCGATATGCTTCACGAAATTATAAAGATTAAAATTTGGCTTTCAAAATCAATAAAAGTTGTATAGCTACTGGAGAATATTGTGCACCTAAAATAGTTTCCGGGACCGAAAAGTTACCGGGAGTTTCGAGAAACGGGTACCAGGCGTCGAACCACCGAACTTAAAATGTCTAAAATGAAAAGTCGGTGAGTGCCTAAAACAAGAAATTAACTCAGTTACATGGTCCTACCGAGTTGTTAGAGTAACTGCAATTTACTAGACATGGCAGACACAACAGAAGGAACAAAAGGAACACAACAGAAACAACATGGTCGTAGTAGCTCTGCTACCGTGAGTAAATTATTCGTCGTTTTTCACAGAGGAATCTTTACTGACCGCTCAGTAATGATATGGGCACCGAATTACCCGAATTTTTGAGGAGGAATATAGTTACGTGAGGAGGAATTAAATTATGTTTGGATGCTGCTATGATAAAGGTTTGGCTCCTGAATAAAATGCGCGCATATCTCGGTAATTTATGAAGGAATAAATTATGTCGTAGGGCTCGCTAAAATCTCAACTTGTCAAAAAGAATGCCTCGAATAAGAAAATTGCGTAGAAAAGCGTATGTGGCATTGGAACAATTTTTGAAAATGAAGAAAAGAAAATTAAATTAATTGAAAATAAATAGCAGGGCTCTAGTTAACAGGACCTAAAATGATGTGTATGGCTCAGAAATGAAAGTACATCGGTATTTATATCATTTTGTCTAGTAGTATAATTCGGCCACGAGCGGCTAGAGGGTCCACAAAAATGTCACTGAAAAACGTCAAAAGCAAAAGTAAAATGTTTAAAACTCAATGGCTTTACAAGTGGCCGGATCCCGTACTCAAATTCTATTGCAAAACCACTGGGCCGAATTATTAAGAATGGTAAATAAAGCAAAAGAGCTTTCACAGTTCTCGTACGAAGGAATCGCTCGTTTACGTGCTTGACTGCACCCGAATGTAAACATTAAGTTTTGAAAGCGAACTAGGGCACAAGTAACAAATGGATCGCGTGCGCAAATGATTAAAAATAATGAAACGTCAAACACACAGGTATTCACTGACAAATCAACTTTTATTTCATTTGGTTAGCACCTACAAGACTTAATCGTCTTGAGTCTCTTCTCCGTCAGGAAGGTAAAAAATCTCTTTTGATTTCTTTTGGTCCTAATGAGTGACACCCTTGCACCAAGAGCCTGGTAAAAAGTCTGGTAAGCCTGGTCAAGTCTGGTTCAACCAGACTTACCAGGCTTTTGTGAAGAAAACAAGTCTGGTAAAAAGTCTGGTAAGGCTGGTTTTACCAGGCTTTTAGGGTGAGCCTGGTTGTATTGTACCACAGAAGCCTGGTAAGGCCGGTTTAGGGACGAAAATTATAACCTGAAAAGTCAGGTTAGTCTGGTTTAACCAGGCTTTTATGGCGAGTCTGGTTCGAAAAAATTACCTGAAAAGGTTGGTTAGCCTGGTTTAACCAGGCTTTCTTGGTACGTCTGGTTCAAAGACAAAACCTCAAAAACCTTGTTTGTCTGGTTTTACCAGGGTTTTCCAGAAAGTCTGGTTCGAACATATCATATGCACCTGAAAAGCCCGGATAGTGTGGTTGGAAAACATCACAGTACTTGAAAATCCTCAAGCCCAATGTTCTAAGAATTCAAAAACCTAGAAGCCCAAGTTTCCCTGGGCTTTCCAGGCTTTTGGTTAACAGTGTTTGACAAACGTTCCAAGCAATTCTTATGTGCCTCAATGATAATTTTTATTGCAAACTGTAGTGCAATTTCTAATACATATTCTATGGAAATTCAAATGGCCAGGGTACAAAATATAAACATGCACTACAATTGCCATACCACCAAAACCAACAACGTACAGTGAATAATGATTATACAATGTATATCTTAACAGAACTTTCTAATACCAAATCGATTTTAAACATGGAGCAACCCTATAAACATTAACTGAACTCTGAGTTGGCTTATGACTTTTCAGCTTGACAAGTGACGGCCTAGGGATTAAAAATGGTTGTTACATTCGACACATTTACAGGTACACACACTGTACTTTGCAAAATTTTACTTTGGTTGACTGAAATATTTTAGTCTCTACTGAAGAGCCAAACAAAAAAAAAATACAGTTAAAACTAAAGTGTTGCATTGCACTGTCGTCTGAAGATGTTGATTAAGATACTTTACAGAACTTGATACATTTGCAAAATAATACTGATCAGCCAGAGCTTCTACGACTGAAAATTCAGCAGAGGAACCAAAAATGTTTCCATTGCTAGACTATTAAGTCATCAGCCACTCCATAGGACCGTCTGCATACAGGCTACTGTAACGTCCATTGTTTTGACAAACACTTGTACAAACCATTGATTAAAGCTTCACAATTCTAGTAAAGGGTTAAAAATTTAATTTCTTTCAAAAAATATGAATTCTCCTGTACATCTTTCAATTGCCACTGGATTTGATTCTTTATGCAGTGGTCTCACAAACGGTGATTCAGATTTTTTGCATCTGTGTTTGCATCTGTGTTTGTTTGTAAGCTGCTAAAGTTCCATGTGTAAGTATGGATTAGAGATAAAAAGTACTACTTGTACCTTAAGAAAACAAGCTAAAACTTTCAAATAAAATTTAAAAAAATTCACAATGTAAGGCTGAGAGATAAAAGGCACTACATGTACCTCTGGAAAAAAAGCTAAACCATTCAAATAGAAGGAAAATTCAAATTTGGGGACATGGTATTGCTGGAAAACTATATTACAACTTTGGCTGAATTTCATCAAATTGGTTTAGGAGCTGCTCACTTAGAATTTAAAAACACATGCACAATTGCCACTCACGCACAACTGCAAAGCAAGCTCTTGCGTAGTGATTACAGTGTATGTAATTTGATATTACAAGTACATATTATATTTCAATCTAATTTTGATAGCATTTGTCAAAAACAAATTAAAAAGATAACTTAACTTAAAAGTATTTTTTTGTGCTTAGAGTTTTTTTTTTTTTTGCGAAAAGATATGAAAAATTATCAAGTTATGTAAAACACAGTCAATTTGCCACTGGTTGATACAGTATCTTACATCACCATGTAATAAACTGAGGCTTTAGACTGAAGAAATGATTTTTCTCATACCTATTCATTTTTGTCACTTCACCTACAACGCAAAAATGAAAGGAATCTGTGAAGGTATAACTTCGGTGGGCTGTAGTTTCAGTTACTTGATCTCATTCAATACCTGTATTAACCATTACACGCAAGATAGAAAGCTGTTTCCACAAAAAAATCTGGAAAGAGAACGACGTACATTGTGTGTACATGTTGACTTCAACTTGGTTTATTTTGACGTCTCATTATGCTGGTTGCCACCTTCATCATGCTAGCTGAACTTAATTTTTAATTATTACATTCTTTCCTTCATAGCCCCAGTTTTCTACTGAGCCTGGTTTTTTTTGCCTCTTGATGCTTTTCCTCATTTATAACTTTTTGTGGCAAAAGTCCATGGCTAAACGAACATTTTAAACTTATCATTTTGATCTGAGTTTCATCATGTAAAAATCTCACAAATATATCTGAACTGCTAATGTGGCTTAATATGTACCTGTAACAAGTGATCCGAGCAAAAGTGTCTCACCCTACAGGATTGCTCCATGTTTAATTTAATACCTCTGTTCTGTTCTGTTCTGTTTCAGGTCTAATTGAAAAAGTAACAACACTACACTGTACATATAAAGGGCCAATTTAGACTATGTTGTATGCGACATGCTAATGAACAGCCTACAATGCAAGTTGTTCCATGCAAATAAAAGCTAAAACTTTCTCATGTCTGTCGTGCATGGCATAAAAATGCTGGAGGATTTTGAAATGTGTTAAAACCTTACGACAATCATAGCCAGAGGCAATGATAAATGAGGTGAACTCGTTACAATATTTCCAATGATATGCCAGACCAGCAGCATAAGTAAAACTCAGACTATCTAAATAGGCCCTGAACTGCAAATGTTGTGGTATTTCTTATCTGCTTTGTTGCCAAGGATTCCCTGTTAGACTTGGAAGTACTGTTTTCAGTTTTTAACAAATGCACCTGGAAAAAAAAATACAAAGTAAAATAAACATAAATAAAATACCAAGGGAAATAACCAAAAAACTGCAACCATATTGTACGGTTCCTCTCAGAGGAATAGGAGTAGCTAGTGCCTTTGGTATGGCATCTACAGGCACACCATTTGCGTGCTCTTATAATTACGCTCATGCAGCCCCTAATAAATGGTGTATTTTTAAACAGTGAAAAATACTATTGTATGCTTAACAAGCCAAATAGTCACTGAATGGACCCGTATATTCATGTACATGTGTATAGTATATATTCTCAGCCACTGACAAAATTTGAGGCAAAAAAGTACTGTAACATAACAGAAGTTGATTGGTGAACTGTAACTAGAAACACCTACTCAGTGACTTGCAAAGGTCTTTGAAGGGCCAGCTCTACATGAAAGAGTGGGTGGACTGGCTAGTTTATTAGATTTCTCACCCAAAAAGGGTTAAAATGCTTGTCTTTTCCTTTATGTATACATGTAGCCACCATTTAGTTACAAAACTCAAACAGTTGGTGGGTGACCATCTTGTATACAGTATTTAGCACATAACAAAATAAATAAATAAATAAATAAAACATAAATAAAGAGGCCCCATGCAAAGAGGCCCCACATAAATACTTTCCTTCAGCAACCATGCACGCTAAAGTATGTTTAAATAACAGTTTCAACTACAGAACGTGACAGTACTGCTATTGCAGACCACCAGAAATTGAATTGGAAGTAAAATCTGCAGTTGACACATGTACATTATTTCTTATATGACCAAAAAGTGACATGTCAATAAAGGTTATCCTAAATTAATAATTCCCAGTCATTCATGGTAGAAGGAATGCAAAAACACAATATCGGTAAGTTGATAAAAATTCACACCAAAACTGGTTCACTTTGATTTTACAGAAGGTAATGTTGATTGAGAAATTTTAGAATATCCAGCCAGTTATTTATTTGTGTATTAATGTTTTATGAACAAAAGAGACCATTCTTATTCAGTGACATGCAGATGGCTTGCCAGATAGATTCTTATTTAGCCTGTCTATATTTGCTCACCAAGTCCAATTTTTTGACTGAGTTTGAGTAACGAACGTTTGTCCTGAGGCGACATTGTATATCAAGCTGTTGTAAAGATCGTTCCAATTGGCTGCAGAACGAGAGTGCTGCTTGACTATAACACAGTCATTGAAATTTATTCGACTTATTTACTTGCAAGAAAAGTCAATATCTAAGAATTATTATTCTATATTCTTGCAAAAATCCAACTTATTGGGTAAAATTCGAATATGTTGCAAATGAAGCTCACTTTTTTCACTGGACATTTATGTCTGGTCGCCAAACTCGGCCGAGTAACTTACATGTACTTTTCTGACCTCAGCCGAACCGAACGAACCAAAATGGCCGCTAAAGAGGAGGTAGAATCTATTCAAGAAATTTAAGATTAATACTGTACCTTTGTGTAAGGGAGGGTAGCTCTGCATCGAATCCCACAACTCTTCAACTACTGGAGTAAAAAACTATCCACGTTTCACTTTCTGGCGCACACAAACACGGAGAAATCCAACACACACATTCACCGGTTACTCGCGCCTGCAATTCTCGAGCGTGTGGTTGTAAATCACATGACCCCTTGAAAGCGGCCCGGTCGCATAGCTGGGTAACCGGCGCGGAGTTTCAAACAAAATGGGTTTGTGTCGAATAGAGCTGGTTATCGTACGTGAAAGTGGTTTATTACGCTATTCTTTAGATTATTTTCGCTTACGATTAGCAAGGCTCATCTCAGAACGTGCTCTGTTGGAAGATGATTGTAAAGATGGTTGATGATTGCTCGATTCAAGTATGAACGGACTGAATTACCAACGGACTGATCGATCGATTTCAAGGCCGGTGAGTACATGTAACCTAATTCCTCATAATACGTAGCTGGTATGACTAACATTTCCTGTACATTTAGTTTTCTATGGAGGGCTTAAAGTTCCTTTCTTTGTGACATTCTGCCAAATGAGTGTAACAAGCTTTAACACACAGTGTAAGCGACGCTTACACTGTGCAAATTTGCACGTTGCAAATCATAATCAAAAACGGCCTTTGTGAAATTGACCCCAAGTGGGACAGTGGTATCAAGTAACAACGAAAGCCATTGTTCACACATGTGGCATTCTGTGACTTACACTTTTCACATCAGAGTGTGATAAGCCCGGCGTAGTAAAACAAACGTTTACCGACCAAGAAGTAGTCGACGTACCACTATCAGAACTTCGCAAATCCGAATAATTTGAGGAGTAGGGATTTCACATGTAAGCACGTACGTGTATCTCCATGCATCTACATGTATCATTGGTGATTAGTTGTAGGTGATTTCATAATGCCTACAAGCTAACGAACAGTTCAGTTGAAATGCGTTTCACTCAGATACGTGTACACATAAACTTGAATACAATTTGGAAGCCTAAATTTTTCTTTAATCACTTGTCAAAGCGGAGTAAACATGAAATGAAACATACATAATTTGCCAATTAGTGAGTTCTTTAACGGTTTACGAGATTTCTTGATTTTTTTTAAGCAAATATAGTGATGTGTACTAACATGATCAGATTTGATATTATTTGAATAGTAACGACTCCAGGTCTTGACACCATAGCATTTTTATTCTAGTGGCATAAGGTGGAAATGTGTGCATTTCTCAAAGTCCTCTTTTCAAGTGAGTTTGCATATGGGAGTTTTTCATTGCAATCAACAGTTCTAAAATGGTCAGAAGATTTATGAACTTTCATCCCAACCTAATGTCCAATGTATGCCTAAATACTAAACAGTAATTTATCCATGACAGACTCACAGTGGAGACCCTATACACATAGTAGTAATACACTAAATTCTTAATTTCAGGCATTGAATTCCTTCCTTTTGTATACAGTAGATGCCAGGGTATGAGGGGACGTGTTGCAGGGACATGTCACAGAGACACACAGCAGTGCGACACTGCAATTGTTATGCTAAAGGCATGTACTGTAGCAGGAACATTAGCAGAGAGGAAATCGAAAGGTGCTTACATTTTTGCAACAACATGTGACACCCTTTGGTGTGTGGCTGGTGCTTTTTGAGCTCATGCAACACAAATTTCAACATGTCCCTTCATGCACTGGCACCTTAAATTTGATTTGCTGCATGTATGGAAACTGCATGCCAAGTACCATGGCATTCAAAATAGCATATCGTCCAAGTAAAAGCTAGAAGCTTTTCCAAAATACAGCCACCCATACATGTAATTCAGAAAAGATAACTAAAGTTGAGATTTAATAAAGGAATATTATTAATTCTGTTGTGCTCATTCAGGATATGAGGTGATTTTTATCAACTTTGTGCTATGCACCTTGTTGGTTACTTACCACCCTATACCCAGTACATACATGCTCATGGAATAAATGTTAAATGTTACAGACATTAAGGTGAATAATGGTTCTCTCTGTATAATAATTATTATGCCACGCAAGTTAATATCCAGCCCCACAGACTGGTACAGGTAACTTGTTATCAGATATGGACAAAAAACTGTGGAGGTGACCACTGTTGTGCTTGGAGGTGAATGGCATGTGATATACAAATTACACCTGTAGTGTGCAGAAAACATTATGAAAACAATGTACAGTGTACCTACTTGTTCGGAGTAGTCTACATGTAGATGAAAGATCTTTATAAATCCAGGAGGGCATTTGAGTGTCTCATGAATGTTAACTTTTTTGAAAATCATCAAAACTGCTCAATCATGTTATGGGAAAACAGCCTTCAAAATGGCAACTTTTCAATTTTTGGCTTATTTCCTAATTCAAAGAATTATGTGCTTACTGACCTAAAGCAAGAGCTGAAGGAAAAAATTATTTGGCTTTAAGGGGATGGTGTTCAGTGTGCCAAACTGTCTCCAGTGAGTTTTTTGCACTTTTGCCAAGAACCAAATATTAACTTACACATGTACTGTACATGTATTTTATCACACTATTTTTTTTATTCTTGATTTGCTTGCAAAATTATTGAAAGGTCAATAACACAATCAACTGGGCTAGATGACTGGCGCTGTTTAGTTACATCCTATATAGAAGTTAAATTTCAGTTCAAACCTGAACCTCATACATCTACATGTACACTGCTCCTTCAACAATCTCCTGGGATCTGTAAAGTAGTTCATGTACTGTGGTATAGATGAAATTAAAGTATGATTTACATTCACCTTTATACATGTAGCTACATGTACATGTATGTGAGTAGTAAGTTTATTTTTTATGATCCATTTATTAATTTTACTCTCAAAATTTTTCATCAGGTTTCTACATTTGTACACATTGTATCAGTGTGACTCCAAGTTCTACAGCAAAACAGTTTCTTGATGCATGTTGTACATAGCAAAGGAATGCATCACACATGGTCAGGTAAGTTACTCAAACATACAGCTACAATTAACGTTGTCGGAAAACCTACGCAATAAGACCACAAGGTGCTATGGGTAACCTATTAATAAATTTACCAAACTTAGCTGTGGGTCACCCTACACAAATTAAATCATACAGGCAAGTGTTTATCGTACTTTCACCCCTCCTACGGTAGCGACAACTGCGAAACTACAGCCGAATCACAAACCATTTTCAGCTACCCATACTACCTTTCGGTCTCCTCGTGTAAGCTCAAGGCTGTAAAATCAGACAACGTTTTAGCTGTATACATTAGAATCCTCATGTTACACTTCAAATTTGTGTTGCTTACATGTAGATCTGTTTTCTTTAAACAAAGGACGTGTACATGTACAGTGTATTGGGCGTTGGTTGCAGGCATTCCTTTTAAAGATTTTGACAGAATGGCATAATGGGTTCATGTCATATGAAGACATTATCTCCTTGGTGATCATTGAATGCTTGAATTTTTAAGACATGGATACTAGATTATTGTGGACAAACCACAATCCCGAACAGTACACTGAAACAAAAGCCCTGCTGATATAGAGCCATGGTTATTAATATTGTAAATATTATTACTGATGTTGTAAATAATTACTAAGATTGGTCATTTATTAACCAGAAGAATGATGATACATGTGCTCAGCATGAAGCAATTGTGGGATTAGGACACCAAGTTAAATCCCTAACTGAAGTCATACCCATGACCTTCTGCACTCCAGCTACATGATTGTACTAATCTACAAGAAAACTGTTAGTGAAGTAGGTCATCTTACTAGGTTCATACTGTATCATGTCCTGCATAGTGCTAGAAAGGGCAGTGTTGAAGGCATCTGACTGTATGGTGACCTTGTACTGTAAGTAATGCCCTACAATACAGCTGTACACCTGTAGCTCACGTCTAGACTCCTATGTAATCTACATTCTGTACAATGTAGGTTACTCTACATGTAGTGGTTAGAAGAACTCCTGACTGGTATAGGGAACACCTCAGGTTCAGCTTCTCTTGGGGTCTTATTTCATTTCAATACATAACATCTACAGCCAGTTACAACCACGTTAGACCACTAGAGGCTAACTGCTTGGGATAACAGGGTTAAAACTACAATAGTAGCATTTCCTTGCATCTGGGCTTTGAATTTCATGTCCACCATTTTCATTTTTCAGTCACTTGAGAACTCAACTTCTTATACCACCGTACATCCCCACCAACACAATATTATAAAAAAAACTAGCTGGTACCCATGAACAATTCACCACTCAACAACATGATATCTTGAAAACTGACATCAATTTCCATAAGCAGTTGAAAGTAGTGACACATCAACAGCCATGGCACAGTGTTGCACATCCCTGCCAGGAAAGTATGGAAGTGGTGTGGTTTTGGCTTTTTGTAACTAAGCCGTTTTTCCATGATGGGTGGACAACAGTTGTCTCTTAGTGTATTATATACGGTACAGATGTATTCCGAGTTGATGTGTGTAGGGCCAGGTGGGTTGATGCAAGCCAGTCTGGAATAAGCCGTCCAGTCTTGCACACATCATTGGTTCATTCAACACGCGTGCACTTTAACATGCTTTGAGTATTTTTAAGCATAGTTTTGAAATTTTCCAAAAATGCATGTATTTACATGTAGCATGAAATTGGTGGTATGATAAATGTGTATTGACAGAGTTAGGACAAGCCGGTCGTGGTACACAGACCTCGCTGTGCTCAGTCTGTACACCATGACCTTAAGCCAAATATTTTCCTGTCTAGTCCTCTCACTCAGTCAATAGGCACATCATTTTTGGAGATTTGTTGGAACCTCGTACATGAACATGTGAAAACCGGATCATCGTCTATTCACTGAGTACAATACTTGCAAACAGGATGTGTTCTGTTATGGTGTACTAGAAAATTGTATTCTGATCAGGGCAAGGTTTTAGCCAGAAGGGCGTCCAGGCGTCCTATGGACGCCCACTTTTTGGAAAAATTTGAATAAAATTCACTTAAAGAGCCAGTGTCACCCAAAGTGCTTTGCGCGCGGAGGTACATTTTTCATATATGAAAAATCCGCCATTTACTTGATTGTTGTGAAGTCTGATTTGTATCTTCTTCCATCGCTACCGTTAGCGATCCGAAAGCACTGGTGTGAATTTCGAGTTGACATTTAAATGTCGACGTATCGATTTCGTTTTATATTTCCGAATTCTGTGGTGTTTGCGCGGTGGAGAAGGAGATCTTAAAGTGGATGCTTCGTAGTCAGATTCGTAGGATTCAGGAAAGCTGAGGCGAAGGCCGAGTCTTCCGAGCTCTGCCAAAGTTGTACGGCTGAAGGAGTCCGCGTATCAATAGCGGAGGAAAAGAAAAACATCTACGGGTTTCAGCAATACTACTGACACTGTGTTTGCCGAAATAGTGCTACACTGCATTCGTTGCCGGATGAAAACAGAAGGAAAATTAATCTACTACAAATTGAAATAACAGTAGCTACGGGCCTGCTCCAAAACAATTCTTATGGTCATAAGCTTGTGCTGTTTTGTTAATTATTCCTTGTGTTCACAGCTGTCTGTTTATTTTTTATTTTTACAAAAAGTGTAAGTGGCTTTTGCGTCCATCGACATCGCTCGATACGATCGATCGCGCGATCCATCAATCGGAGTGTAATAGATCATTGTAAACGTATTCCATGCAAAATCAGATCTTGATTAGTTTTCTCCAGTGACATCTAGCGACGAAGACGTCAATATTCTTAGTATTTCTTTTTGTCTTATTTTTATACCGAGTGGAAGAGGCTTCTCTGGTTTTACATACATCGAGATCGATCGATCGATCAATCGATCTGGTGCTATGATAGCTCCATACGCGTGACTGCAAAGTCAGTTCTAGAGTTGTTTTCTCCAGTAACATCTAGCGATGAAGATATTTCTATTTTCAGAGTCTACTACTGTACATGTCAGCTCGCTAGAAGGCCATTACGGCACGGTATAATCTGCGAAAAGTCTGACAAACGCGCCAGCCAAACGCAAAAAGCTGTTTCAAAACAAAAACACAAACGCGCAAAGCACCTTGGGTGACAAGAAACATGCTCCTTGGACGGCCAACTTTCAATTCCTGGCTAAAAGCCTGGATCAGGGCTATTAAGGTTTTGAAATGGACTATCACTGTAATGCTTACGATGTTTGTCGATGTCACTAAAGTGACAGTTTATTTTAAGAAATCTTTCTTATTTTTGCCACTCCACAGCTTTGGAACCCAATACTTGACTAAAAGTCATTAAATTAATATTTACACCTTTTACTAATTTTGTTCACTGCTTGAACTGTATTCATAATATTATTGTAAATTTACATGAACCTTTATATATGTTATTGAAAATTAACATTACAACCTAATAATGTTGAGTGTATGACAGGCCTAGAACTTTTTTTTAATTTCTTCTCAATATTTTTTTCTAGGACCACGTCTACATGTATAAGGCCATAAGAGGACTGAACTCAGAAGATTGTTAACCGCAAGTGAAATGAAGGCAGCCAAAACAGATAAGACCGTAAATGTAAAATCAGTGAATGTGTATACTCCCCGTTACTCAATGATTCTTTTCATTTGGTTTTGCCTCATATGCACAGATACACTGTAAATATTTTAACTGATATTGGAGATTTGTTAAAAAATAGACATTCTGAGGTAAACTGAATGTGGCCACAAAGTGACTGGCATAGAATACAAAGTGTCATACAGTGTACATGTACATTTAATGCACACTGGGCTTGGGGTTTGCTGTAGTAGTCTTGAATGCAGGATAAACCTGGACAAATATTACTTTTTTTATATTTTATCATTTCTCATTACAACCTACAATGTATACCTTGTACTTGAAGATTTAATTATTTATTTATTTATTTATTTCAATTAATTCACCTAATTAATTAGGTAGTATGCTGGTGCAGTATTGTTTAAAGAGCCAGTGTCACTCAAAGTGCTTTGCGTGGTTGTGCTTTTATTTTGAAGTTTGGCTGGCGCATTTGCCGGACGTTTTGCAAATTATACCCTGCTGCACTGGCCTTTCAGCAAGCCGATATTCACAGTAGTAGCCCCTGAAAATCATAATATCTTCCTCGCTAGATGTTACCGGAGAAAACAACTCTAGATCTGACTTTGTAGTCAATGCGTATGGAGCTTTTATAACAACTGATTGATTGATCGATCGATTGATCGATCTCAATGGACGTAAAACCAGAGTAGCCACTTCCACTCGATATAAGAATAATAAGACAAAAACAAGTAGTAAGAATATTGACGTCGTCGCTAGATGTCAGTGGAGAAAACTACTCAAGATCTGAGTTTGCATTCAATGCATATACATGGATTTTTTTCAGTCCGATCAATTGATTGCGCGATCGATCGCATCGACTGATGTCGATGGACGCAAAACCAGAATAGCCACTTACGCTTTTTGTAAAAATAAAGCATAAACAGACAGTGAACACAAGGAATAATTAAGCAAAACAGCACAAGCTTATGGCCATAAGCATTATTTTGGAGCAAGCCCGTAGCTACTGTTGTTTTACATGGTAAATTAACGTTCCTTCTGTTTTCATTTGGCAACGAATGTAGCACTATTTCGGCAAACGCACTGTCAGTAGTATTGCTGAAACCCGTAGATGTTTTTCTTTCCCTCCGCTGCTGATACACGGACTCCTTCAGCCGTACAACTTTGGCAGAGCCCGGAAGACTCAGTCTTCTCCTCAACTTTCCTGAACCCTACGAGGCATCCAATTTAAAGATCTTCTTCTCCGCCACGAAAACACTTCAGAATTCGGAAATATACAACGAAATCGATACGGCGACACTTAAATGTCAAGTCAAAATTCACACTAGTGCTTTCGGATCGCTAACGGCAGTGATGGAAGAAGATAGAAATCAGGCTTCACGACAATCAAGAAAATGGTGTATTTTTCACATATGAAAAATGTACCTCAGCGCGTAAAGCACTTTGGGTGACACTGGCTCTTTAAGTAATTGTGTGTGCACATGTACATGTGGGCCTTTCATGATACATGAACTGTGTAACTCCTAGTATTTACGTTTAGTTCACAAGGGCCCAGCTCCATAAAGCAACTTAAAGTGCACCTAACCCCAAAATATTTTTTACGCTAACATAAATCTTTGCACCTATTTTAAAAACATTTTGCCATTATTTGCAGTTTTTGACTTTTTTATGGGCTTCAAAACTTACGACAAACTAAGCACCATTTGTCGCACGACCGAGTTAGAAGGGGCATGGGTCTATTCTTGATTTGACGTCACAAACTGCTTTGCATGCATGTTTACAAAGACTTAAGGAGATGCAAATCAGTTTGTGATGTCAAATCCAGAATAGACCCATGCCCTCACTAGCTTGGTCGTGTACCAGAGGATGGCTAGATTTCGTAACTTTTACAGCCTATAAAAAGTCAAGACTGAGGGGTATTTCATTAAAAAAGGCGTAATGCTTTTTGAACAGGTGCAAAGAGTTATTTTAGAGAAAAAAATATTTTGGGGTTGGGTGCACTTTAAGATTAAGTGCGAATTTTCTGCAACCATTTCCTTTGTTCTGGAGGACTTTTTGGCACAGTATCACGGATAACTCGGCCGAAGACAGATTAGTGAGTATAGAATAGAGTACTTTAGGAAACACAAAGAGAACACGAAGAAATCCTCCAGAACAAAGGGAATTGTTGCAAAAAAACCCTTTTAATCTCAAGTTGCTTTATGCAACTGGGCCCAGGACTATATCCATGTTATCCATACAGTACCGGGCAAAAGTAAGTTGACAGTCTCGACTTGAAACTCGATCCTCGATCCTCGATGTTATCGCGAATCGAGAATCGAGTTTCGAGGCTCGAGTTTCGAGTTTCGAGGATCGAGTTTCGAGTTTCGAGACACTCAAAGAATTTTTCAAGACTCTCGAAAAGGGATTTCGAGGAAACGATTTATTTCTCTCACACAGAACAATAACAACGAACAATAGCAATTTACGTGACGCGTATAAAAAATCTGAAATCTGACCTGTTTCGATTTTATCAGCCGGGAATGTATAAACACCATCGTTTGTTGTCAAATACATTTTTGATTTGCATGTATTATACGTAAATACTTGAATCTTTTGAATCAAAAACCAGTCTTGCCATTTCAAAAAAATTACGTGCTGAAGCACAAGCGGTGGCGCAGATGACAACTAAAATTATCGTGTGACGCCTTGAATTTGCATAATTATCTAAAACAACTTGACGGGCAGAGGTCATGTTCGTCTTTCTATCTCCGTCTCTAAACCGCTGAGAAAGGAGATTAAACCAGCAAAACACTCTGCTTTTGAAAGCACGATTTGTGATAAAGATTCCCACGATGCGCCGAGTATTTCTCAGTAATGTTATTGCGAGCGAATTTGTCAGTTTTTTCAGTAAACACACGCCGACCATCTAGCAGCATTTGCATAGTTTTCACGACAGGTTTGTAAAAAGTCAGATCCCGGTTCTACAAGGTGTATTAAGATAATTAAACTAACAAAACACTCTGCTTTTGAAGGCACAATTTGTGATAAAGATTCCCACGATGCGCCGAGTATTTCTCAGTAATATTATTGCGAGCAAATTTGTCAGTTTTTCAGTGAACACGCGCCGACCATCTACAGTACCAGCCAAATGTAAGTTGACAGTCTCAACTCGATCCTCGAAACTCGATTCTCGCGTCTCGAATGTCGAGACGTTCGAGTTTCGAGACGCGAGAATCGAGGATCGAGAATCGAGTATCAAGTTTCGAGAATCGAGAAACACAGAGTTTTCGAATATGCAAACTCAAAGAGAACTTCGAGAAAACGATTTATTTCTCGAAGGATGAATAATAGCCGTTCGCACACTTAGCTTAAGGGTTTAAAACATCGACTCTGAGCGCGTACAATGTCAACTTGCGTATACGCATAAAACAACACGAACAAACGATAGCAATATATCCGGACATCTATAAATCTTAAAATTCAGTAAATTGAGTCTGCGTGGTATTTGTGTTCGAGTTCCTTTTACATATATACTGGCAGAAAACCATTTTCAAATGACGGTGAACGTTTAAAAGCGAATAAAGAACCTCACTGTACTGTTGTTATCACACAAACAACAGCGTGTGCATGGCCTGGATACACGTTCGCCTATCAAAGCCCATCGCAATTCAATCTTGAGTTTTCGCAAAAAGCTATAGATCTATACATTAAAATTGCGTTTATATTTGCGGATGGAAATTTATCTTCAGAAGTTAGTGACCAACCCGGCAAAACTTTGGAAGTGAAGGCGGATTTTGCAAATCGGTTAAGCCGCGAGGCCCTTTCGATGCCGTGCACGTGAAGCCGCGTTTGTTTATTTGCCGACCTACACGAACTAAAACACAGAACCCGTTATAAAAAGAAAAAGTCGTGAATGAAACTGATATAAAATATCACAGTTTCTAAGTTTGATGCACATTGTCATGTCTTCAGCGATAAATAATAGTGATTTATTTTCTGCCCTAGGCACGTAAATTAGCATACGTCAAAAGCGAAATTTGAAACCTCACACAATGCGGAACGCAACAATGCTTTTGATGCGACTCAGAATCGAGCTCTCGCTCTCGACAGACGTTTTGCCTTTCTGTTTCCCCTGTTAATGTGTAAATTCAAAAATATTCGAAAATCTAGCATTGCTTATACAAAGCTTGTCACTACGCTGAGCCCGTGAAATGCCTGTTTTACGCAACAACTGGGAAAAGCTTGAGTTGTAGTTTTCGAGTGACTTTTAGTAAATTTATACGTTCGAGCGTTTCGTCAAATAGCCGTTTTGAGAATTATCGCAACAATTTCCGCAACATATAAAAGTTTAAGTGGATAATTCACCCTATGAGGAAAGGGGCAGCAAATTCTAAACGCATGTGTATCATTTGTCATTATTTGATCGCATATAAAAACGGCGACGCTTGCACCTCATTTTTTGAAACACTTGTTGGATCTGTTTTAAAACAATAAATTAATAACGCTCGCGATCGAGTTCAGTCTGTTTGTCCGATTTATTTCTCGAGAGATCACTCAAGCGACAAGCTCATTAGTTTCTTGACTCGAAACTCGATTCTCGATCCTCAAAATTCTCGAAACTCGACTCGAGACTCGATTCTCGAAATTTTCGAGAATCGAGTCTCGAGACGCGAGGATCGAGACGCGAGGGACTGTCAACTTCCATTTGACTGGTACTGTAGCAGCATTTGCATAGTTTTCACGACATGTTTGTAAAAAGTCATATCCCCTGTTCTACAAGGCGTATAAAGATGATTAAACCAACAAAACACTCTGCTTTTGAAGGCACAATTTGTGATAAAGATTCCCACGATGCGCCGAGTATTTCTCGGTTATATCATTGCAAGTAGTTAAGGATACTGTGCTTTTTAGTCTTTTTGAACATTGGCAACAAACCTCAGTTTACTGGTTTCCAATGCTTTCTTGAAATTTCCCAGCGTCACCAGGCTTCTTAGAAAAACCAAGGTTACCGGGGTTGACCCAGACGTTATAGTCAAAAATAATGTACCTGGGTAACCCTGGTTATTCAGACAACCATGGTTACCGGGCTTACCAGGGAAACCGGGGTTAACCAGGCTTTTTTGCACATAGGGTCCGAGTCTGGTAAGCCTGGTTTTCAGTAAAATGTGCTAACCAGGTTTACCAGGGTTACCCTGGTCAACCCAGACCTTAAGAGCCTGGTTAAACCCGGGTAACCCTGGTAATTTAGAAAACCAGGGTCACCAGACTTACCAGGGTAACCTAGGTTAGCCCAGACTTCTCAGAGTCTGGTTAAACCCTGGTTACCCTCGTACGTCTGGTAACCCTGGTTTTCTAAATAACCAGGGTTACCAGACTTTTTTGCACATAGGGTTTGAGTCTGGTAAGCCTGGTTTAAGAAGCAGGGTACCCTGGTTTTTTAACCAGGCTTGGACCAGGGTAAAACCCTGGTTTTACCAGGCTCTTGGTGCAGCTCCACAATCCAAACATCTCTTGATTTCTTCCTCGATATGCTTTTTTTTTGTCTCTAGGAGTACTGTGACCGCATACAGGGCAAACTTCACGGTTATCATGCCAAAAGCACTTGGGACATTGCATGACCGCAGCGTGATAAACATTTAAGCCTTCACAGTGTTGGCAGAGATTTATATCCTTCTCCTGTACGAATGGTGCGCCACCGCCACCACCACCACAACTCTATAGTTTTCACCACCGCCACCACCACCACCACAATTCTGTTGTTTTTACCACCACGACCACCACAATTCTGTTGTTTTCATCTCAACCACCACCATGACTCTGTTGTTTCACCACCGCTGCCACCACCACCACAATTCTACTGTTTTTGCCAGTGGCAGTGGCAAAAACAACAGAATTGTGGTGGTGGCGGTGGTAAAACAATAGAATTGTAATGTAAGTATTTTGGGCACACTGTCCATTTACTACGTCAGGTGATTGAAATCAGTCCTTACTTATATGAACAAAGCTGAAATGGAGCATTTCTTCATTGCGTTGAAGTACAACCCCGGGGAAGGGGTACTTGAGTAGAAACAGTAAATTTTCTATGGCTTATTTCCTTAAGGACACAGAAACAAAACGAGCGGAGCACCATCGCTAAGCAAATTTGGTAACGTATTGATCCAAGAAATTTTGGTTGTGACGTCAGCGTACGCCTGTCAGTACAGACTCTGGGGGAGGGGAGTCCCTCCAGAGTCCCTCCAGAGTCCCAAGACAACCTGACAGTGGTGGGGAATGCCATCTTTTCTTGGCGAGAAATCGCGCAGTGCTTTTGGGCAACCGGCGTTTAAATTTTCGTGGTGGGAATTCGCATGACCACCGTCGCTTTTGAAAAAGAGGTGTTTTGAAAGCTTTAAGAGCTTGTTTGCCAAAACGATTGTTCGACAGTACTGAAAATTTACACTTGATAAAAAAATCTAATATCTATAAATGGAAAGAAAAAGTTCAAAAGAATACTCAGTTTTTTTTTTTGGTGGAAGGCAGAAAGTTAAAGTTACAAAATCTGCCTTCGAGGATTTCATGTTGGTTTTCTTCACGGCGGAGAGCTTCTCTTGTTCTGAAACACAACCGAGCAAGTGAAGTTCTTAAAGGGTTTAAGGTACATGATTTTAAGTATTACGGTCAAAGAAATTACGTTTTGAAATGGAAATTTAATTTATGTCATTAGAAATGTGTCATTTACTTTTGGCTTTAAAAAATTATTAGAAAACGCGCTCAGATTTGTGACAGATATAGTCTTGAATATTTTGCCATGCTCAGCCGATTTCACTCACGTGGACGGACCCACGATGCTGGAAGTGTAACCTGAATTGCGTTTAAGTATAAACTTACAGGTTTTCGATAAACGTTTTCAAAAATTATTTCTCTGTCCATTATTTTGTGTTTGCTTATTCATAACAGTAGGTCAAAGCACAGTCGTAAGACAACTGCACAAGTATCACTTCAGTGAGATTATGGCGAATAATTGCTTTCAATTTTGACTGTTGGATCCAGCTCTTTGTCCAATTGTCGATTGTCTTGTCCCAGACTTTTTCAATAGTAATAATCTTTTAAGCGAAGCAGTTGTCAGTTTAAATCTATTTTAGCCGAAAAGCGTCCGAAAACAGTTTTGTGCGTCCCTCAAAGTGCCTAACCTTATATAGGCTTACTTCGCATCCTTAAAACTTATGCCATAATTTAAAGCGTGTTTGGTGTTTGTCTGTTTTCAATCTTGATGGTCTTTAGTTAGAGAACGAAATATAAAAGTTATTTAAGAAACTACAAGCAAAGCAGTTGTCGGATTAAACCTATTTTATCCGAAAAGCTTCCAAACACAGTTCTGTGCATTTCTAAAAGTGCCCGAATTTCAAACAATTCGCAGCCGCAAAACTTATGCCATAGAGTTAAGCATTTTTGATGTTTGTTTGTTTTCGATCTCGATGGTCCCAAGTTAGGGGCCGATTACATGAGCCGGGCTGGCCCGGTAGCAGGGCTGGTTAGGTCTACCGAGATGACAGCTCAGCCCGGTATTACATGAGGCGGGCCAGCCCGCCTGCAGCTAAATTTAGAAGCTGTCGTGTGAAAAGATGGCTACATCAAAGAGCATGAATCGAGTGCTTTTACTTTCGCTAATCCACTATTTTGGTGTATTATTTTCAGTCTTACGTGGCTTTATGGTCTAATATGCCTTTTTGTGTTATATAAAAAGGTAAATATCGATCTTCTGGTGAGCCATTTTGCTCTGAAGCGAAATTTGGTAACCAGAAAGTGTTTTCTCGGCTAGCCGGGCTGGCCCGGCAATCGCAATTATATGGTAAATTTTCAGCCCGGCTAGCCAGGATCCCGGCTAGCCGGGCTGAGATTTTTCCATGTAATCGCGAAGTTGATTTTTATAGTGTGTTTCACAGATGTGCCGAGATCCCGGCAAACCGAGCCAGCCCGGTTAACCGGGCCAGCTTGCCTCATGTAATCGGCCCCTTACAGAACAAAATATAAGGGTCATTTAAGGAACTATAAGCGAAGCAGTTTTGGGTTTAAAGCTATTTTATCCGTTAAGTAATGTGAATTCCTCAAAGTGCTCGAATTTTTCGCGGCAGCTAAAACCTACGCGACATTTCTTCGATAATTTTATTGCAGGTGCTTCGAAGCTCAACAAATCCTTTCTTTCGGGTATCCCAGAAAAATGCCGGTGAAATGCCAGTATAAATTTTTGACCAGACTAATAGTGGCAGTTCATGTTATTTGTTAAGGACGGTGTCTCCTTTTGTTACTGCGCATCGGTTCCGCGCATCTCAGGATATTCGGGTTTCTTAAGGAATTTGCCCCCCAATACAATAATATTTTTGCGGGGCTTATGACTTTTTGGGAAAAGCAGAGCAGATCTAAGCAAGGGCTATCAGAATCCAAAAAGAAAATTGGGGGTAACCACGCATTTTTCAGAGATAATTGGGTTTAAATTTGGAAAGAAATTGCCATACATTCTTTGTATTTTAACGCTTTTTTAGAATTATGGCTGCTTAATTATCCCTGAAAAATGCGTGGTTACCCACATTTTTCTTTTTGGATTCCAATAACCCTTGGTAAGATCTACTTTTTCCGCATAGTGACAACCTTTGCAAAAATACATCTATATTAGGAGGCACCGTCCTTAACATCCGAACGCAATGAAGATAACCCATTTACTTCAGAATACATTTTATTTTGTCGTTGTAAATGAGCACCGTTTCAAGTTAATTCAAGCGAACAGCCAACTGATCCAAGAAGATTTGACAAGCCTTGACAGTTAAATGACAGGATATGGAAACATTGCAAAAACCAAGCAAGATGGCTCGTGAGTGAAATATGTGTTCAGTTTGATGCCCGAAAAAAAAATAATCAAGCTGGGCTCAGCCCCTAGAATGACCTTTCGAGCTTGGTTTTACAGAACAGATCCCCAAAATATTGAAAGACAATTCGGAACACTTTTGGGCTTCTTTAGAAACACTTTTCTAAAGCGAACGAGCCAAAAAAAGCCCCAAAATATATTTCGGACCGAAAAGTTTCAGGGCTATTTTTGAGAAACGAACACCAGCTTATTCCTTGGCGGCTCCGCTTTTAGGCTTGGCTAAATCTATTTATTAATTACTAAAAACACTGGCAACTTGTAAACAGGTTGTCTGTGTAGGTATCAGCTAAATTTGGAGCTGAATTGAGATGCTGTCATAAAGAAAACTAATTGCCTGGATTTTCTTTGTAGCTTACTATTGAAGAGCCGGAGAGTCTTGTCGATGCTCGTACATTTCACCAGTCGTTCAGAGACTGTCGGGCTCGCACTGTTTATACTCTTCCCCTTCTCTTCGTGAATTTCGACGTAAAACTGTTCCAAATGTAACAGCGTTCTATCTCTAAATGTCTCGAGAGTCTCATTGTTTTGTTGTTCAAGATACCTATCCAATTTTTGAGAAATTTCGTTTTGAGTTTGTTTAACGCTTGCTAATTTTTCTCTTCTTAAATTTTCTCACCGGTGAAAAAAAAAACGTCCTCCATTGCCGTCAACAGTTCTGACGCTGAGGAGACTATACCATGGGAGTTAAAAATACAGGAAATATTACGGTGGGAATTAACAATTTTTTAAAGGTGTGTCCATTGCAATCTATCCACTTCACAATCACACACATAGCTTACGACGAGCCCTTTGGTAGTGAGTGCTACATATCCCACGACTACATAGGCGCCAATTAACTGCTTCTTTTACCGCGAAACTAGAGTATAGCACACCAGCCAGATCATTCCACTAAATAAAACATTACAGCGCTTTTTTATGACCTGTGATCCCAAAGTTTGCCTGAAGTTTATTTCAGAATAATCAACAACACAATGAACGCTCCACTGACGAAATCTCATACGCTGACAAGCTCCGCCGAACTGTTTTCATTCAATAAACAATCAGCAAACATACGTATGCAAATTTCCATAACCGACTTTGAATATTTAAGAGCGCTTGTCTGTAAAAATCAAACATAACGCGGCAAGGGTGGAAAATTCAATTTCTTTCATATTTTAATGTTAGATAGGTTAGGGTATAACTAAAATCACTGGATACTTTTTTTGGAAAAATTTCCTTTTATTTCAAAGAAAAATGAAAATAACGAACTTCCGTTAAAATCTCCATTTGAAGCAGTAAATTATGACAACAATTTGAGGGGTTCGCGTGCAAAAACAAATCCCTCTGTCGTCTTTAAAACACCCAAATCTGCTTTTGCAATCTCTCAAGAGCTTCAAAAATGATTTTGTTAGAAACTGCTTTGTTCTTTGTGTTTGAAATAATTTAATTTTGAAAGTATACATTTTTCATCAGGAAAAGTACTTCGTGATTTAAATTATTTTTCACCATGTGCTAAACCTTCAAATCGATTCAGCTTCTGGCTGTTGAACTAAGAAAAGATGTTCTCAGGATTGCTGCAAAAAATTCTTTGGGCAAATGATTGAGAGCGACGCGAGAGCGTTTCAAAGTTCGTTAAAATGCAGGTTTTTTGACCCTTCCTGGCAACATTCCATTCGCGAGTCACGCACATATTTTAATGTTTTTCGACCCTTATGAGATCGAAAACGTCAAACAGGAAATCACTTCGAAACGGTCTAGCCTCATTTGCTGTAGAGGACAGGTCCAGAGGCCATTTTCGTGTGATTCCGTTGCCGTTCGTCGTATTTTGGTCCTGCTGATGACGTCCAATGAACCGAATGAACACCGTCAACTGGGTCAACCTAATTGTAAACGGTCGAACAGCTCAACGACACCATCTTTTCTTGTAAAGCGTTCGACGTCTTTCTGCACTACGGCATCTTACTCAACGGTTCAGTTGATTTAATACGAGTGTTGCTCAGTTTTCAGTGCACAAAAGCATTATCAGATTTGACTGCTAAATTGGGACCAAACGTAAGGCATTTTGGGGGGTAGGGGGAGGGCAAAACCTTTGAGGTGAAGTAAAATAACATACAGTGTTAATTGCAGGGATTATTCGTGGTTTTAATGGCGTTGTGTGTCTTTCTTACTTATTACCAGTGTTGTTCCTCTCGCAACCATTAAAAATTGTATTTGCTACCCTAGTAGTCTGAAACGTAGCCTGTTCCAGGCGTTCAGATAGTGGAGCGCGAGCGAAGAATATAGCGAGCGAAAGAGCGGGAAAAAACGAGGGGAGGCTGGGGAAGAGGACGAGGGAACGCCTGTGAAATTAATTTTAAAAAGCCCATGCCGCCCACTTTAGACCGCCGACAGCGGCAGAGAAACATGAACCCAGGGTCAGGTCAAAGTAAACAAGAAAGCTATGTAATTATGCTCACCGAAATAGGTTTCACCCGAGTTTGAAGCGTTGGGAAAAGTAGATGATGCTTTAAGAAATCTGACATGCTGAATGAACATTGCAAAATTTTCTGCGATACGGAAACGCAAATGTCATCTCCACTACTGGACCAATAAAGGTAACGAGAATCACAGACGACTTTATATACACATCGGTTTATCAAATTGATGAATAGAAAGCTTTTCACTCTGTGACGGAATGAACTTCGTCGTCTTCATCGATTGCGATGGCTACGATATGTTTGTTGTTGTTGTTTTCTCCATTCCTTCGACAGTAGGCTTTCAGTACTTTCATAAACAATCTAGCCGATCCATTTTTCCTTTTTTTTTTTTAATGAAACTTTATTACAACACCGACACACTACGTACAATACTAAAGCAAGTCTACTACAAAAAACAAAAACAAATTATACTAGATACAATACTATTGCTTGCGCCACTACTTATTATGCGAAAACTAACACTACACATAATTACTCACACTACAACTGTAAGACTATACACACACACAACACACGCACTCATAGTTGGGCAAGGAATCGTGTTCTCTAGGCTTAGACTATTGCTATTACAACTGGCACTACATGTCACAATCTTGTTATAGAAATGACAATAATTTAAAGTAATAAATAGCTATAGAAAAGTAGGTTGGTTGAAAAATCAGGTCTATTGAGATTAAAATGGAAATTGGATGTGATGTTCTTGGGAAAGGAGCTTGTTCCATTTCTCATAATGGATAGAGAGTTTATTCCCCTCTTTGGCGATCCGATGCTCCATTTCAAAAACTGCTTTCACTTTGGTTAAGAACACAGCTCTAGATGGTAACACACCCTTTAGCTTGCAATTATAAATATACTGTTTTGAAAGTAGAATGAGATGATTGTTTAAAAGGGCATCTTCTGACTGGTGAGTTATGCCAAGAATTACGTCACTCTCAGTAATTATGTGATTCCCAAACAATTGTTGTATTGAGCTCCAAAAGTTTTGTATCACGGTACATTGAAAGAAAAAGTGCGACATACATTCCTCGTTGCAAAGACAAAACGCTTCTTCTTCGTCTTCTTCTTTATCTACTCCGATAGCCAGCGCTCTAATTCCGATGCTTTGAAGCTGTTCTACTTGGTCTTTCATGATTGCGACAAGCGGAGTGACCACAATCATCTTAGAAACAGCGTTTCTTTGCAATGTGTTGATTAACCTTAGAAAAAGTTGAAAGATTTCCAAATCCTGTCGGAAGAATGGCGATGAGACCTCTTCCCAGATACACGTTTTGAAGACAATCTTTTTATTCCATTTGTAAAGTATCCACATTTGGGAAATCGTTGAGCGCTTGCCGTAAAGAGATGTTCAACCGTCCATGACTCGATGGAGGATGACCTTCGCACAGGCACGCCATATCGCATTTCTTGTCGGCGTGAACAACCCTCTGGTGTTGACAGGAGGTGTCAAATTTGGCCAATCAGAGGGTATACCAGATTCTGGTATACCGTCATGAGCTTTTTAAAATTAATTTCACAGGCGTTCCCTCGTCCTCTTCCCCAGCCTCCCCTCGTTTTTTCCCGCTCTTTCGCTCGCTATATTCTTCGCTCACGCTCCACTATCTGAACGCCTGGAACAGGCTATCTGAAACGCAATTCCAACCGTTGTACAAGCTTACAGGTCAGTGGTGCAACAGAAGTGGCGCTATTATTAACTAGACCCAACTTTAATACGGGGAAACCTATAACTACAAGGGGCTCCCTTTTGTTAATTGACGAGCGGGTATTCTACCTATGATCATTGGTGTCAGTCTGCTGGTTCTTAGCTGGCACACTCATGGACCGGCACAAGGCACAGTTATATCAGGAGTGAAAGTCAGGTCGCTGTTAAAGGGTTGGATGGAGTTTTGGACAGGAAGGGTTCTCTCTTCATAACAAATGGGTGCGATCGAAGTTTTTAACTGTGCTCTCTTGTCAGCTGTTTGACTTAGTCTACATTAGTGTGTCCTGACTAATGAGTGGGGCTTCTAACAGCACGCCAGTGCTGTTTGAAGACTGTGAAATATGGCACGTAACCATGGTGACAAAAAATGAGGTTCTGTTCCTGAATTTCTGTTTACGAATCTTACTGAGACAGGTTCCCAGTGAGCGAGATCTCTCACAGCAGCCAGCATACTTATCATAATGGATATGAGGATATCATAACAGAAATACGTCAAGCATCTTGCCCTTAAACGTCTGTTACTTCTTTCACGTTCTACATACACCTTAATGAGGACGAAGAGAAGAGTGAGGCTTCCATCGATAACCTGGCTAATATTCGGATAGACCACAAGCGAATATAAAACTCACCTAATCCAACTTTTACAAGCGAACCAGTCTCGCGTAAGATAACTTCAGATCCCTTTTTCCCCAGTCCTCTTTCACTTTTTGGCCACTCTCTTTTCCTTACCGTGACCCGGGACCCGGCCCCTTGTGCTGCAGCTTCTGCTAGACACTATCCCAAGTTTTGCACGATGGCTGGGACATATCGTCATTGTATTCAAGCGTTCGTTGTAAAAACTGACTTGTAACTTGTGGCATCAGGCCCGCAGGTTGAAATAAATGCTGCGAGCAAATTGGCCTTAAGTCAAAGCCTTCTCCCCCCCTTCAAAATACACACTCACATAGATACTAACTCTGTTCACAATGCCACAGTTTGTGTCGATTTCGTCAAAAACGACAGCTTTTTGGGGACATCCTTCGTTGACAATTTGCCAAAAAGCTGCTTCCTGTTTGCTTTTTCGCCGACAAAGTTGTTGGCAACATCCACCAGATTTACAGCATCAGTTCTAAAAAAGTACCCTTAAAGTTACAAGGTTTGTTAAGATTGAAACATTTCGACAGCCAAGCTACGAATTTCGGACCTGTTTTACCTAACTCTCGTAAACGTCTACGTAACTTTTATTCCTCGATTGGTGAGATAAAAATAGTTTTGTTCCTTAGACTTGTTTTAAAACAACATAATGAGCTTAAAGCTTGCAGCAAATACACAGCAGTTGCTTAGCTATTAAAGGCATTAAGGTCCTTCACAGTAAAGCTATACTGCCAGGGTCAAGGTGATATGGGTGAAGAAAGACATTGGTAAGGAACCTGGGCGACTGAAATGTGCGGTGGGCTAGTAGATTTCTGAAGCCCACTTGCCTGGTGGCTAGTGACTCAACAGATGTCAAACCCTGTTAAAGGTTGTAAAATTATAAAAGGAACTTTTAGCATCAGCATTTAAGACTATTCGTTGCACATTAATTTGTTTTAATTATATATTTTTTGGCTCATTTATTGTAATGTTTTTTCAACTTCCAAAACTTCTGGGGGCTCGAAGTCCAAGGTGCCCCCTCTAAGCTAAAACAATAAGCACAAACTAGTTAGTCCCATCGCAATTTCTCTGATAAAAACGATTTTAATGTTCTGGACCCGACGTTTTGAAGAGGTTTTTAACTTAAGCTAGTACACGTACCCTTTTTAGCTTATTTTCGTGTTCGAACATTGTTATTTGCATGCCTACAACTCACGCCGAGGGGTGACTACTTTTTCTGCATTCTGGCACGGACGTTGAGGTGCCTAAATGTAGCACTAATTTTGTTTCGTATTTTTGGTCCATTACTAGTTCATCCCATTTCTCGAAACCTGAGCCGTTTAAAAAGAATCAGAGCAAATTTTACCCTTCCCCTACCCCCTAGTAAAATGTCCATTCCCATGATTTGCATTGCGTGACGCGGCCCTCGATAGAACTCTGGCCACGTTAGCGGCGACATGTAGTGATAAAAACCTTTTTGTGTATTACAAACTAAGGAACACTGACCAGCAACTGAACCGTTGAGTAAGATGTCACAGTGTAGAAAGATGTCGAACGTTTTGCAAGAAAGATTGTTGTTGAGCTGTTTGACCGTTTACAATACACTGACCCAGTTGGCGGTGTTCATTGTATGTCATCAACAGGACCAAAATACGTCGAACGGCAAGAGAATCACTCGGAAATGGCCTCTGGACCTGTCCTCTACAGCAAATGAGGTAAGAGCATTTCGAACTGTTTTTCTGTTTGACGTTTTCGATCTCATATGGGTCGATACACATTAAAATATGTGCGTGACTCGCGAATGGAATGTTGCCAAGAAGGGTCAAACAACCTGCCTTTTAACAAACTTTGAAAAGCTCTCGCTCATTTGCCCAAAGAAATTTTTGCAGCAATCCTGAGAACATCTTTTCTTAATTCAACAGCCAGAACTGAGCTGAATCGATTTGAAGGTTTAGCACATGGTGAAAAATAATTTAATTCACGAAGTACTTTTCCTGATGAGAAATGTATACTTTCAAAATTAAATTATTTCAAACATAAAGAACAACGCAGTTTCTACCAAAATCATTTTTGAAGCTCTTGAGAGATTGCAAAAGTAGATTTGGGTGTTTTAAAGACGACAGAGGGATTTGTTTTTGCATGCGAACCCCTCAAATTGCTGTCATAATTTACTGCTTCAAATGGTGATTTTAACGGAAGTTCGTTATTTGCATTTTTCTTTGAAATAAAAGGATATTTTGCCAAAACAAGTATCCAGTGATTTTAGTTATACCCTAACCTATCTAACATTAAAATATGAAAGAAATCGAATTTTCCACCCTTGCCGCGGAATTTTGATTTTGTCTGATTTTTACAGACAGGCGCTCTTAATTCCGTTCAAAACCGCACAACTCAAAGTTAATTGGCTCACGTATCGCATAAAGCACAACTGTGTGGCGACTCGTAGGAGTTGACTACGGCCCTTCCTCAATACGATGCAGTTTTACCAGTTCAAGTTGATTAACCGGACTTTAAGTGTCCATAATGCTATGCAGTTTTACCACTTGAACGACTCGTACGAGTTGAAAGTACCCCCTTCCTCACAGCTCAACTGGACTGTAAGTGTCAGTAATGATACGCAATTTCACCAGTTGCACGACTCTAACGAGTTGAAATGATTCCCTACCTCACAGCTCAACCGGACTTCAAAGTTTCAAAGTTTATTATTCAATTTCATAATTGAAATGAAAGGACTACGCTATTCCGCAAATAGCAGTGGCTAGTCTGGGCGGGTACTGTTTTACACCGGGACTGTATGTCTCCATAATGATATGAAATTTCACGAGTTGAACGACTTGTACGAATCGTACGAGTTGAAAGGACCTCTTAATTTCTCACAGCTCTACCGGACTGTAAGTGTCAATAATACTATGCAATTTTACCACTTGAATGACTCGTAACAGTTGAAAGAACCCCCTTCCTCACAGCTCAACTGGACTGTACGTGTGAGTAATGATATGGAATTTCACCAGTTGCACTACTCGAACCAGTTGAAAGGATTCCCTTCCTTAAAGTTCTATTGGACTGTAAGTCTCAATAATTATATGCAGTTTTACCACTTGAACGATTCGTTCGAGTGGTACGAGTTGACTGGGGCCCTTCCTTGCAACTTTTCTCAAATTCTAAGTGTCTATATTGATAAACAAAGGCACCAACAACTACTTCATGTTATTTAACTGAAAAAGTCTCACATGCACCACTTCACGAGTTATACGACTCGTGCGAGTTTCACCACTTGAATCTTCATTTTCACAACTTCACCAAGTGATGAGTATTGGACAACCCTCGTTAGAGCGAGGACCTACGTCACACCTTTAATATAAATAAAAAGCTATTTCATATCTTTCTCTTCGTCCCGACGAAGAAATGCCTTCAAGTACCTTAACAGCCTGCCAGGGTGTGCTCAGCCTGGGGATTTTGACTGTTGATATCGCCCCGGAGTAGAAAGTGATTAGTTCCCATTAAAAATGACTCCCAGCGAGAGATATTGATAAGTGCATTGGGCCTGATGTTAACTGGGTTGTCATGGGACTCGTTATGAAACTCTGCAAATTTCAAGGCAATAGCAAATGCTTGGCAATTCATGTGAATTGAAGAACAATGATTTCCATGTAATAGATGTCAAGAGGATTCCATAAAGCCAATTTACCTGTTGTAGCCCAACGCAAATTGTTATCATTCTCAAAATAAACTAAAGTAATTTGGTTAATCTAACTTTGCATTCGCTGCACCTTGCTGATAATCTGAATGAAGACCAAGAATTGAGGCGCAATTTTTCTCTTACAGATGTCTCAGTTTTGTAGCATTGGCAAAAACTCCGTCAGATAGGGATACAATGGCATTTGAAGACAAAGACCTGAAAAAATACGGCCTCGCGTTAACACGTATCCTTTCAGAATCGTTAGAGATCACAGAACGGTGAACTCACAGCTTTTTTTAGTTAAAAGCTGTTATCCGGTGCCAAAGCGTATTAGCAAACCTTTTGTTGTCATAAAACATTCCAGTGGAAAGGGCCATAGAAATAGTTGGGTCTCAACATTGAAACACGAGCCTTTCTTAGACGATCATAATCAACTTCGGTTTTACATTCTGACTTCTATTTTCAGTACGCGTTTTCAGTCCCAAGGTCATGGGTTTGAATCCCGTTGTAGCCTTGAAATCTTTTTTCAGGCTAAAAACCAATTGCTTAAATTGCTTCGCACTGCGAAGATCATTGTACTCATTTCATGTTAACACCGCAGTTCATATGTATGTCTTTCATATATTCGTTACGTCATCCATTCCACACGTTCCACACGCGGGATATAAGAACCCAAAATTGACCTGCTCCCAGCATCTCAAGGCTTCATAGCTCAGTTGGTAGAGCAACGCACCGGTATCGCGGAGGTCATGGGTTCGAATCCCGTTGTAGCCTTGAAATCTTTTTTCAGGCTAAAAAGCAATTGCTCAAATTGCCACACACTGCGAAGATCATTCCACTCATTTTACGATCGATCACTCAATTAACATGAACGATTATTTGTTTATCTGGATACGCTATGATTCACTTACAGTCTTTCCAAGTTTTTCAGGCGAACAAAGATTTGGTCAGGTAGAAATGTAATGGCGTTGGAATACAAATGCCTGTGGAAACATGATACAAATAAGGAGAAACTTCTCGATTTAAAAAGCCCGGCCTGTTTGTTCAAATGAAGTAGGTAACACGAAAAAAATCTCCTTATCCCTTAGCATGACAAACCGACAATGCTTAGCCGACCGAACGCCTTGCTAGCTCCGTATACAGACATGTCTTAGAAATTGCGACAAGTGGAAATAATAACTGCTCATGATTTTGACTTCCTGCACAAGTAAACACTAAAAAACTCATACTGACCCGTCTTTTCTTTGAAGTTGTGCAAAAAGGTTTAGGCATGGATGTTTACTCAATTAGGAGTAAAAAATGAATGCTGTTTAAAAACGTTCTTTCTAAAGTGTATTTTTCACGACCTTTTCTTCTATGAGCATGGGCAAGTGCATCTTTGAATACACAGAAAAAAACTTTATCAATGTTTTAGAATCAGGATACCGTCTTCAAAATGTAGAAACATTTGAAAGTTATAGCCCACATTTAATGTCAGTCACTTCATTACCATATCAGAAGCAAGTTTAAATATTAAAATTAATGGCAGCCCAAATTAATAAGAGCAAAAAAATGCTAATTAAAGGGTACTCATAAACATTACGCTTGTTTATGAACCTTCTTGGGAATGACATTTTCAAACAAACAAGAGGTGTCTGAAAATATACATGCATGTGCAAAATGCAATTGAACGCTTTCGTTATGAGTTAGTTTTAATTCCCTGTTGAAAGATGAAACAGATGCATGTAAAGTGGCATAAAAAAGAGGCATCTTTTACTTGCAGCTCTTTCAGGTTGCTCAAATTGAAGAAGAGGCTGTCGGGAAGAAACGTTATAACATTGCCTGACAAATACCTGCAAAGAGATAATCGATTTCATATTTCTGTAAGCTGAACTGGGGATCAAAATTAAACATCTTAATCAATCTCCTAGATGTAGACACTTATCTCTCTTTCATCTTTTTATTAAATAACTTCCGAAGAATCAAAATTAATGTTAATATTTTTGGTACAATGTATGGTACTGTAAAACAAAATACGTTCAGTATCATTAGATTTGGCAGGTTGAAAAATACTTCGTTGGGAAGAATTGTAATCCTATTGCCAGATAAAGATCTGCAAAAGGAATTATCGAATTCATTTCGAACATGAAAGTGTTGGGTTTTTTCTCAAAAAAAATTTCCAACCTGTAATTATTGGCCACAAAATGATTTGCGAATTAACAGGAATTTCGTTCTTGCTTACACTATCATTAGATTTGTCAGGTTGGCAAATATCTCGTTGGGAAGAACAGTAATGGCATTGCCAGACAAATGCCTGCGACAAAAGGAATGGCAAAATTTAAGCAGCAGGCGAGTTTGTGGAAGTTCTTGATATTCTCAAGAGTCGTTTCGATGCAGAAAGGAGTGGAATAATGGCTGGAATCGGCTACCTACTTTTTCTTTGCCTACTAATTAAAAAATAAAAATAGGAAACACAATTGACTTTAGTTATTTAGCAGGTTATTTCATACTTTTCACCTACAGTATCAGCAGGTCTCTAAGGTAGGCAAATAAGTAGTTGGCAAGAAGTGTAATGGCATTTTCCGACAAATGCCTAAGACAAAGATTCAATGAATGTTTAAGCATTTACATTTCTTTTCCTGACTAATTTCAGTAGTCAACCATCAGCAATCGCATTTTGTTTTTTAGATCATTCTTAAGATCAGATGGATGTACCATAATTAAGCAATTCTCTCACTTATGCTATTATCTGGACCTTTCCCATAACTATACGACAAAACACAGGAGATAGGACAAACAGATATGTTCCATCAGCTGGCAAAATAGAAGCTGCATAACAGCCATTATTGGCCTATTTTTAAAAATAAAGGAGTACTAAGCTAGTGCATGTCATTTGGTCATGCACTGTGACTGTAGTTTTTTCTCACAGGATTTTTAGTTTTGTCAGCCTGGCAAACACTCCATCTGTGAGTGATTCAATAGCGTTTGAAGATAAGTACCTATAAAAGGACCAAATAATATGGGGAAACATTAATACGTCGGTTATACCCATTCACGGCAAATGTCCACAGTTCCACGTTACCCTTCGTTGACGGTTGACGGCAAAATGTTCCCCTCACTTCTCGGCCACGGCTATTTCAGCTGTTTAACGGCTGATGGTTAATCCCATAGACCCTACTAAAAAAATTAACGTAATTTTTCCTTCCAAATTCAGTCTCCAAACAAGAATCCTAGTACAATAACTAGTAAGGATTGTAGGTTAAAAAGTGCTATTCCTTCAAATTTCCACCTTTTCTTCAAACGGAAGTAAGTGTTGCATTAGACATGCATTGAATTTATCAAAAGTCCTTCAAATTAAACTTTTTATGTCCTGCCTAGTTCCGCTAACTTGCTAAAAAGCTTTACTCATTAGACGAAAAATGGTTTACAAAACTGTGTAAAACGTACAGTTCCCTTAAACTTGAAAGACTGGAGAATACAACTGAGGTTAAGTGTTTAATATTGTTTTTCTCAGGTCCCTGCAGAAAATAAAATGGCAAAAAGAAAAAGCAGGCTAACACGCTATAGCTGGACACTTCTCAGCAAATGTTTATAATATCCGTGGCTTGTCCAAGACAGTTACCAATTTTGATATCCTGATGACTTTACAACATGGCGACCAGAAAAGAAATAAAATCAGAGATTTAGGCATGTTTCTAACTTTGTTTTAGTTCGTTCGCGTTGTTTAAAACTTAAAAGAAAAATTCAGATTACGCACAATATATTTCATCTGATATATTTCACGTACAGCCATGAAGCACAAGATAAACCCCTTATTCCCCTTCTTAAGCTTCTTCATAATTATTTTCCTATTTTAGTTCCTCTCTACTAAATGCAAAGTCGGACTGTTGAAAAAAGTTTTTTTGGCAGGGATTCGTTGGTTTCTTCTATTCTAGAGGTACGTTACGACGAAACCATAGAAATCCTTCTTTAGCACGGTGGGCATATAGGACGCCTAAAAGTGCATCCTTGGAACTACTTTTTCATTTTTTTATTCGTTTGAGCTCAAACTTTGCAGGATGGTAGAACTTTGTATTCCAAAAAACTGAATGTCTTTTGTTTTTCGATTTTAACTGTTTTTGGCGGGAAAATGACGTCACAAGATTGACAGCAAAATTTAAATTTCAAGTTATGGCAAAACAAATAAATAATTTTGAAAGAAGGTTGGCAAACACATCATCCGGTAAAAAGGTGAGTGTGTTAGAATTCAAATCCCTTAAAAAAGATATGTTATAAGGTACATAAAACGATTATTACGTAGGCAATCATTAGGACTCAATATAATGTTCAGTGGCAGGATTGACAGGGCTTTCTTAAGTCAAGATGAATCCTATTTTTTTAACAATAGGCTTTTGTTTCCCAACAATACATAGGACACATCTTATCTTAGGAGAGTTTTGTAAATCCAGCCCCAGATAGGTATCTTTATGAAGTATGCCTGATTGATTTCCTTTTTTTTTTCCTGAAACCCAAATGATTCTTTTTTCCCCATTTTCGGCTCTTCAAATATCTTTTCTCCTGCTGTGGATTAGTGACAAAAAGTGAAAAAAGTGCTACTTAATTCAAGACTGTAGGCAAGTCATAAACTTATTCAGAGAGATTAAAAGTGATATTACTGTCATGTATAGAAAAGGAAACCTGCAAGCACTGTTCCTATCAACGTACGGGAGTAGATTTGCTTGCAATCTCTTCAAACTCTGGGTGCACCAGGACCAGTCGGAGCAAGACAAAAATTTGTGCAAATTTTAACATTTGTTAGACTAAGCAAAGAAACTGTGCAAGTGTTTACAAGGTTATTCAATTACACAATTCTGATTGTGCTTACTTTAAACGAAAGAAAGACAACTAATAAAATTGATTTTGTCAGCGTACATTTGTCTTAAATGTGCAAGACAAGAAAATATGTCTCCGGTCAGGTTTGATATTTTGTTGTTTCGCAGATCCCTATAGAAAAACACAAAGCAGAATAGAAAAACAAAAAAAGCACTGGAACATTATCAAAGCATCAAAGTCATCACCCATCTAGACCATTCCTTGAGCTCTTCAGGACACTTTTGCAAGGAAAACAGTAGTATAGTAGGGATGGAGTTATCAATATTTTGGCAGGGGAATCTCATTAAGACGGATTCCGCTCAACATTCGAGCAATAAATGCAAAAATTAATGACTAAAAAATATTCACAGCACGGCAAAATTTAAACACTCTTTGAAACATCTCACTTTAATTTGCTTCCCCAAGTCACCCAAAGATTAAATTCTGAAGCATCCTAGAGAAACTTTATGTCAAATCTCGTAAACATATGCTAAAAACGGGCGCCATTTCGTTTAAACTGACATGAAGCGTCTTTTCAATTAAAATATGGATAACTTCAAATTCAATTTTCTCTGACGAGGTCAGCTTGGAAGCTAAAGTATTGATAATTTCTCCTTTTTTTAATTCAAAATGCTACCATGCTATGGGAATTTTTTTTGGTAACTTGTAACGTTCAGCGGAAATCGCCTTAATTTGCGGGGGAATACATTAACGTCGATGGCGTAATAGGTTATTGTCGGTATGTCATGACTAACACGCTGTGGTTTTCATGGAATTGAGTGACACGCAGAAAACATTCTTTTCAAACAAGCGACGCTTGGATTTAATTATTTCTTTTTAATAGTTAGTGCACATCCCTTTATGTTTCAGTCAATTAAAAATTCGTTCAGCGCTTATGAAACGAAAGAGACAAAACAATGAATGCTGCAATAGACGATTTATGCGACGAGAGCTATAAAGAAACCCTTTACGTAACCATAGTATCCACCCCCTTGATGGTCTAGTGGTTAGGACATTTTTTTATCTTTCAGTTTGTTTGCGCCATCATCAACATGCAAAATTTAGATGTTGAGAAGCAATGAGCCGGAAAAAGCTTTTCTGTTGTTGTTGTCATTGGTGTTGTTGTTGAAGGAACAATGCTAACCTGCAGTGGATAATAAATACGGCAAGAAATGGAAGTGTGTGTAACATCGTCACTGTTCAGTATTTTGAATCGGATGAATAAGAAGCGAGTTGGCGCTTGGTACCAACTATATGCTTTAAACAGAGCAAAATACGACAGCCAACCAGAACGCCAATGAACGCCTTTCTAATTTCAGGCAACCAGTCAAGATCAAGGAAAAAGCTATGACGTCATTTTTCCAAAAATAATGGACACCTGTTTAACCGGGTGAAGACCTGTTGGTACCCTTAAAAAGGAACACCCTTTCATTAGCATTTCACAGCAATGGAGTTTTGTGAAAACAACTGCGAAGGGCAAGTTTCTGCAAGTCTACTCACTCTGTTTTTCATTGCCAATCATGTTTGACCATGGATGACAGTGTTGTGGCAATGGTGTCTGCCCATGGTCTCTGAAGGAGAGTTGACCATGGTACATTGTCAACCATGGTCACATGAGTACTTATCATAATTTTTATTATTAGGAGCAAACCTCAAACTTAGATATCATCTTATTTTCTTTGGCATTAAACAGAGGTAATAAAAAAATCAAAAGATCATGCTTAGCCTTAATATGACATTAGAACAGACATTTTCCCCCCACAGTTTATGGTAAACCATGTTCAACCATGGCTTAGTTTTTGACCCTGGATTTTTTCTGAAAACGGAATAATTGACATCGTGATATGATTAAGCAAAATGTACAAATGGTGGATGAAAACTATAAAAATTGCTTTAATGTACAGCTGTAGCAGTGAAAATACTGATATTTGATTTCGTTTGGAAACCATGATAAAACATGTTCAACCATGTTTAATTAATTAATAGTTAGTTTAATAGTTAATTAAATATTAACCAAATTATGTCACTCACAAAATTATACCAACACTACTGTTCAGTAAGCCATCTTTAATATTTATTTGACAAGTACCTACTACACGTGAAATGCTTTGGTAACGAGAAGAACGTAGTAACCGTATTAAATTAAAGTGACTTAAAAATCATGTCAATCAACAGTTTTCTAAATACTAACGAAAGACCTTGTGTAAGGTTAAATTAAAACAAAACAAAAAAGTCTTAACAACAGTTTGTGAGTAAACATAGAAATACTTTGAAAACCGGCTAGTTTGACACTGGCAAATGTCGATAGATTACAAAAGCCATCATCCTCAGATCCTGAACAATTCTCGCTCATCCGACCATGTTTAACTATGTTGGACCATGCTTCCCATTGTAGATCAGAAAAATAACGAGACCATTTTCATTCAATTTTTTTACTGAAATTGATTCAGTTTTGCCATTGGAATGCGCTATAACATTTTTATTCAATTCAAGGTTAACTGACCGTAAACCTGACTTTACCTTTCTTGTATGTTCGAGCTTCATCCTATTTTAGAGTCAGTCTTCGAAAGAGCTGGCAATGTGGCAGCCGGCAGTCAAGTTCGTTCTCACAATGGGATTCCATATTTTCCTTGCTTTACAAGAATATAGATGTAATTTTTTCTTGTCATCTATAGATCTCTTTAAATGGTCCCTCTTTGTTTTCTAGTAAAGCATAAACCCTTTAGGGAAGGGAAGAAAAGACTGATATGTAACATGTAAATGTTACGACCAGGCGTCATTTTGAGTAAAAGGATGCGAAAGAGCTGGTGACTAGATAAGCCTGTGTGGTCAGCAAGTGGTCAGCGGCCCCAAGAGGGATCGTTCGATTTCGCCATTGCAGATCAACGGTCAGTTTCTTCACGTTTTCTTGGAGAAAATCATTTTAAAATGACTCATAAAACGGTAAATATGGATCACTTACATTTTATAAACGAGGTAAGTTAATAACAAATGATAACTTTTGAAAATGATGACTTTTAGGCAAGATCAACTTAAATGCACGAACGCTGTAAAGTGCGTAAGCTTATAATTTTCTTACTTTATAAAACCCACTTTGTTGGATGAAGTGTTTGTATTTTAGACCTCTCTTTAAATATTTTGAAGTTCTCAGAGTGCACAGAGATATGATTTAACGCTTGATGAATGAATATGTTATATGACGAATATATTTAACAATTATTCTACGAGGGCGCGCTGGATATCGAATGATAGATAACCAACGAGGCGCGTAGCGCCGAGTTGGTTATAATCATTTGATATCCAGTAAGCCCGAGTAGAATAATTGCTTTATTAAAAACTTAACCACTATTAAAAAAAAAAAATCAAGAAAGAACGGGAAAAATGGGAAAAGAAATTTAAACGGAACAAGAATCGACCACATGACTGAACGAAAAAGGCGCCAAAACCTGCGAAGTGTTGCAGCGTTTCATTGCAAAGCTGAATGAATCAATGAATCAATGAAAACTGCTCGAAAGTGAACAAAGTAGCACACGTTTAGGAAAAAATCTTCTAATTATTGGCTCTGAAATATGGTACATGTTTGATTTTTCCTTAACATTGTTGTAATCATCGTTCAAAGCGGATTGAAGCTGTACAATTTCACCACATAGCGTCTGGAGTTGAAACTGAACAAGTTTGTTATCCGGCTGTTCGCACAACGGAGCCATCATGTGCGTGTTTGATCGAACTGAAGAGAGAACAAATTTGAACAGTTGAACTTGAAGAGGTAATTTCTATGCAGCTCAGAAGCAAGATTCCTTTAGCGAGGACCATTAGAATTCACCATCATAGTTTGTTAAACGCAAAGCGCAAAATGCAGTTGTTCTCGGTTTAGAGGTTGCGGACGGAATGGTAAAAACAACATTCAAACAACTGGAAAAGCAATTCAACTCCGTTTACATGGCATCCGATTTCTATCTGAGCATTTGGACCTGTTGGAACACAGAGCTACAACAAGTGCAGGTAAACCAGTGTCAATTTTGTGTGTTAAAGCCGAAAAACAATCTCGCCCTTCCTTCTTGGTAGTTTGCAGCTGTATTTTTTTAGTACTTGTTTAGACTGCTTCATGATTTTCGCACCGACTCGCCATGAATGCTCCTGCCCCATTTCACTGTGTTTTATTTTATGTCTCGTCTTGATATTTTGAAGTGGAAATCCTTTCTGATAAAACTTACCGTTTCTTCAATTCCAGTGATCGACGTGACGATCGATGAAAGAAATTAATTGTAAACACAACGCTTAATGCTTAATTTTCTATTTCTGCACAGTTTCTTCAAACAATTTTGACTTGTGTTAGATGACGCTGTTGGTGATGCTTGTTGGTGACGCTGTTGGAATTTCTGCTTGGTTTAAATTCGCTGCCAAGTGATTTTTCTCGTCCATTTTTATCGCCGGGTTGCTTGCAAGGAAAAAACTTTCAGCTCACTTTGTTGTTGATTGTTCATTGACCATATTTGGTCGCAGCGGGTATATGAGCTGATAGCCTAGCTCTGTTGAGCCAATCGAAATGCTAGAAATCCAATATACCCAGTCCAGTTTTTAATAAATGTGGATATGGATATGTTATATGACGAATATTATGTACACGTTTAATTTGTCTCATGCAGGCCATGCTTGACATTTGAGCTTACCAGCTTACAGATAATTTTAACTGGCACAAATGCAACTATTATATGTAAACATTTTAAACTACTGTAAAATGAATATCACTGGTGTGACTGGAGAGGAGGTATTAAACAAATGCGAACCGTTAGAAAAAATGATGCTGGTTTTAACAACACATTTGTTTTTGTTTTATTATAGTTTAATGGCCTCTGATTGATGTGGATACAGTTTGTTTACTGGAAGTGCAGTATCACCAAACAAAATTTACTGGCAGTTATTGAGCTAAGTGAGGAACAGTGAAAACAGAATAATAAAATTGTATTTGTCAGTTGTAAGAACATGTTCTTTTGGAACAAGGTTACAAATTGTACACTGTGTGCCAGAGGCTTTTCTTACAGGTTTTGGTGGCCGATAGACAGCGCCAATTAGCCTGTGACAACCAGGAGTATGTTAAGAGTTTTAATGTCATCTGTAGACTGTAGAGGCTTGCTTCGTAGCATTTTCAGTCAAACCCAGCAGTGCCCAGCCAGCCCCCCAAGCCATGAGTGAGGATTTTGCTCATATTAATTATAATCCCACGGATGGGACATTCAAGAGTTATGCTATTCCAGAATCTACCCCAGGGATGGGAATCCATCTTCAAGGAATCTTGGCTTTGTTTTCAGTAATGAGCTATCTAGAAAAGAGAGTGAATTGATGACTGGATCAATAAAGATATGCCTTACCCTTATAGGTTATTTTTATTACTATTACTACTAATTTTATTATTATTGTTGTTTTTGTTGTTAGTCGTTGCTATGTTTCATGAATCTTATTTAAAAAATTCAGACTTAATTAAGTAGAAATAACATTTATGTGATTTAAAAACTCAGAAGTGGAGACTTGCGTGTAACAATATTATTACTGGAATAATACTGAGATGTAGCATTTTTGGAACTTTTAAAGGAACCCTAAATTTATTTTGGTACTACAGTGTTGAATGACCCTGGTTTTTTTTTTTTGTTTTAATTTTCTAACTGTAACACTAGTTGTGAATCATCCCACTTTAATTGGGCTACCATTTGCAAATGATACAATCCAATCACAGCCCTGTGGAGGAAAGCATGGGCACTGCTGGTGGCTATAAAGTGAGGATGTTGACCAGTGCAGTTTTAACTAAGGGGCTTAAAGTCTTGCAAACTGTTATGGTTGACTGATTTGCGTAAAACATATTTCTCATGTACACATACATTAAATTACTGTAGATGTTCTGTCTTGTTAGATGTCATGTATGGATATTAATTAATTAAAGCTTTACAAAAAACAGAGCTCAGCATGTAGCAATTATTGTTGACTTCCTGAAGACTTTATCAATCAGTAAATGTTCTACAATTTTTGTTCACTCTTCTCCTCCCTACATTTTTGTAAGAGTTTTGACAGCATGCCCCAGATATTGACAATGTAAGAAAGTTGAACAGGATGGATTTGCCATCTTACGTGTATCCAGTGCTTTGTTTTCCATCTAAGTATATGCTTGACCATGTTAAATGAGAATGGTTTGTTAAGATCTGACTGGGTTATTTCATGGTTTGTGTTAACCAGACAACATGGTTGACCATGTTTTGACATGGTTTGCCCTCCCCCAACAAAAAAAAAAAGTTGACCATGATATGCCATGTTTTTTGTATCCCTAGGTACATGGTTGACCATGTCATACCATGGTTTATATTATGGAAACAGAACACGGTTGACCGTGTTATACCATGTTTCTTTTAAACCTGAAACATGATTGACTATGTTTTTTCATGGTTTCAGTTTTGAGTAATTTTAGCATAGTAGACCACGGCTAAACATGTTCTAGAACGTCACCATGGTTGTACGTGGTTCACCATGTCTTTTTCATGTCTATTTGCAACTTATTTTGACCATGGTCAACCATGGTCAAATTTGTACCATTTAACGTTCATGGTTAACCATAGTCAAACCATGGTTCTACCATTGACAGATCATGGTAGACCATGGTTGTTGACCATGAAAAACCATGGTAAAAACATGGTTGACCGTGGTTTGACCGTGGTCCTGTCACAGGGGTCAGTTCCTATTGTTCCTACGGCTGTAGCTGGTACAAAATGATGGCTTATGCCAGCTTTGTTCGCTGTCGGCACTATCTGCTCGTATTAACGCACTAATCGACACGAAGTAATCTAATTAGCAATACATTTGTAGGAAATAACCATTGCCAACGGCACGCGATGTACGCATTTTAAGGCACAACACAGTTATGAAAGTAAAGGCAAAATAAGTGGACAGTTTCTACTACTCTTTAACACTGCTCCTGATAACTTGTGTTAGACTTCAAAGTGTTAGACTTGCAGCTTTTCCAGAATTCTTAGGTTGGCAAACACGCCGCCAGGTAGAATTTTAATAGCGTTAAAATCCAAATCCCTGTGAAAAAGAATGTCATGCAGCACATAATTGAAACCCATGAGTAAAATTAACTATCTCCAGCTGCTGAGAGCACATAAAACACGAAGTGATCCTAATAGTTTAGGATGAGGGCCTCGGCTTGTAAAAAAAAATTCAAACGGAAGGCAAATGGGCGCATTTGACTGCTTCACTGACAAGACAAGAAGTCATCAAAGTTCGCTCTGGATTCGCTTCGAACCTTCTTGTATGATCTTTTAGATCGCTGCTCTACAAATAAGAAGTTTTACCTCTGCAGAAGTAAAAATATAGATGGCTACTTCAGGTCATCATCTAATATTCCGGTTCAGCTAAGACCGTAATATCATTGTAACGCAGATCCCTGATAAAAATTGTTGTTTGTATGGTGTCTTAATTGTAGCGATGTTAATTTTATCAGGTTAGCAAACACTTCTTCAGGTAGAACTGTAAGTACATAACTCAAATCCCTGGGTCGCGCACAATAAATATATATATATATATATGTATATGTATATGTATATATATATTTTTCAATTTCAGAACGCATTTTGCTGTTAAATGTCAGTGATCATTAATACATTTTTGACTTCTCATTCACATGTATCAATGGCTATAAGCCGCATTTAACCCACAAGATAATTAGATTTTTCAGGTGGGCAAACACTTTTTCAGTTAGAACTGTAGCAGCATTATAACGCAGGACCCTAAAAGAAGGAATAAATTGTAATTACCCACTGATCAATACATCGTACTTATTAGAAACACACAGACCACCAGCTGACGATTTATATACACTCGATTGAAAAAACGTCGTATGATAAGTATAAATCATAAAATGTGAGACCCAAGGGCTTTCTGGGAAGTGTTCATTTAATGACTGCATTTGCATAATTAGCGAGGGATTGTTTTCATACATTAATGGGAAAACGCGGTATTTCCTTATTTTCGAATAGTTTTCCAGCAAAATGTTTTATTTCGTGAAAGGATGCAAACTTTTGTAAATTTCGCACTCTACTTTCCTGTATAGTGCTCAAATTGGCCTTTATTGGTTAATTTGGCCACTTTCGAAAAGGCTTCCACCGCTTTCATTAACACTGGCAACTTGCTGCAATTAACATCAGTTGCAAGAGAATTTTGTATATGCAAATGCTAATACACATCTACCCATAAATCCATTAGGTCTCATTGTTAAGGGTTTGTACTTTTCATATGACGTTTTTTCAACTTTTTCAGCTTAGTAACTAGTGTTAAAACTGAGGCAAAACGGGACTGCTGGTACATGTTATGAGGCATACCAGTCGAATGGCAAGGCATATTTGTCGCAAGTAAGATCGATATGTCTGACCTGTATAAATCACTCGGATAGGCCACTGTTTAATGGGTTCAACCTTTTCATTCAACGTCGTTCAATGTTGCTGACTTTAACGTAATAATTATATTCAGTTCGACATGTTAGCAGATTCACCTTGTTGAATGATGGTAAATGATTTTATCTCATGTTCTTGTTTTTAGGTACGAAAAGCAATGTTGGCTTGGTCTTGCTATCTAGTTCAACATCGTAGGGCAAACTTGCATTCAACATTGTTCAATGATGTTGAATCCGGTTAACCGGTCTTCGCCTTAGAATGACGTCAGCATTGAATGTAGCGAGCGTCGGTGTCGCTTCTCTTGATGAGGGGTTCAGAAGTGCAAAAGGCGTCATGTTTTTATTATTTATGTTTTCGGGTTTTTTTTCTTACACCAGATTACGTTTGGAGTGAGACATAAGGGAAAAGTAGTGGGGTCACAAGAATTGTACATTCAATCAGTTGCTTTTCTTGAATACAGTTACAAGCTTAAGAAAACTGCCAGAACCGGCTGTGAGGGACTCGAATCCCCAGACGGGGGAAGTAGAAACGCTGTCGTTTACTTTGTGGGTTCAGGTTGTTGCGAACCAAAATAATAGCACTCTCATGGTGAACTTTAAATAGTAGTTCACTTAGAGTGTTAAGAATGGTTAAGCTTATCAGCAGTCTTACAATCTTTCAGTAATCGCTGGAGCACATTTCCTGACATGTTCCTGCAGGTGACAGTATTTCCGTAAAAACCTGACCATCTATGAAAACATCGTGGTCCACAATCTAGTAAAATAAATGAAGATACATGTTTCCAGCCTAGAAAAATATACCAAAGGAATTTCAAAGCAAGTTAAAGGCTAACTAACCGAAGAAACGAATTCACTAATTGGTAGCTATTGTTTCAATAGCAAATGTAAACAACCTTTCATATGTAATTCGTAGCTAAGGGAAATATCATTATAATATGCAAAAAAACTGACTTTTTCTGTTGCTTTACAATGTGATAAACAAATTTTCTTATTAAATGAAATTATAAATATATGAAATTCATATATTTGAACTGCGGAATGAAGAAATAAATGTAAAGAAGATCCTCGCAGTTATTAACGTAACTTATGCAGTTGCGAAAAGAAAGCCTGAAAAAATTAGGCTTGCCAGGATTCGAACCCTGACCTCTACGATACCGGTGCAGCGCTCTAACCAATTGAGCTAACAAGCCAACTGGGAGCTGGTCATTAAGTTGGTTCGTAATATACCTGTGAAAGATGAAGATGAAATTATGAATATATGAAATTCATATATTTGAACTGCGGAATGAAGAAATAAATGTAAAGAAGATCCTCGCAGTTATTAACGCAACTCCCAGTCAGCTCCCAGTTGGGTTGTTAGCTCAATCGGTTAGAGCGCTGCACCGGTATCGTAGAGGTCAAGGTTCGAATTCCGGCAAGCCTGATTTTGTCAGGCTTTCTTTTCGCAACTGCATAAGTTGCGTTAATAACTGCGAGGATCTTCTTTACATTTATTTCTTCATTCCGTAGTTCAAATATATGATGTTCATATATTCATAATTTCATCTTCATCTTTCCCGGGTATATTACGAACCAACTTAATGACCAGCTCCCAGTTGGCTTGTTAGCTCAATTGCTTAGAGCGCTCACCGGTATCGTAGAGGTCAAAATTCGAATTCCGGCAAGCTCGATTTTTTCAGGCTTTCTTTTCGCAACTGCATAAGTTGCGTTAATAACTGCGAGGATCTTCTTTACATTTATTTCTTCATTCCGCAGTTCAGATATATGAATTTCATATATTCATAATTTCATCTTCATCTTGCCCGGGTATATTACGAACCAACTTAATGACCAGCTCCCAGTTGGCTTGTTAGTTCAATTGGTTAGAGCGCTGCACCGGTATCGTAGAGGTCAAGGTTCGAATCCCGGCAAGCCTGATTTTTTTCAGGCTTTCTTTTCGCAACTCCATAAGTTGCGTTAATAACTGCGAGGATCTTCTTTACATTGATTTCTTCATTCCGCAGTTCAAATAAATATGAATTTCATATATTCATAATTTCATCTTCATCTTGCCCGGGTATATTACGAACCAATTTAATGACCAGCTCCCAGTTGGCTTGTTAGCTCAATTGGTTAGAGCGCTGCACCGGTATCGTAGAGGTCAGGGTTCGAATCCCGGCAAGCCTGATTTTTTCAGGCTTTCTTTTCGCAACTGCATAAGTTACGTTAATAACTGCGAGGATCTTCTTTACATTTAAATTTTCTTATTATTAAAGTCTTACTGGTGAAAATGACCGAAAACTCCTTGATGTCAGTCCCATAACTGCTAGTGACCACGCAACTGTAGTTTCCTTCTTGATGTAGGTAGATTCTTGCAGTATGATATGTTGTATTTATTAGCACAGTAGAGTCCCTTATCACTGCTATGTATATGCGTGGAAATCCGGTGGCTGAACATGATAATTTAAAGCCTGGTAATGCACGCACAACAGGGGCTGGGTCCGGCAATATTACCTTACGTGAAACTAACAAAAGAAATAGTTAAATTCACTTTAAATGTAATGTGTCTCAGTTTTGAATTAAATTTTTGCATGCCTTAAAGATAGAAAATTATGCATATTACAAGGAACACAAATAAAATCGACACTAAGGCTAATTTATTAATAAAGCCACGATGGGGCATTTGTTCGGCACTATTCAGAGACCAGATCACAAAATGAAAGCTTATCTAGCAAAAATGGGTTTAAACAAGAATTTTTGGGGAGTTTTCTCGTGTGAAAACCAACTTGTGTAGAGTGACTTTGCAAACTTTGATTTGTCACTACGAAACCCTCGGGCATTTTGTGTTGAGACAGCTAGGCGTTTTAGTCTCATTCAGTGTTCTACTTTGTTCTGGCCTATGAATTATTGGCACTTATTGTGTGTCACGATCAATGTTTAAAGCCGGCACGGCCACGTGACATCAGGTTATGGATGACTACTTACCTTGTGTAGCAAGGGCAGCATCCTTACCATACCACATTAACACAAGCAATAAGAAAAGTATAATCATTATTTTTGCTGCTGAAACGTTATTTCCTGGAGATAAAAAGATATATAAAAAAATAAATTACAATCTAAGGTCCGACTAAACGGATTCACTCACCATTTGTTGAACAGATGTTGAACCAGATGTTACAGTTGACATTACTTTTACAACACTGTGGGATGTTGCTAGAAAAACATCAATCGTTTTAAAAGCTACCTTTGGGGGACAGAACAACGCTCAAAAGAGAGAGATGTAATAAAAGTTTCTAAGTAAGAATAGTCTCACTCAAAAATATAAGTCAATTAGAACTGCCAAGTACATGGTAGTGCATATAAAGATCCTAAAGGGAACATTTGTCAGGAACTAATACTTCAACAAGGAGACTTTTGCCAGGCTATACTTTCAACATCAAATAAAATTCTGTAAAAATATTTATTATACAATTATTGTAGTTAACTTCGTCGAAATAAGGCGGCAAGTGCAATAGGATAGATCAAAAACCACAAACCTTTCCATTTGTGTTTTCTACGTGCAATGTGGCTTTGTAGAATTTTATTCATTATAAATCCGGCCAATGTTACTTTGAGCTCTTATCACTAGCAAGTGAAGTTTTTTACTGCAAAGTTCATCGGAAAAGCGCCGAACTTTGATTCAACCCGGAAAATAATACGAGATCATCGAGCAAATCATCGTACCTACCATTCAAGCAGACCCTAGAAACAAGTTCATCCTGGCTTTTTTGCTTTTTGTGTCAAAAGGTTTACGTTTGGTCTACAAGATGAGAACGTAACATATGTATGATGGTCAACATCGATGAGGCTGAAATGACAAAAGATAATTTGACTTTAAATGAATAGAGACCTACTCGAAGACTGCATCACCTTAAGCTCTTGTTTAATTACCTTTTTTGTTTAATTACTTTTAAATCAGTTTTGAAAACAGAATCTGGATTTGCAATTGTGACAAGGAATTTCAAAGGTTTGAAGAACAAATAGTTCTCATCTGACTTGGTTTCCATATTATCGCTACGACCGCCGTGATCTTAGGAAAATGTCAGTGATCGCCGCGATAATTTATGCAAAATGGCAAATAGCCTTGTTTCCACAGTTATGATTGCTACCACCGATTTTTAAATCGGTCGTAGCATTTTAATTTTTTTTTCTGCATTTTAAAGTGGTACTATGATCAAAAAATCACTTTTATTTTTTCTTCGGATTTCGAAACTATGTTTGTTAAACACTTCCCAAGCGAAATTATAAGCCTTAATTTTGAGAAGAAGACCGTTAATTTAAACTGCAATTTTCCGTTTTAATGGTCCGCCATTATTACACCAGAAAGGATACAATGACGTCATTCACTCAAGAGCTGTAGAATGTAGTATGTGAACGCGGCTTACAAATTATGCAAAACACGAGTTTGAGAGTGTGAAAGCTCAAAACTCCCGTGCTGCATACTAAATAAGGCACTTTCACACACACTGCATTCTAAAGCTCGTGAGTGAATGATGTCATTCTGTCCTTTCTAGTGTAATAATGGCGGACCATTAAATCGGAAAATTGCAGTTTAAATAAACAGTCTTCTTGTCGAAATTAAGGCTTAAAATTTCGCTTGGGGAGTGTTTAGTAAACAAAGTTTCGAAATCCGAAGAAAAAATAAAAGTGATTTTTTGATCGTAGTGCCACTTTAAAAGACACCATATTTTACAAAAAGCAGGTGCTCGGGTGTTTGATAAATGATGAATGAATGATCGTGGTATTTGGGAAAAATAGCAATCCTTCATGCAAAGAGAAACAAACTATTTGAAACTTTTGGCCAATAAATGCTAAACGAATGAAGATTACCGACAAGTATCTTTTGGGGCAATTAAAGTCTGGGGCAATTAAACACCAAAAAATACCCAGGTATTACTAGACCCCGTCCTGACGGCGGGGTAACAAGACAACAAAAGACCCAGGGGCATCAGACCCTGCCCGTTTTCCCCCTTCCCTCAAGGTGTAAAATACATTACGGTTACTCAAGATACGAGCCCAAGCGGAGCAAATTTTTGAAGTTGGTGATTTATCGTACCTTTGACGTGTTTGCTGCCATTCCTCTCTACGTCTCCTCTGCACGCGTCTTCCCATGATAATATGAATCCCTGATAGTATGAACTCCTTTCCCATCCCTCATTCCTTGGTCCTCCTCCTTCGCAAAGAACAACGTAACTTCTTAAATGTCAACGTTCCATACTCATATGACACAGACAAACCGGTATAAGGTAGTGATACATGTCTTACATACAGCGCATGCCCACGTCACTTCAACTGAACTCAACTTTGCCTAAAGCAAAATATGAACAAATGATGATGATGATAAACTTTATTAATGTGTCAAGGCCACATAGCCTGGGAAAATCCCATACTAATTTGGGGACACAAAATAAACAAATATCCCATACTAATTTGGGGACACAAATATTTCACCGAGTGATTAAGACGGACTTGTCAGCTTCTCACCCGAAGAGAAATGAGTTTATCTAATTTTGCTAATCCTCACACTCAATGAATGTTTCACCGCTTTATAACCGGGAAATTGTCATATCGCCAAGAAAAGAAACGCGCTCCACTAATTTCGGCGATTCGCACAACATGTTTAGTTTGTTTCGTATTATCTTTTTGCATTTTTATAGCTAATTGTTCGTTTTTAGAAAGAGCATTACTATTTTCAATTTGACTAAGTCTTTGCGAGTTCCAAGTCACTTTGTTTACTCTTGCAAAGGGATTCCCCGGTTAGCAAAGCGGATTTAAACGTTATGTCATGGGATATGCCTTAGCCTGTGAAAACAGCCGACATTTCGCGAGGTCGCCACTTGAGCCCTCGCAATACGACGTCTGAGTAACGAGCGCAGAAATTCCATACTGATGACGTTCACCACCCAGATCTTGGTGGTGCTTCTGATTGGTTGGGATTTTCTTTCAAGATTTTCTTTCAGTATGGAATTTCTGCGCTCGTTACTCAGACGTCGTTTTGCGAGGGCTGAAGTAGCGACCTCGCGAAACGTCGGCTGTTTTTTCAGGCTAGATATGCCTCAACTTGCTTGAGCGTGGAGTGACGATTTCGCTTTCCCCAGATTCTGACGATCTGCTCGTGTTTAGAAAGCAATATATTTTGATTTTACTGCTAGGCTTACTGTTTGTATTCACGGTTTAGACACAACAGTAAATATTTCGTCGTCTCTGCAAATACACTCTCAGTTATGAACGTATTTAAACCGACGTGCGACGTCTGAGCTGAATTTACGTTTTTCAGCATAATAAATAAAAAACGATAAGAACGGGTAGGTGAGTCATCAGAGTTTAAACATTACGTAATCCAGTAACGCTATAATAAAAAATATTGTCACACAGTTGGTAATTGGTAATGAGGACGTACCGCGAAAAGCGTAACAGAA